>MNCI01018465.1:12774-48381 GCA_015680685.1 Gnetum montanum
GGGAAACTATAATCCTAGAATGAAGCACCTGCAATTGGTGTAGTCTTGGGAGCACTTGTAGCATCATGGCCCCCATCATTTTATTAGATTTTTGAACACTTTCCACTGGCATAGCCTTTGGAGCACTTGTAGCATCTTTCCCCTCAGCATTTTATTTGCATTGTGTGTTGTGTGTTTTTCTTGTCTTCTCAGAGTTGTGTTTGCAGGATGAAGCCCTAGGTCGTCATGCAAAGATGCACCTCATTGTAGTAGCAAGTCACCACATTATTCTGATGTGTATGATTGGACTAGCTAATCCACTCAAGACTGCACATTCCTACTACCTTTTATAGCCTACCTACACCCATCCCTATGTCTTAATACTCTTTCATTCTCCCACATAGTCAAGATTGCAAATCCCTCTGACGCATGCATGTTGTGACTACATGGCATCCTTTGTAAGTCAAATCGTAGAACCCAAGGCGGACATAACATACATTGTCCCATGGGGAGCCTCTGTTGGCTATTCAAAGCCCAAGTAGATGTAACACAAGTCATCTCAAGGAGATAACACCTATCCTACAAATGCAATGTCATTTTGCAAGCATTAAAGCAATGCCCATTCGATGGCACGTAGTCCACTTCATGGAAAGCACCCCGCAGTTAGCATTTAGCAATGTGTAGAACCCAAAGTAGGTTTACCTCATAGAAAAAAAGCAAAAATTCAAGAAAGGAAAAAAAAGGAAAAAGAAAAAGGAAAAGGGAAAAAAGCATGTCCCCAAGCAAATCAGTAGTGTTGCAATTTTGCAATCGATCCAACCCTAAATTCACACTGACTCTCTCATGAGCACTCCGATGAGAGGTTAACGTTTTCAATCGCAAGCCACCTTGGTGCCATGGTTCCATGAATCATGTTGACTCCAAATTCTACATCATGACACCCTATTTGCATTTTATCTCCCCTTTATCCCTATCATATTACCTACATCTTTCTTTTACTCCCATCATACTGCCATCCACAACACTCTTGAGCATGGTGCAATGATATCTGATCAAGTATTAATGAGCAATTTTGGTGCCAAGCTTGCTATGGTCTTTTGCTATTCTTTGTCAATGTCTCTCGAGCCACTCCTCCAGATGTCAACAAAAGGGGCCAATGAAACACCACCAAATTTGGGCTATAGTGTCTTGACTACAAATTTTCCTAAGTGTCAACACAAGGCCACTTTTTGCAAATTTTTCTAAGTGTTGGAAGTACGCTCTCCACTACCCTAAAGTGTAGTTAACCTATTGAAGAGCATAGTCAACTCAAAAACTAACTTTTTGGCAATTTTTTCTAAGTGTCATCATGAAAATAGAAGCTGCAAATTTTTCTAAGTGTTGGGACTATGCTTTCCATTGCCCTAGAGCATAGTCAGCTCAATAGAGAGTGTAGTCAACACATAGACTAGTTTGCAAATTTTTCTAAGTGTCAAGCCAACCGTTGTAGATTTTTCTAAGTGCTGAGACTACACTCTCCACTACCCCAGAGCGTAGTCAAGTGTAGTCAGCATGAAGGCATCATTTTTGTAGATTTTTTTCTAAGTGTTGAGACTACACTCTCCACTACCCTAGAGCATAGTCAAGTGTGGTCAACCAGAGGCCAATTTTTGCAAGTTTTTTCAAAGTGCAGAGACTATGCTCAACTCCAATTAGGAGTGTAGTCAGCCTCTTGTGAAGAGTGTAGTCAACACAAAGCCACATTTTTTGCAAAATTCTCTAAGTGTTGGACTATGCTCAAGAGTGTATCAACTAGTCAACATGGATTTGAAGTTAACTACGCTCAACCCCATTTGGGGTGGTGTTCTATTCTCTCTCGCTCTCTTTCTATGCATCTTCAGCATTTTTACTTGCATTTTTAGCATTTTACTTACATTTTCTACTATTTTCAAACATAGATGGACATTGACATCTTTGTTTTTTTGGCAAAACCTTTAACTACACTCACCCCCACTAACATCGTTGACACTATGAACACCGCTTGACACTTAGCATCATTTGAGCATTTGCATTTTGTAAGTCCCTATTTGATCAAAAAGAACGTTCAAGGCACCCTACCTCTACCTCCAATAGGCCCTCACGTGGACTCTAGGTCAAGCTGTATGCCCATGGACCCCTCAGTGTTCTAGCCACCTATGTTTTTGGTCACTGCACCTACCTTTAGACCATTTAGAGAGGGGAACAACCAACAGTACCTACAGGGCAATCACCCTTTGTTATCTGTATCCACACCTACAAGAATTTCTAGAAATCCATGCAATTATATAAATCCATGCCAGTGAAAAAATCATCAACCTATCGAGTCTTCATAAATAGATGAACCCCTACCATTGATCCTCATTTTTTCCATCATGATGTTTTGAAAGAGGAAGTTTTCATAAGTGGAGAATCACATCTTCAACTACATCATTCGCAATCTATCCTCTTACAACCTCTCTATGGATGAAAAGAAGCTTGATCTAGGTTTAAAATTTATTCCTAGGCCACCTCCTATGAGTGGATAGGACATTATTGTAGATTTTAGAGCTTTTTCTAAATGCCTCCATCTATGGAATCATTTCAAGTTATAGTTAGATAGAATTCCTCTCTCTTTTTGTCCTTTCTTTGTTGTTGTTTCTCTTGTCCAAATTAAACTTTGTGTCCCCAGCAAATGGAATCCTCCTTGCTATCCTTTCCCACTTGAAGATCTCATTCATTGTTTTCATGATACCCTACTCTCTACCCTTGATTCTTTAAAATTTTCCAATAAACCTTGTCTTCCCAAACATCTCCTCTTTAATCTCAAAAAAAATTAGAGGATATCATTCCATTGTTTTAAGGCTTACTGAAAAAAATCTTGGACTCTATATATTAAATTCTTCCTTGTACCTCCAAGAGGTCAATCAACAACTTTCAAACTCTAAGGTTTACTTGAAAGTTGAGATCATTTCTTGGCATGTCATCCTTTCTAAGCTCATCTTCATCATTGACCAAATTTTCCCTATTCTTTCTAGGTTTAAAATTTTTCTTTTGAAAACACGTGTCTAATGTCAAACCATGTGTTTTCTATCTTATTTCTAAAATTCACAAATCCTCCTTGATCTACTGTTCCATCTATTTCTACACAAGCTACCTCCTCAAACATGTTTCTCGTCTTCTTTATTATCTATTGATACCCATCCTGCTTTCTCAATCCTCACATCTCACAAATTCCCTCACCCTTCTCAAAGATCTCTACTCATGTACTCTATCTCAAAATATGATCATCTTCACTTTTGATGTAGAATCTCTATACCTGAGTATTCCAACTAATGAAGGTCTCATAGCTCTATCTGTGATGATTGATGTCTATTCTTGGGATTACCTTCATTCCCAATAGGATCTTTTCAAGGGTAGAATCTCCAGTTTGGCTATGTTGGTTCTTTGTTAGATTATAAACCTTTTGGTTAATTTTTTCATTATATTTTTAATAGAACATTAATGCCTTAGGATATTTTATAAGAAGATTCACTCTTGCAACTAATAGTAATATCAATATCATAAAGATGTAGAATCATAGCTCTCTTCGTAATTCTTGGTGATTTTAAGTATCATAAGTATTATTGATTTAAATGCTTACAAATCCTCTTATGATGAATAGAGTTACATTGTGTTGATTTCATAACTTGATACTCATTCCTTATTTTGGTAATTCATAACATCATCTTTAGGCTTTTTGTATCTCCAAGTTCTACCTTGCTAAGAACTTTCTGTGTTTCAATGATATTGCTCTTTCTAGTAGTGCATCTTGTTTTGGTTCGTATTTACTTTTCCATTGTAAGGTTATAATATACTTATGATCTTTGTTCATAACTCAATCTATTACGAACTCTTCTGCTTTGAGTTGTTGTATTTCATTAAGTTCCTCTTGAACTTAACTTCACACACTTCTCTCCTACTTCATTAAGTCATCAATGACATAGCTTCACTGGATTTTATGAAATAAATGTTCATACCATATTCTTCTTCTTTGGCTACATTTTCACGATGCCTGCCTTTACTTGTTACGACTAACAATCTTAGGAAATTTCCCTATTAGTCAGTCTTACGTGGGCTAGGTCCTTCTTGGACTTTTTCAATGATCCATAACTAGGCCTATTATGGACTACTACCTTGATCATAGCCTATCCCGCTTCATAGTCATTCTCTTTACTACATCGTAACTATTGAATGGTCTTCTCTTCCTCTTTAGGAAGTATATCATATTATAAATTAATCATCTTGGATCTTCTTGTCTTCTTTAGGAAACTAGATCTTTCTTCACTCCTTCTATTTACAAGCAACTTGTTAACCTTTTTGGTTTCTAGTGGTCATTGTAAATCTATGGATCGTAATGACTTCTTTGTTTTATTATACTTCTTTCAACATTATTGTGCACTTCTACTTGCTTCTTTAGTGTAGTACATTTCTTCATTATTCTTCATATTCATATCTTCTTTATTATTTCATTGTTATAACACTTAATATGCTTATACTACAAAGTGAGAACTTGTAGTCTTTTATCCTTCGTAAAGATCTATGACTCTTCATTGAACCATCACAATCATTCGTAATTGTTGATAGATTAAGTTAAGAAACTAATAAAGCATCATTTTTTGGAATTTGATGAAAAGATCTTTTACCAAGTTTGTAGCATTGCTATGGCCAGCAATTTCATCATGGCTTATGCTTGCCTTTTCTTTTTTTTATCCTTGACAACATTTGTTCAATTTAATGGATTGTGCACTACTCCTCTACTATAAGTGTTACATTGATGATGCTTTTGATATTTGAAATGGTTCTCCTAAAAAACTACAAATTTTTCTTAGCAAGTAAAATTCCTATTTTTCCTCCATCTCCATTACCCCAACTATTTCTCATTCTTTCGTAAATATACTGAATTTGATTTTCTTCAAAGGTCCTTCCTTGATAGTGGTATTCTTTCTACCTACTATTACTAGAAACCTTTAAACGCTTATCAAACATCGCCATCATTAAAAGAAAGCCTTCATCATTGTAGAATTGAAATGATTTCTCTTGAAGGAAACGAAGCTTGGTAACTTCTTCAATGATAAGATAACTTTCTTTAGACAACTCAAGGCTTATGATTATCCTACAAAATTCAACAATGTTTCTACAACTAATAAAGCTACTCTCCTCCATGTTGCTTAAGGAAACATTTACAAGATCAAAGGGCCCCTCTCATTTTCTAAATGAATTTCAGTCCTTTGAATAAATCCTTAAATGTGAGGGAAATCCTAAATCATGAACTTTTGCTGCTTCAGCAACAAGATCCATGTCTAGCAAATGTCATCCCCAAATATGTTGTCTATTAGAGATATCCTTTGAAACTAAAAAGGTTCCTAATGCACAGTAGATTTAGCTTTAATCATCAAATTAATGACCCACCTTCACAAATCTGAAAATGTGAGGGTTGAGTTTTTTTTTTTTTTCCAAAACTATGAACATGAACCAACTTGCTATTTTTTCTAATAAAAGTTCACTTGCTTCCTCTAAATATTCTACTATCATCCCTATTTTGGCACACATCCAACATTCTTTCAAAGCACACTGATAATGGGTGAAATCCCCTAAAAGCACTTTGTGCTCCAATGTTTATTATTTCTATAGTTTAATTTAGTAGTTTTTTCTTTGCAATCTCTTTTATTTCTTTTTCTACAAGTTTCTTTCTTTTCTACCTAATTCACTTTAGCTGCTACACATGATCTGCTAACATTTTTTAATATTGTTATTCATTTTTTTATTTGATACCCACATCCTATAATTAATACTTTAAAAATAAGTGAAGAAAATTAATTATTAGTGGGGAGAAAGGTCTCACTTCTAACAAAATTTATATTGCTTTTCAACATCTATCTTTGAACATAAAATAGCAAAAGGATTCAAGATAGCAAGGTGTGGCTTAACACTAATATTTGGTAGATCTTCACCTTATCACTTGTTATTGATCTTACATTAAGAATTTTCACCATCAACTATAATCTTCTTATCAACACTAGTTTTAATCTTTGAGTTAATTGTATTCTGGTTAGAAAAGGAAAATTTTGCCTTATGAACTATTTATCTAGGTTGCTTAATAATTTCTCTAATACCAGTAAAATTATACATAAGAGCTTATGTTTTCGATGCATTCTTTATTTCTGTTTAATCATTCTTTCTATTGACATTAACTATAACAATGATGTATTACCCTAGGATAAGACTCTTGATTTAAAAGCTCAAAATCATGGGTTTAATTCTAGTGGGCAATGCTAAGTTATATACCTTAGAGCATACTTATATTACAATTATTTCTAAGTTCCAACACTCTCCTATTGATGACATTAACTTATTTTTTGTATCTTCAATTTCTTATTGTTTTTTCTTATCTTTAACTTCAACACATTTTTTTTCTTCAAAATACTTTTTTTCTTGAGCAGAAAAGGACAAGCATTAAACAAATGTTTTCATACTAGCAAAGTTGCAAGAAATTGAAAGATTAAAATATGTAATTGGCTAAATATAAGTCTTTCCTCTTACTTGTAATACCAATTTCTTTTTATGATTGAGAAAGTTGATTTCAACAAAAAAACATCTACAAAAATCAGAGTTGTAGAAACAGATTCCATATACTTAATCGGACCAATAAATCTAATACTTTCTTGCTCAGCTTTCTGAAAAATCAATGGAAAAATTATAGAACTTGACAAAACATGAAACTTTAAGACATCAAGATCTGAAGCCCACTTACAAATAATCAACACTACCTGCTTATGTATAAAATACCTTATACCAAGGGCACACTTCACCATTGAAGCATTACCTAACTCAACAAGTACAAAAAATTGAGAATACTACCTAGCATGAAGCACTTGGATGTCATGTTTTTTCATCACATCATTTAACTATGAAATGGAACTTCAATTATGAAGTAGATAATCCAAATCTTAAATGAACACATATTGTGATGAAAGATTAGCAACCAATGACCCATATACATTATTAGGAAGAACAAAGTCAGGTGTCTTGGTTGCATCAACATCACTAAAAGAAGACATCATAATTTTTTTCTTACAAGCATATAAATCTATATTTTAAGAAGCAATAGAAATTTTCACATTGATAAAAGCAACAAAAATTTCAATATTGATTGAAGAAGCTGGTAGTAGGATAGAATCCCCTTTAGGAAAATTCTAAAGAAATCAGATCTATTAGAGAAAAATTGAAGAAAAATTAGATCTCTTGAAAAAAATAATATTCACTAGAGAAACATTAGATCCACTGAAAAAAATCAAATTCACCAAAGAAACATCAAATCCATTAAAAAAACATAAGATTCATTGAAAAAAATTATCAAATTTGTTGAAAAACATCAAATTCACCACAAACCATTAACTTCTTTTTTATTATTATTATTATCATTTGATCATTCTTGTCATTGAATTAACTTTCTATTTCATATCTTCAATTTTATTAATTTTTTCCTCTCTTCAACATCAGCACGTTTTTTTCTTCAATATTTTTTTTCTTAAGTAGAAAATGATAAACATTAAATAAATGTCCTTCGCAATGAAAAAGTTGCAAAGATTATGAAGATTATAATATGCAATTAACTTAATGTAAGTTTTTCCATGTGGTAATATCAATTACTTTCTATGATTAAGAAGACTGATTTCAATTTTAAAAAAAGAACATTTACAAGAATCACAGTGTAGAAATAGATTCTATGTACTTAATAGAACCGAAAAGACTAACAATTTGCTACTTGGCTTTTTGAAAATAAAAAATTAATGAATGATTAAATAGCTCAAGAAAATGTGAAATTTTAAAATATTCTTCAAGTTGGGTATTAAAATTTGTTGTTCATTTATGACTTATCAACACAAGATACTTATGTATAAATAACCCTATCTCTAGGGCATGTTGCACCATCAAAGCGTTACTTAGCTCAACAAGTAGAAAAAGAAATGAGTACAGTACCTAACACGAAATAGATACAAACTGTATATAAACTATGATATACTAATGTCATTGAATAGGTAGCTATTGCTAGTTTATTTGACCTAAAGAAAATGATTTAAATGTTATGTTTTTACATCACATCATTTAGCTACAAAATGAAACTATGAAGTAAACCAAAATTTAAATAAACACATCATAATGTAAGATTGGTAACCAATGACTAGTAAACATCATCACAAATTACAAAATTATGTCTTATTTGCATCATCATCACTAAAAGAAGACATCACAAAATTCTACTCACTTGTTGCTAAATCTATATTATGAGAATTAACAAAAATTTGCATCAATAGAAATAAAAATTTCAATATTAGTAATTTAAAATCCTCTATAGAAGAGTGATAATTCTAAAGAAGCCAATTCCACTCAAAAAACCCTTAAAATCCATAAAACTTCAAACACTTAATGGAAGAAAACCCGCAAGATCCCAAACACAAGTAACAATAGCTTTGTCAAACTTTTAGAATCGTTATAATATTTGTTGTGTTATTTATCTTAGCATAGCCCCACAATGATGGAACTTGTATACTTGTATTTTACCAGTTTCATCATGGTAAGGTTATGTTAAAACAAATAAGCACCTTAAAAAATATAATGAATTGAAACTAAATTGTTCCAATAGATTCATACGGTCTTCACGAGTACAACAAAAACAAATCAATTAAGCTCAATTCATATAAATTCATACAAGTCACATTTGGTGTAAAGCTCGTGCACTCTTTTTAGCATGTACAATAATCCATCCATGGCAGTGCTATAGCATATGACCCAAGGCTGGAATTTCAGGTTTCATCCGACTGTATCAAGTTATTTTATACAATAATTTTGAAAATAAACCGTACTGGCACCCCATATATGGGCAACTTCACCATATATTTCCGACCTGCTTTTGTTGGGTTTTTTTCAGTGAATAATAAAATGAATGCAAGTAGATAATTCTCAAACAAAATTATAGCACCTTTTCAATCAAAGTCAATGAGGTAATCTTTGCATGGTTCAGAAAACATTGTCCATAAATCTTCTAAAAAATCATTTTATTAACGGTATCGCAAAATGAAATAATCCGTGTAATATTGTTGCTGCGAAATCAAATCAACATTTTCTTGGACTTTATTGCAGTTCTCCACAGCTTAAGTATTTAAAGTTATTTAATAAGAAAAATACACAATTGCAGTTGCCTATGCAATCACTGGTATTAACAACTTTTTGCCCTCAAATCGTATACGCAAAATGAATTACAATTTTCAAGAGCCAATGCTCAAATTTATCTAAAATCAAATTGGCAGAGTAAAGCTTATCCATCTTCATCACTGCCGTCTTTTCACAAATACTGACCCAACAATCACAGCAAGTCCTGCAATGACCATGGTAACTGCAAATCCACTTAGTCGCAACAAGCTTTTAGAAGCATGGGAGGGTGCGTCTGTAGTTCTCTGACGTTCATTGTGCTCTGACGAGGCATTATCGATCCTGCCATTTTGATCACTAGAGCTGAAAATAAATCAACAAATCCTAAGAGAACAATAGAAATAAGGATCGTAAAATTTGGATTCACTAGCTAAAGAATAAAACAATGGCCTGAATAAGGAAACAACTGAGTCTAAGATCACATCAAAGAAAACCTCATATATTAGATGGCAACGTTTTATTTTTAAAACGAAAAAAATTGAAACAGTTATATTTCTGTTAGGAAAGACCATTACCAGAAGTCAAATAATCAAATTTTCAGTGGCAAAAAAAGAGTAGCAGAAATTGCACATATATTTTATATATAATTGACCGACAGCAACTGATTTGTAGCAATCATCTGCAATATGCAAAATTTACAGGCAACCAAACTACTGAAAGAAAATTTTCGGCAAAATCTGAACTGGGTTTTATTTAATCTCCTGTTCTCTTATATTTTAAAGTTTACCTGGAAAGTAGAATTAGTTGAGTGCGCAAGGCATTTTGGATGCCTACGAAAATATCCTTATTAGCCACACTCAATGGCTCGCTGACCTTGGCACACTATCTAGCAACTTGTAAGCATGCTGCTTGTGCTTAAATAGTTTAATTTTGATGTTTGCCACCAAAAATCAGTGGGACTTAAGGAGATAAATATGGTTGAATAGGCCCACTGTCATATTTAAGAAGAAAAGAGTAACATTAATAACCTAGTTTTCTAATTTCAAGGTTCACATTACAGGACAAATCAGCTCTTGGATGTTAAGTTCTCAGCCCAGAAAAAAATTATAAAAAATAAAAGTCTGGAGTAACCGTAAAAATGAAATGCTGAATGAAAACAACCATATTTGAAACTTTGTTTATTTCATCTCCTATTTCAAAAGTAATTCCTTCAGGGAGAAACCACATGACTCACGTTGAGCATAGCCAAACCATCTATAGCCAACTCTCCTCCCTCTGCTCGTCTACAGGAAAACCCATGAACTTCTCTCAAGCTTCTCCAACAATTGTCTTAGCAAAAAAAACACTACCTCTATAATTGATATTCAGGAATAACTCCAGGTTGAATTTAGAGATAGTTTATTTTTGTCTACCCGCCTACAACTTCATCATGTGGCCCATAGTCTAATTTCCCCACTGCCAGACAAAGTTTGGATATCTCCTTTATTTTTATATAATAGCCCATTAACATATTTATTCTTTACTCTTCAAGGATTCTCTTTGTTTAAGGAACCAAAACAATTTAGTTATAGGTACAACCCAAGACATATAGCCAACATGATGCATTACAAGAACTATAAAGGAATATAACAATGCCTCAAGTGTGACCCGAACTGGCAACCTCTTGCCTGCAAATCCTTATTAGATAATTAGCTAACTACTTTAACCACTTCTCATTGGCAATTCCTATTTTATCTAGACCCAAAGCCTTCTCTTCTCATCAGTTCAACTGTATAGATTTAATTAATCATTCATGTTTTTGGTGAACCTGCTTTCTTTGGGTCATGAAGAAATATTTCATTTAGTAACATGGAAGCAGTTGCAAATGTTAGCAATTTCTGGAATCACATGGGTAACTACATTTAGAAAGCAGCATAAAATAGTATTAGGAAAGTTTTTAATAGGAAATATGTAGAAGAAGAAAAAAGATCATGAAGTTCAGAGGCTCAAAGAGTACTTTGAAGTAAAATGAATGCAATTAAGAAATGATAAGCAACAAGAAGAAATACATCATCATGCCTTTACCCCATCTATATGGTATGTCTGTTAGGGTAGTCAGAGGATTTGGCAATAATTTTCTATGGCCAGCTGTCTACCGCCTGAACAAAAAAAATTATAACAAATAGGTATTAGCCTAGTAGTAGGACTCTTGATTAAAAAGCTCCATGATATGGATTAGATTATGGTAGGCAATACTGAGTTATAAAGTTCTAATTCAACTATATATATTGGGGTGTACATATATTAGAATTATTTCAGGGTTCCAACAAATTTTTTTCTTGTGCCCGTAAGTTGGCTTGTATCTCAGCATACCCCTTGGGATCAAACCTACAACTTACAAATCACAAGCCATATGCTCTAACCAAGTTAGCTATACCACAATGACAACCATAGAAACACATAAAAGGATATAAAACAAGCTAAAAGGAAAACTATCAAGGCAGTAATCAAATTTAATAGACAAGGCATACAATAAAAGAAACAGTAAAGGAAAAGAAAGGAAAGTGAATACTTTAGTTGTGTAACAAAGCAGATGACAAAGATATTCTATTTACTGAATCCAATGTTCCATTGTAAGCCCAACTAAGAAGCTTCTTCAAAGATAGGCATACACAATCAAACCTATATAAATGAGCAAGTAATGCTAACAAGGGAAAATTTTGATAGAATAGCTGAAACTACTTCAGGAGGCAGCAGTGGGGAAATTTTCGCAATCGGTTAAAGCCACACAGAGCAATGTTTCAATAAGGTAGAAGGTCTACATGTCATGAATTTTTTTTCTCAGAGAAGAAACAATATTAATACTTGAGGAATAAGCATCAACAAACACAGCCATAGTGATACAGAGGACGCAAGTGTTTTCCAGATTTCGTGGACATAAATTGTATTTTGGTAGTTCTTCGAGTCCTCCATTAAATGCCAAGGCTCAACCTTTAATAACTCCAAGTTGCAGTAGACATGGAACAGAGGAAGATTCTGGTCAAGCAATGAAATGGGCTGAAATCAAAAGAAAAAAAAAACAAAAGCAAAAGCACACTTTACTGGACCAACACTGTCACAGACAAAAAATACGGAAGCAAATTGGATCAGAGAATCCAGCAGCCCTAGCTGCAAATAATGGTTGCTAAGTGCCATGTATTTATCATTTTTTTCTATAACTAACACATTACGTAGCCCCCCTACATAGTAGGCAGGTTATTCACAAGAATGAGACTGAAAGGAATGGATGGGGATTTGCACACATGGTATACACCAATCAACTTTTGATACTGTAGAAAGTATTTAGAAAACCAGGAAAAAATACCATCCCAACAATATTTCTAAAGGAGTTGCACATGGACGTGCAGGTTTGCCGATTATCAATGGTTCTAGAATAGCCAAAAGTAGAGTACATGCAGTATTACCTAAAATAACCATTAGAAAGATATATAAAAGATCGCTGGGAAAACAGGCTCTTCATAATAATTATATCTCATAGCACTAATCTTGCTCCTAACGCTGAATCTTTTAAATCAGGTTTCTTTGTTAATGGGATAAGTAGATCACTGTTGATCTATCCCCTTAAAGATCGAAACATGCTAATTTGAATCATCCTGCTTGAACAATAATAACAAGTCAAAAAAGCATTATTTATTTTTACAGATAATCCACCAAGCTGACCATCCATTCTGCAGTAAGCCCAGTTTAACTTGGAGAAAGTTCATGATTAGATTTTCTCTGGTTGGCATAAATTAAAAAGAGAAATTGGCATCTGTTATGAGTTTAAGCTTGACTTAAGTCATGTATCACTTGGGGACATGGTAAAAAATATATGTTCAAGTTGATATTAAATAGAGAACAGGCCGTAAGATATCACCATCGAATAACCCAACTAAATTAAAGGTCAGTCCAAGCTGATTAATAAGGAAGCATGATGATGATGAAGAAAATTTTATTTTTAAAAAATATACTCCTGAAGTTGCAGGAGAAATGAAAACAAGCTTGTAGCATCTTATGTAATTGTAGAATCTGAATCCAATTAAGGGTAAATTTCGCAAAACAGTCATAACAGCCATAACATTATATGGAGCTAAATGTTGAACACTTGAGAACTGTAGGGATGAAAAGTACAGATAGCAAGTACAGATAGCTGAGATGTTTGTAAGAAAAGTTGGCCAAGATGGCTTAGTCATGGTCAATGTTAACCAAGATTAGCTCTTAGCACAAGAAAATTGAAGAGGTAGAACAAAGAAGACATGAAGAATTCCATATATGTGAGAAAAAAAAAATTGAAAGAGGGAAGTGCTCTCTTAATGAAGTATCTAAAATAAAGGATCCAACTGAAGTAGTTAGCAAGCCCATATATGCTGCTAAGTTCTCTTGCTGTAGAACAAACCTTGTGCTCCAGCTTCTTAAAAATAGTGTACTTGTTTGACACTAACCGTAGACTAGCCATTTCAAAATGTGAAACAAGTGAGGTAATTCTCAATGTTTTGTAATGTAACCTTGCAATAAGGCCACCATTACAATGTTTTATAAACTTATTCAAAGAAAATAATTGAATGATGTCGTAATGAATCTACAGCATTGATCTAGATATGCTGATAATCTAAATGCCTGTTTCCAACTTCCTGTATTAGCTTTAGGTCATTGCAATCAAGAAAAGTTCACAAAAGAAATGCGCTGACCTCCTTATTTCTTTTGAAACATGAAAACAGAAACACTGATTAAATATTGAGTAATTCAGTTCATTTAGATACCTTGATGAAGCTTCCCTGGCATCTACATCATGAACGTGAGTGATCCTCTCACATAGTCTAACATATTTACCGCAGGTATAACAATATTCTGTTCTATTTCCGCAGAATTCCTGTATTTTTAAAATATCAAAATTTAATTATTAGTAACAGAAAAGTAATCAGGAAAATCAATAGGCCGAAGTAAACATATATGCTTACCACGTGCTTGTCTAGAGAAACGATGGGCAGCGGCAATTCACAATACATGCAATCGACAATCCTTTCACTGCACAGATCTTCTTTATGAACTCTAAGCTGTTCCCGCTCTACATATGCTCCACAGAGGGAACAAGCAACCTATATCATATAAGAGCACCGTAACTTTCACAAACATCCTCTTGCAAAAATAGCAAAGAAGCACTCAAACAAAACGATGAAAAGTTTCACATGCAGTGATGATCACAAACTATTAATGTTTGTGCAACAATACCGTGAGAGAAGGAAATTTCACAAGAATAAGGCAAAACTATAAATCATATTTGCAAAGGTAAATAAACACATACCGGGGCATGGACACTTTGATGGTGCTCTCTTGCACACAGTTTAGGAATCATTTCATTGCATATGCTGCAACGCTCTAGCTTCGTTGAGCAGTGCAGCGTGTGAAGTTCAAAATTTGCTGAAGGCACATCCTTTTGGCTGAAACAAAGTAGCTATAATTATCTCCCATTCCAAAAATCAATGAATCTAAAGTTACAGTTTTAAACAGACACGCAGAGACATTTTGGCCAGAAAAGAATAAGCACGTATAAGGATGCATAAATAAAACTCAGGGACTTCTTAAACGATCCTGAAAGCAAAAGAATCGCACATCTTGTAACCAAATGCAGAGACATGCTGCTAAAATCATCCACATATTAGGGCTTATTTGCTCAATTGGCCAAATTTCGCACTCGATACTTGAATTCGCACACCTTTGAAAAGAATTTCACACTCAGACGGTGATTTAGGTTAGTAAGCACTGAAATTAAACCTACCAGTGGGCACATTGTTTTGTGGAAGGCAGATCCGAAGGACTAGACATGTCGTGATAGCTGAATCTACCGACAAGAACGAAAATACGCTTCAACAATTTTGATACTCTGCAAAAGGAATTTCGATGTCTGCTCAGGCACTGCTGCTTTGTCAACTTGTTCTATCAAGTTCGCTAATTAGGTAACTTTAGGTCAAGCCCGTAGCGGTTGAAATTCGATTGTCAGTTTAACGATGCAGGTAAAGGTAAATTTCCACATTGCATCAAGTATAACTACAAGAACAGGTATTTGTATTTGTATGTGTGAAAGGAAAGAATGAAGAAAAGGTTATCATCGGTTTTCTAAAATTAATATTAAAGTTGAGTTTGGTACTTCCTGCAAAATACCACCAGCCGACTGATCTTCTTGGCTGCAGAAATTGTATTTTATGTTTTGGGAATAGGGTTCAAACTCTGGTCTTTTTACATACATCCTGGCCGATCATTCTATGCATGTGCAATTGTTTCCATCTGTGAACATACTGTTCGATTTCACATCCGGCTCCCAATTATCCATGAATGATTTATTTTGAGGATGGTGTTTTAAACTCGAAAATAAAAATACCTTTAGTCAGGTTAAAGAGTTATAAATATCTGTTTAGACATTCGAATATTTTTTATTACCTTGCTCTTCAATGCTCGTTTGAGTTTATTTAAGAAAAAAGTTTCAAAATTTGGTTTAAGTAAATTATTTCCTAGAATTGAAACCTATAACCAAATTTCTATGCCAAGGCTCTTATTGTTTATAAGAATTGGTGATTTGAAAGACAAAATGTGCACCACAATGGCCAAATTTATCATATGAAGCATATTGACCTTGGGACAAGTTGATGAACCCAAATGCACGCAAAAGCTCAGAATTTAGAGAAGATACAATTGTAAGGTCAGCCATAGAATTCTTAGGTCAACCTATCAACCTCATATGTCAACCGACCCACAATAAGGTTGACTTATTTGTGAGCTTTTGAAGTTCAGAGGAATGAAAATGCAGATCATCAGTTCTTATGCTAATTCAATTACTATTTTATGATATTCAGTTATCTTTGAAAAGTCAAGAGTCAAAGCTACGATTGCAAGATCATCATCCTTCTAATTCTTTTCTCTTGGGATATTTTCAATTCCATATTCTCTAATACATTTAAGCAATTTCATTATTATTTTCTTATAAGTTTGTAGGAGCTACATTTTCCTCTAACCCAATCACATATCAATTTTGTATCTCCCTTAACTTTTAATTTCTAAATTCCCTTTTCGTGTATCATTTTTAATTTAATCCTCTACCTAGGGCTTCATATTCAATTTTGTATCTCCCTTAACTTTTAATTTCTAAATTCCCTTTTCATGTATCATTTTTAATTTAATCCTCTACCTAGGGCTTCATATTCAATTTTGTTATTAGTACAAGGGCATTGTAATTGTATAGTTGTTAATTCAACATGATTATTTGGACTAATAAAAATGATTTCCACTCCTAATCCTTTGGAATTGCAAACTCCATCAAGGAATAACTACCAAAACTATCCTAGTTAATCTTTATAATGCATGATTTGTTTTTCTTAAATTGAGCTTACCCCTAATTTAAGTTTCTTGAATTCAATCCTTTTGTTCTTTCCATCTTAAGTCACATTTCTTATCATCAATGGCTCACTATATATATGAATCTAATTTGACTCTCCTTTCCATGGCAACCACAAGTATGAATAATTTGTTGCTATATACCTTGAAAAATTACAGCTCCAACTTCTACTTAGTAATAAGCTATAAGAATTAGGAATATCAACTATTTGAATGGTAACCCTACATTTTATCATGAAATATAAAGCTAACTGGAGCAATATATTTGGTAATTAACCTATTATTTTGACTCTACTCTTATCAACTTGGTAAATTTTCTTAGTTGATTGCTTTGATTTTAATCCTAATTGGTTACATATTGATAAGGGCATTAGTGTAAAAGTGGCTCATGAATCAACTAAATAGTTGTACAAATATCTCCCTTTTAATTTAAGAGAAATGTGGAGCATCTCTATCAACTACAACTAGGATCTATTGCTAGGTTTTATCAATATTATAAATGTAGTTTGTAGCAACATCACCAACTTTCTTTTTACTTTTAAGTTCTTTCAAAATTATTTTTGAATATCCTTCAGTTTGAATTTATTGATATAAACTAATATTAGCTTTAATTATTTTTAAATCTTCTATTATATCGTATCCTCCTTTAGCATAAAATCCTGGTTTTTTAAATATTATTGGAAAAGGATCTTAATGATTGTCTTCATTTGGTTGGATTTTCTCCTTTGATTTTTGTTTTTCTTTAAGGATTTTTCTTTTCCTAGTTGGTTTTAGTATTGAATTTAGTGGTCTAAATGTCATCATTTTATTTTCCATATTTTTGAGTTCATATCTTGGCTTTTCATTGTTATTAAAATCACCATTAGATGAGTATCCTAATTTTGAGCCCTCAAACGTCTCACTACTAGATGACTTTACTAAGCAATGTACACCTAGGTATATAGATTCCTTAAACTCCTCTTCAATTTCTATCAGATTTGAATCAATTAAGATCTCTTTTTCTTCAATATCTTTGAGCTCAACTTGGATATCTAATTTTCTAGCTTTTTAAAATTTACTATCTTCTTTAATTTTCATTTTTGACATAGCCTTTTCTAACTTAATAATTTTGTTTGGCATTTCTTTTAATAGTATATCTTTACCAAGATCTTCACTCCGTAATCCTATGAAATCACTTATTAAGGGTAGTGTCTTAGGTTGAGCTAAGTTTTGGAAAGGAAATATTCTTTTTTGAGACTCTTTCATAGAAGAATGTATGTTATCTAGAATTAAATTCAATTGTCTTTCTAGGTCTATAGCTTTACTATAAATGTGAGTTAAAGTATTAACATTTGAAGTTCTTCATAAACAAATTGAGATTCTAGGATTTATAGCATTTAAGTCAGTATCTCTCAAGACTTTGTTACTTGGTCAAAACTAATTTTGAAGCAAATCATAAACTCTCTAAAATTTGATAGTGAATTTTCTTACTGATTCTTTATTTCCCTGTTTTATTTGGTCTAAGCCACTATATAGCTAATGTTATTCAATCTAATTATCAAATTGGGCTATCAATAAGGCTTTCATATCATCCTAGCTAGTGATATTATTATTGGTTAAGTTTGAATACCAAATTTAAGCCATGTCTTTAAGGTTACCTATGAATAGTCTACATGCTTAATCTTGGTGTTGAATATTTGCATGAATAGGAGCTAACTCAAATAGGTGCAAATATTCTTATACTAAATAAGCTTTACCAAGGTTGTACGGTTTTGGTAGATATTTGTAAGCTATCTTAGGAATATCATGCTGAACATTGAACATCAAAGGTATGGGTAATTGAAATGGATTAACAAAGGGTGGGTTGACCATTATTTGTAAATTATAATTTCAACTAGATGGACATGTTTTTAACTTAGCTTTCCTTTTGAAAGATAAACACTTCATTAAAGGTGATATCCTAGTACATTTTGTCTTTTTTCCATTACTTAAATTTCTAATTAGGATCTTAGATTCCTCCTCCGATATATTTTTAGTCTTAAGTTTTAATGTATTTATTGGACTTATGAAATCTTCTTGTTTATCAAAGGATTCACTCATGAGCTAGAATAGCTAATATAATATAGGATCTAACTCATCCTAATAAATTTTAGTATGCTTTTATAACATGTCATCCTTCTAGCACTAGTTTAAACTATTGGTGCAGGGGAATGATCTTGTGCTAAGGAAACAACTTATTGTGATTACTCGTTTTAGGTGGCTACTAGTCTCTAGTACCACCAAGGCATGGATACCTCCAAATTGCTTTTGCTAGTACAATTGAGCTAAATATGGTTGAATGTTTTTTTAATGATGGAAATTCTTTCTAGAAATTTGTTGCTTTATATGTAGCTAATGTCTATCATTTGCAGTTATTTCTCTACATAATTAAAGGAAATCGAATAGCTTTCCTACAAATCTAGCCTTAAACCTTTCGTAACTAATATAATGGATGAGCAGTTTTATAGAAGCTATCAATCTTTAATTCTAAGCTATTTATTAGCTAACTTCCCAAAGATAGATCACAAAAGTTTTCCTAAAAGAGCAAGAGACTAAGGACATAAAATTATTCATAAAGCTTAGAATTTAACAAAGATGATATTATTAATATGTTAGACTAATTTAGAATGGACACTTATAAAGCTATTTTATTTAACTACAATAACAAAAATAAATTAAACCTTAGCTTATAGAGAAAATACACTATTCCAAAATTGACATTTCACTCAAACACAATTATGTAATGAATAGGGTAGATATGTAAGACAAAGCTACTCAATATAATTAATAATTAAAAAATAAAACTAGAGAAAATAGAAAAAACTTATTTAAAATGCCATTAGAAAAATGTTGGTTACAAGATTTTCTTCTCCCTAGAAGAATCCTTCCCAAAGAAACCCTCCTCATCCAGAAGGTTCCTCTTTAATTTCTGCTGTAGGCTTTATATAGCAACCTATGACAGTTACAATTATTATAAGAGTTAAGGTCACAATTACCTTATGTTCTTCTCCTCTAACTATAAACTGTTGGGTAATTGTTCAGTTTCTTGATAAATTTTTCTTATTCTTTGAATGTGAATCCTCTCTACTAATAACTATTAGGATAATCTCCTATGATTTAAGAAAGCCTTAACAGCTTGATTCATTGTATCTGGTTTAGTGTCATTAAGCTTCTTTAAGACTTCTTTAATACTTTTTTCTTCCAAACTTGATTTAGTTATGGAATTTGTTATTTCTGTTAAAGTAGCTCTCACATTAGCATGAAATTTTTTCAATTTTAGCTTCTTCTTGGAAGTTTCATTTATAATCCCAATAACTACCATCATCATTATATTTGAATAACCCTATTTATACTAAGGTAATAGTTCTCTTTTAGCTTTAGCTAAATCAAACAAATCTCATGTTTTTCTATCCATTTATACAAACATGGCTAATTTTTCTCATGGATTTCATGAGAGCTCTAGATACACTCTTTTATGCTTTAGTGGCAGCTCTGCACTACTCTTAGCTTTATTTTAGTTCTTAGCTCTATTTATTAATGGCTATGTATTTGAAATTTTTCCTAATTTTGCTTATTAATATTTAGAGCTTTGTTCTTTAATTTTCTCGCTTTTGAACAGGATGTTCAAATCTATTTTTAATACATGTCATGATCTTTGATTTCGTTGAGCTACCCTATTAAAAGCTGAAGAGTTTAGGCTTAGTGTCTCAACCTATTCTTATCGATGTAGCTTCTATTTTCATATAGCCTTAGCTTAGTAATGATGTCAAATTATAGGACATTTCTTAAACTTGCTTGTAGAGCCAAGTCTTAGTTTTATGAATTGTTTTACAAAAGAGTTGATGTGATAGAGTGATTCTTGAGTTTCCTCGTAGAATTGAATTTTGGTTCTACAAGTTGTAATATATCCTTTAGCTTCTTAACCACAATATATTGAGCTAGATTAAAATTTAATGCACATGTGCATGAATTAAAATTGTATTCTTTTGTGGGTTTGAGATGAGATCTACTTATTTTAATGTGACTTGTAAAAACATTTTAGCTTTTCCTTGTAGAATCAATTTTCAAATCTATGAACCTATGCTAAATATAAAAGCTAATGTGGCAAGGCTTCTCTAGAGCCCATTTTAAGAGTTGACTCTTCTAGCTTGACAAACTTATTGACTTTTTGAAGCTAATGTGGCTTGTAAAATTAATTTAAAGCCTGCTCATAGAGTCAAGTTTTGGTTCTGTAAATTCATCATATAATGGAGTTGATGTGGAAGAACTATTCAAGTGCTTGGTTGTAGAACAAATTTTAACTCTACGAGTGATGCCCTTTTTTCTAAAGCTAATGTGGCATGTGAAAAGGATCTGTTTTGTAGAACCATTCTTTGAATTTACAAATGAACTTTATTTAGTATTTTAATCCCGTCTGTATTGACATGGCAAAGTACTCTCAAAGCTAGCTTTGAAATTTGTTTATAGAATCATTTAGAGCTAATTCATAGAAGTATTTTTATGCTCTACCAACTTGTTCTACAAGGAAGCTAACGTGGTAGAATGAGTTCAAGATTCTTTGTAGAATCAATTTTTGGTTCTATGTGGTTTGTCATGCTCTTTTGCCTATACTTTGTAACTTGTTAAGCTAGATTAAAATTATAGTGCACATATGCATAATTCTTGGTGGGTTCAAGATGAGCTTTGTTTATGCTAATGTGGCTTGTAGAATTGATTTTGGCTTTTCTTTCTAGAACCAGTTTTTGGTTCTACTTACTAGCATTATATAGAAGCTGATATGGTAGAGTTTCCTCTAGGTCCATCTTTTTGGATTTACTTTCCTAATTCAACAAGCTCATTAATTTTTCAAAGTTGATGTGATTCATAGAACTAATTTTTAAGTCCATTTGTAGAGCTGAATCTCAACTTCATAAAATGTTTCTATGAGCTAATGTGGAAGTGAGGGTTGAATGTCCTTTAAAAAGTTCCAATGCATCCTTTGGAAATAGTTTAACTATTGATTTGTAGAACCATTTTATAGATCTTTTTTTTATTCTACAAACTTGCACTACATAAATGATGACATGGTAGAGCTTCTCTAAAGCTTCCTTTTAGGATCAAATTCGGCTTTATGGATTTTGTGACTTTTTAAGAATTGACGTGGCAGAGTCAATTCTAAAATTCTTCATAGGGTTTAGTTTTAGCATTATAAAATAGTTATTTGAAATGGCATGGTAGAACCATTTTCAAGATTACTTGTAGAACCAAATTTTAGCTCTACGAGTGATGTTTTTTCTCTGAAGCTTATGTGGTAAAGTCAATTTTAATACCATTGGTAGAGTTGAATGTTGGCTTCATAAACTAGTCCAACAAGGTGATGTGATAGAACTACTTTGAAAGCTTTTTGTGAAGCCTAATTCAAGTTCTAAGAGCCACGTGCTTCAATCTCTCTTGACAATAGGTAAAAATGGGATTTCTTGTAGGGCTAAAGTTTGATTCTTCATACAAGCTTATTTCACCACATTTTAATGATGTGGCTTGTAGAACCAACTTTGAGCTTACTTGTAGAATTAAATATAGGTTCTATAGAACCACTCTATGTAGAAGTTGATGTGGTAGGACTAGTTTTAAATTTTTTCATAGAACCACTCTAAAGTTCAATGAACTGGTGCCACATTATGAGCTAACATGGGAGAACCAAAAAGTGCATTCTTGTAGAACCATTTTTTGACCTCATGAATCTTCCCATCCTAATATAGTTGACTTGGTAGAACCATTTTTCCAATTTTTTTGTAGATCCATTTTTTGGTTCTACAAGTAACCCTTAATCTTGAGGTTCTTCTTTAAGTAATGATGCGACATGTAGGATCACTTTCACTTCTTATTGTAGAACCAGTTTATGAGTCTACTAATCTTATTTATAGGGTGTCTTACATGTCACATGGGGTTCATATATTAGGCTAATTTTAATCCTTCCTCATGCTTTAATCCTATGAAGCTAACTTAAGTAGAACTATTTTATAGAGCCAATTTTAGTTCTATGAGCTTCTTCTACGAGTTGACATGGTAGTCATAATTAAGGAATTCCTTCTTTGAAATAATTGTTGAAACCCTTTGTAAAGCTAATATTTGGTTCTATTTTTCTACTCCTCTCATCAAAATGATTACGAAGAATTAAATCAACCTTGGATTAAGCTCCTTTTTCCTAAAATGATAAAGCTTATTTACACCCCAACCATTTATTCTAATACTAGTTCCCTCTTGAGATGAAATTGGTTCATAAGCTATGTGAATCCATTTTAAATAGTCTCATCTTAACTAGCAAATAGAAATATGTCTACTTAAACTAGACCAAATTCACTTAGGCTCTATCTTTGATGCTAATTTGATTTTCTATGCAATGTTGAATTTTACTCGAAACCCTAGCTTCTTGAACTAGCTGAATAATCAATAAACTAAAATTTCTTGAGTTTTAAGTAAGCCATAAAACCTTCCATTCTACAAAGAATATTAACTCAAAGCCAATTCAATTTTTTAGTGATTCTATATGAACTTTCTTTGAAATTATCTTTCACTTAGGTCTCTAGCTTATACTAACATGATGTGTTAAATCATATTTCTCTTACATTATATAATTCTCCTAGAAATTTTCTATAACTCTTTCTTCATCATGTGAGGAATCAAGTCTAATAATGTAAATCCATTACTATTTCATAAAAATGACTTATTGTTGCAACAACATAAAGCATTATTTTCATTTTTCCTTTTGTATTTTTCTATTATTTCTTTACTTATAATGTCAAAAGGAACATATATTTGACATTTTTCATAACATCCAAGAATTGGATGTTACTCACATCCTAGCTTTCTAACTCCACCATGATCCAATAGTAAGAACATTTTGACTAGTGTCCTACAAAACCCTTGTCTTAGCCTAGTCATAAGTCAACTACAATGGATGATCTACTAAAAATCATAATTAAAATAAAAAAAATGTTAAAATATAGTAATTTTAGAAGTTTCATAAACTTTTCCAATTGTACAAATGAAGATTGATAGATCCTTCAAATAACTCAAGGAAAATTCAAGTTACAAATAAGAAGCATGGTACCCAAATTTTTGCCATTGTAATTTTGATCAAATTGACGAGTAGAAACAATTGTCTTATTTTCCCATAAAAAGTGCTACTTGGTGGCCTTGTTTTGGCAAAAAATCTAGATCTTTTTAAGACATGTAAAATAAAATTCATGACCCACATTGTCAAATAAGCTATGAATTTCATTATGCCAGTGTATTTAAGCTTAAAAGTCAAAAACATTGCCAAGTTTAGCATAAAAAGCTAAAAACGTTGGTGGCCCATATGTTGTAGTTTTGGGCCATGGAAGTGACCAAAAAATGCTGTGTAATAGTCCAAAAAGCATGTGGGAATATAGCTAACATAGGACAGCAAATTAGAGGCCTATTTAAGCCAAATTTAACACAATTTTTTAGATCTTTTAAGCAAAAAATCTTGGCAAGTCTTTTTGGTAGATCTTTTTGACACCTAAAGAAGAGATTTTCCTAACAAAAAGAGAGACCTATTTTGGCAACTTAGTAGAGACACTATTGCAAATTTTATAGCCTTACCCTAGTGTAGATTTCTAAGGATAGAGAGACCTTATAGCAACATTTATTATGGAGTAGATTGATCGAGAAAGATAAGTGCAAATTCAGTTGTAGAACATACTTTGCCTCTTGCACTAAATTTTAAAGATATTTTCTATATTCTAAGACTCTTAAAGCCTTGATCTATACACTCTAAACCTATTTTACAATGATTATTTATAGCATTTAATATAGAGTTTGCAAGTTTTTTGTTTTGGCCACATCATTTCCTTGTCCATCTATTCTCGGTTTCGTGTTGGGTCTTACATTCATATGCTTTCATTTGTTCTTGTCTATTATGTTCAACAATAAATTTTTCAAGTCCTTAGGTGATTAAAAAGACCACCTAAGGTACCTTGGATCCTTTTGCGGCATGTGGATTCTAAGGTTAAAATTGTTTTGTATGGATTATTTTAACTTTCTAGCATTGATTTTTTTGATCATTACAATTTTCTGGCTCTAGAAGGAGGACATCTGTATAACTTCTTCATCCAAAATTCATCTGCAAAATATTCTTTGCCTATATTTGCTTTGCATACAATTTAATAGAGTAGAAATCATTTTAGGTTTTTTGTAACCTTAGCCTTTTATGCTATAGTCAATCTTCCTTTTCATAGTTGCAAAAAATCATCATTATTATTTTTATAGTTGTAGTGTACATTTTCCTGGTTCCATGCATTTGCAATTTTACAAGTTTTCTTTGGTTTTTTGTATTTGATGTTGCACAAAGGTTTTTCTGTATAAGTTGAAGCCTTTTCCCATTTTTTAAGCATTTCTTAAATACATGGAAAATAATAATTATTATTTTTATATTTGCAATGTGCAATGCTATTCTTGTTCTTTACAGTTGCAGTTTCACGAAGTTTTTCTCATATATGGTAAACCATTTTTCCTATTTTTCCTACCATTGATTGAATATGCTAGGATAAATACACTACAACCTATTCATCCTCTTTTAAGCTTGTAAAAATTTATTATTGCAGTTGTAGATCATCTTATCCTCCGTGTTTTCACACTTACATTTTATCTTGATTTTTTCTCATATATGCTACACTTTATTTACACCATAGTTTCACAAGTTGTGCTCAAACAAGTTGTCAAATACACTATATCTTAACTTACACTATGTTTCAAATAAGCTATTCTCATATACTCAAAGTCTCTACTAAGCTACAAGCTATAAGCTATAAGTTATAAGCTACAAGTCACTAGCTATATCTTAAAAGCTATAAGCTACAAGCCACAAGCTATAGGTTGTAAGCTATAAGCTATAAGCTACACACTACAAGCTACAAGCTACAAGCTACATGCTACAAGCTATGAGTCACAACTTATTTAACACATTAAAACCTTTGCCACATTTTTCCAATAGCTTGGTCTTATGCAACTTATACCTTGTGTATTGAAAATTCTATCACACAACATCATTGTCATGGCCTCTAACTTGGAATCTACTCATATCTATAATCCTAAGGACCCAACCATAATGGAACATAGGTTGTCTCTTAAGCAGTTAGGACTCAACCTAACTCATGCAAATATAAATGAACAATATTATAAGTTCATATTCATGAAAATTCAAGTAGGTTTGTGCATCCCATGCAAGGAGTTAGACTTCAAGCATCAATTTGAAACTATTTATAGAAATGGAAAAGAGAACATTCCTTTATCATATGACCATAACAAACTATCAAAGTCTTATGAGCACATGTTAGCACAATTGTTGGATGTAGATGATGAGGTTGGCAAGTGAGGAAGATAGTTTAGGACAAGACTAAGAAGACCAGGATGAATTTGGAGGTTATTTTGAGATGGCCCCTCACTTGGGGGTTCATTCATAGTAATATGTCCCTGAAGTAATCATGTTCAACTCTATGCCCTCTATCTTAGTGATGAGACATGAATTGCTCATAGTGCTGGTGGCCGCGTTAAGGCACCCAAGTTGTATCATGGGTCGCGATGTATCATGGGCCGCAATATCGCGTATGCGAGGTATCATGGGCCGCGATATCGTAGTCAGCCGCAATTTCTATAAATAAGAGGCGGCTCTCCCTCATTTCCATCCCAGTTTTAGAGTAGCGAAGCTCTGGCAGTTTGATCCCTCCAGAGTTAGAATTTTTCCCGTGTCTGCCCGCAGTGTGGTGAATGTAATTGTATGGTGTCTTTATTCGAGTGTGCCGTACTTGGACACGCACATGACCGGCAATAAATATCGAGATTACTTCATCATTGCAGCATTCACTTAGTTTATTTTATTGTTATTTATTTAATGTTATTTATTTCTTTCATAGCGCGGTGTGAGTACGACTTAGCTACGAGCATCTACGGGTGTGTACGGCTAGTTAAGGAATCGGTTGCTCATCGCAGTTAGGCTAGATTAGATTTCTTACCCTTTTCCTCTTAGCTTAGCTTAGTTAGTATTATTTTCCACTGCCTTCAGGAGTAGCATTAGATTAGGAACACATCATACACCTCATCTAGACTAAACCATATGTGACATATGCAAAACTAGTTTAGATGGGAAGACAGCGAACTGCGACTCATCACTTAGTAATAAACCAAGTACCTCTTACAACCTCAACAAGTCAAACCTCTCAACTTGCTTTCTTATTTCCTTTCCTATTTACCTCAACACCATTTGTCATAGTGCCCCAACCTTTACCAATAATCACCTATATGTCACAACCACTCATAGTTTCAACAAATTCTTCTTTTGGAGTGCAAATACCACATGTCTCCCATAACTCATTTATGCCCAATATTCCTTTTGTTTCACATATTCCAATGCAAACATCTTCTTCCATGTTTAATCCTCCCATAATAGTAGTTACATGATCCATCTAGTCTATACCGTTACTCATTTCATAATTACTAGTTGTTCAACAACCACAAGCGTAGCTCTCAAGAGCTCCACAAGGCTTAACTCAATCCTTTTAATTGGTCTAGGATCTTACGGAGAAGCTGCAAAAACTTGAAGCCAACACAATACAAATAATGAAGGTCATGGACTTCTATCAAGATGATCCCATCAATCCTATCATCCTCCAAATCATATTACTTGTAGGCATGCCTATTCCAAACTTTACCAAATACAATGGTGAAGGAGATCCTAACATGCACCTTCTCACATTTTGTTTTGAATCCCTCTTGTTGCAAGCATGGCTTCACACAATACTATGAATCTTCCTAATGTATATGATAGGGAAAGCTTTATACTTGTATAGGATGTTGCTAAGGAATTCTATCTCCTCACTTGATAACCTGATCAACCAATTTGTTAATAGATTTAAGTACAACTTGAAGCTTGATACAACCCTAGACTAGCTCATGAAGTCAAACTTACTTATCGTGGACAACAACTCAATACTTAACAAAAAATCACCACCAAAATAACAACGAAGATAACCTGTCATCAAGCTAATAACTAAGCCCACTAAAGATAGCCAACAATAAAAGGATTGGAAGCAAGTTGATCCATTGAGGCCTACACCAAGAATAGCTTTACTCATGAACTTAATTGCCCAAACTTCATCAACTAGTTAACCAAGGGAGAGTCACAAACTACGTATGAGAAAGGGGTCCAAGCAAAATATGTCAAAACATGAGTAGAAACTCTAGGAAGCATGGAGAAAATGAAGAATACCAAGGTTGAAAAATCACATGCCATTGGAAAGAATTTCCTCACAATAATGGAATAAGCCAAATTATTCCTAAAACAAAAGAACACATCACTGAATCTATATGACCTAGCTATGACTTCTCCTTCTCATAGAGATGTGTTAGTTCAAATGTTGATCTCTATTCTTATGAGTGGAGACATGCTTGTTAATAAAGAATCCATTCACTTTGTCATTGAGCAAACTCCAATTGGAGAAGATAAGCATCAAACCATGCTTATAATTGCCTTTCAAGGCTTGAAACTAGTAAATATGTGGCCTCTCTTTATTTCCCTTACATACACATGATGATTGATTTTTATTTTTATAGTTATGGTTGATTTAAAAATTTCATCTTATTATATCATATTACCAAATTTTACTTTGTAGCCTTGTCTTTTACTATTGTTTTGACTTGTAGCCTTTTTACTTAAAAATATAAAACATAAAAACAAATAAAAATCTATGGCCAAGGAGTAGTAATAAAACATGAAACTAAAACATTACATCATAAGGTCAAATGTGCCCAGGTAGCTCACAATAATAGCCATAATTACACAGTGTAAGATACACAGACTCTAGAACCATAATTAGTAACACCTAGAAACTACAATATGATAAAGATAACCACACATCAGCAACATTAACTTCTTAGATCAAACTAAAGGAGGAGGAGGGGAAATGTTGCCAGAACCATCACAAAGATTGTTAGATGCTTATGGATGAAAACAAGTAAAACATGCAAACATAAGAACACGTTACCACTAAAACCCAAATTATAACATAAAGTAATATTAAAATTGATAATGTTGACCATACATAGTTTTAAAGCCTATAAACACAAATGAGATTACACTTAAACCAAGTTTGGCATTTTGTATAATAATAATATGCAGAGTATCTAATAAGCATTTTTACAAACAGTTGACACTAAACCAAATTTGCACAAAAATAGGTGACCAAGATTGATAGTGCTAGAGCTTGGTGAGTGGAAAATTCCCAAAAATAATAGCCAAAAAGCTCAAATAGTCAAAAATGTTGAAGGTATGGGAAGAAAGAGATAGAAAACACAATATTTTTGGATTCTAGAGGCTCATATGCTACCATTCTTTCCATATAAAAAATTTCCAAACTACCCTATATGCTACCTTATCATGCCAGGGAGGGTCATACGCTACCCTTGTAGAGCCTAGGTCTTCACACACTAATCACAAAGCAAAAACAAAAACTTACAATGTCCAATTCAAGCCTCAAGCACTCAAACAATGTCAAGGTGGGCTAGAAAAATTTCAAAATGGTGTTTTCAAGTAAGAAATTGACCAACATAGGCTCCCAAGATTAGGAAAAACTCTTAAAAAATTTTAAAAATTATATGGATTCATAGATGTAGTGAATGTTGTCAAAATAACACAAAATCAACCCAAACCTTGACCTACAAGTGTAGGAAAAACCTAAGATTCACCAAAATTTCACATAAAAAACCCTAATCCTTAGTAATTTGACTATGTAAAACCTATGAATGTAGCAATTTGATTCTCAAAAATAAAAAACACTAAACCAAGCATGGGAAAAGATCAAAACACTGCTAATTTAGGTAGAATTTTATAAAAAAATCTTAGTTTTTTTTAACCACAAAATGCCTAATTTGATGCAAAAAAAAATAAGAAAAACTTGGGAGAAAATCCAAAAAAAAATTTAAAAAATTACTTTGAACTATAAATGTAGTGAAAATTGCCAAAATAATCTAGACAAACAACAATGTTACACTTACAAATGCCAAAAACCCCAAGTTTTCCAAAAATGACCAGAAAAGATCCTAGTTTGTAGTCAATTGACTATAGAAAAAATTGTAAAAAAATCCTAAAAAGTTCAAAATTAGCCCAGAAACCTTTGAAACTACATCTATTCTTCCTAGAGATCTAGGAAATTGACCATATGTGGGCAAAACCCTACCAATGCTACTAGTCTACCCTAGAAAAAACTGCAAACATTGGAAAACAAGCCTATAGCTATGACACTATATACTAGGTAGAGAAAAATTGAAATACATGCAATAAAAAATTAAAAAAAATCTAAATTCATTTTTTTGATAACCTAAAATCCCTAGAAAATCATCCTATGTAATCAAAATTCAAAATCCTTATTATACATGGGCTAGGAAAAGCCTAGAACATAGCCAATCCAAGTTGGAAAATAAAGAAAAATACAAATGAAATTGGTACATGGAAGTCATTGATGAAGACGCTTATCTAGTATATGGGTTGAAAAGCCTTGTAAAAATCCTTATAGCCTCCTCTGCCCCTTCTAGTCCTAGGTTTCAGGTTGTCAATCCACTCTTTTTCACCATGGCTACCAAATCTTGGAAGTTTTGCTTCCTATTACTACAAAGAGAAGCTCAAAATTCCTGAGTTTTCTCCAACACGCTTAGAATAGGAGGTAATAAAGGCCAAATTAGCTTATATACACTATGAAAATGAGTTTATAATCCCAAATCTAGCTCTCACACACTTTGAAAGGGAAACTAGGATTGAAATTAGCTTCATCTGATGGGCTTTGATGGTTAAAAACTCTTCCAGGTGCCCACATGCTACACATGAACTTCCTTCCGTGCTAAGAACTACCTTCACACATTATGGATGGGAAATTAAGAATGAAATAAGCTTCACATGCTACCTTTGGTTTAGATTTTTTGTTTTGTAGTCCCACACACTGTAAACATGATTGATTTTGGTGATGTGTGGTTCCCATGCAACATGGTAAAAAAAAACCTAGGATCTCACATGCTCAAGAAGGATAATAGAGAATGAAACTAGGTTCATATGATACATTTTGATGGAGATTTTAAGTTTCCTAATACCACACATTATCAATGTAGTTAATTTTAATCATAGGTAGGTCCCATATAACATGGGCAAAAATACTAAGGATTCCACATGCTAGGGATGGGAAATTAGCTATGAAATTAGTATCATACGTTGCAATATCTTGTTGAATTAATTTTTATTACCTCATACAATGTCCACCCATCTTCCACACACTATGTAGTGGATCCCACAAAGCTTGGAAAAATTAACTAAGTATAAAAAACACTGTAGGTGTGAAATTGACTAGGAAATTATCACATACACTACTCATACACTGCACCAGCATATGGTGTAGCTTGTGCTGCATAAATAAGCTATTGACCTAGTCAATATTGCCCATATGTAATCCATGGTGGTTACACAAGCTATGAACCTTCCTCATACAGTTCATATGCTTCCATATAAGCCCATTATTGTCACTCCAGGTTCCACATGTTGAGGATCTATCCCAAAGTCCTCACATGTTGAGGATTTGGTCCAAGATGCCCACAAGCTATTGATCTAGGTCTCACACATTGTGGATCTGTTCCAGGATATTCACAAGCTACTGATCTAGGTCTCACATTCTTAGGATTTACCCTAGGATGCTCACATGCTATCAAACTAGGTCTCAAACACTAAAGATATGCCCCGTGATGCCCACACGTTGTCACATTATCTCTTACATGCTGGGAATGGGAATATTTAGCCTTTTGTAGCTTATTTGACATAAAAATCCATTATTTTATTTATTTATAACTTGTTTTCATTGAATTATAGACTATTTTAACCACATAGTATTCTAAATAATAAATTTTTATTATTTAATATTATTTTAAAACTTATTCAACTTTGTTTAAAATTGTTTAACCTTATTTTGAAATCATTCGAGCCTTATTTTATCTTATTTTGCCTAGTTTTACCTTCTTGTGACCTTATTTTAGTTTTTTTAACCTTGTTTTGCTTTATTATGCTTAATTATTACATTATTTTAAGTTTGTTTAACAAAAGTATACCATGCAGATGCCACTTGATGTACTTTTGTTGACATGTAGGTTTGAGCCAAGAAAATGTGGGGGCAATTTGACTTGCTTTTAAGATTAAGTAGTTTCTATTGGTGATGTTAAAAAACTAATTCACCTTGAACACTAAAACCTTAAAGCCTAAAAGCCTTTTGATCACATAGCCTTAATACCTTGGAATGGCTTGATGGCTCTTGACCTTAAGGTTGGAAACATTAAAAAGTATTTATTGGTAAAAATCTCCATTACAACCCATGATGATGGGGAGAAAAAATTGAAAACTAAGGTCCTCATTTGAATCTTAGCTTGCTTAGGACATCACCAAACCCTTATAGGATAACATAAAAGCCTTCATATGGTCTGTATTAGATCTAATGTTAACATGTTTGCTATTAGTCTTTATTGGCATTTTGTATATATATTTAAATGAGCACATGGCGTTGACAACTCTAGTAGCATATAACAAGTGAGCCTACATGATCTTTTATCTTGTTGGCATCTCAAAACACTACAAAATTTACATGAATCTATATAAAAAGTTATAGACTTCTCATGTCTTGTTGATTATATCTCATGGTGGCCTATATTTGCTTGTTTTCTCTCGTAAGCTCTTATAACCTCATGTAATTACATGTATTATTTGACTTGTTTCCTTGTATTCTTGGAGTTGTGTTTGTAGGATGAGTCTAGAGTCATTGCAGATATGTGACTCATCATAGAAATGAGTAACTACATGATCTTGATACATGATATTTGACTAGCTTGTTTAGCCTTGCCAATAGTTCTTGCCTCATATCATATCCATTACCCCTTCAAAGCCATAACCTAGTAACCAAACTATAACCTTTCTTAGCTTGATAAAAATGAAAACTTATGTTTGACACTCATGTACCATGGTGAACATTCTTGACATGCTCTATCATTCAATGAGAAAACAAAAATTTGGCCTTAGCATCAAAATTGAAGGAAAGTTCACTCCCAGAAATAAAAGAGGGAGAAATTGCCAAGAATGCCAAAAGGCTAATGTAGCCTAAAGTGAAACAAATGGCTCTAAAAAATGGATAAGCTAAGTAGCTAAGAAAGCTCATAACAAAGCATTGATTTCTCTAAACATCATCAGTAAGTAGTAGTTCAAGCATGAAGCATGAAGACCTCACCAACACACAATGCACATGCTAGTATGTCATAACCATGATGTCAACACATTTGGAACTCTTCGTTAGCCCATTTTACCATTCTCTAAATAACCAATGTAGCCATTATCTCATTCCAAATTCTCATCATTCTATTTCAACCTTATTTCACCATTTTGAGTACTCGGTATGATTTGACAATTACAAAATCAAATGTGGAGAGGAAGCATTAGTGATAAATCCATAGCAATGTTTCACATTCTTTGTTGATGTCTTTATGATCAATCCTCAAAACATCAATAAAGATGTGCCAATGAAACACCTCAAGGAAAATTCATGTTGTAGACAAGAAGCCTCATGACCAAATTTTTGCCATTGTAATTTTGATTAGAATATAAAATAGAAACAATTGCCTTGTTTTCCCATCAAAAATGTCACCTAGTGACCTTTTTTTGGTAAAAATTCTAGATCTTTTTAAGGCATGTAAAATGAAATTCATGATCCACATTACCAAATAACCTATGAATTTCATTATGCCAATGTATTTAAACTTAAAAGTCAAAAATGTTGCCAAGTTTGGCATAAAAAGCTAAAAACACTAGTGGCCCATATGCTATAGTTTTGTACCATGAAAGTGCCTAAAAACACTATGTAATAGTCTAGAAAGTATGTGGGAACATAACTAACATAGGAACAAGAAATTAGAGGCCTATTTAAGCCAAATTCAACACTAATTTTGGATCTTTTGGGCAAAAAATCTTGGAAAGACTTTTTGGTAGATCTTTTCAACATAGAGAAGAGACTTTCTAGGCAAAAAGAGAGACCTATTTTGGTAACTTAGCAGAGAAAATGTTGTAGATTTTACATTCTTTTTTAGCCTTACCCCAAAGCAGATTTTTGAAGATAGAGAGACCCTATAGTAGCATTTATTATGTAGCAAATCAAGCAGAAAAGACAAGTGTAGATTTAGTTGCAGAACACACCTACCTCTTAGACCAAATTTTAAAGATATTTCTTGTATTCTTGGGCTATAAAAGTCTCAATTTGTACACTCTAAACCTATTCTAAAATGATTATTTACAAGATTTAGTATAGAGTTTTTGGTTTTTTTTTTTTGTTTTGACCGCATCATTTTCCTCTCTCTATATTTATGGTTTAATGTTGGATCCCACATTCATATGATTACATTTATTCTAGTTTATTACACTTGGTAAAATATTTTCCAAGTCCATAGGTGATCAACAAGACTACATAAGGCACTCCAAATCCTTTCGAGGCTTGTGGATTCTAGGATTAAAATTATTTCATATAAATTATGTTGGTTTTTTTAAATTGATTTTTTCCATTGTTTTAATCCTCAAAGTATTGTAATGGATCCTTGTAATCCTTGAGTAGGCTCTGTCACATTTTCATACTATTATCATGTAAGCACACATATCGAGAAGCATAATTCATACATAGATACAATAAAAAAATAACATGATCTTGACATATAAATTATCATCAAACTCATAAATCTACTAAATGTCTAACTATTCCATAGATTCATGCCCATATACACACTAAATCCAAAGCAAAAAGTCAAGACAAAGATAAAGGGAACTCATCATACAAATCTAAGGATCACAAGAAATCCAAAAATATGGCCAAAAGCTTACTACATAAACAAAACTCCATCCCAATCCAACTAGCTCCTAAACCTAGACTTTGGAAACAACAAACACTCTAAAACTAGCTTTGAAATAGTCTTGGAAGCTTCAAAATTCATAAAAAAATGTAGTAATGGTGGTTTAATAGGGTTTCTAAGGGAAATGCATGAGAGGGATGAAAAACCTGATATGATAGAAAAATAGAAGAATGTATTTTATTTTTATGTTTATAATACAAAATAAAAAATACAAATATAAATTATATTTATTTTATTCATAGTTTATTTTATAAGCTTGACTCTTATTTTTTCTAGCCCAACTAATATCCCTAGGACTCACAACTCATAACTAATACATGAGGACTCCAAATTAAAAACTAAGTGAATCTATAAGAAAGTTACTTCATGTTCATGTTAACTATAAGCCAAATGCATAATCAAGCATCATAAAGATATTCATATTACTCTCATGTATATTATAGAAGCAACATGCATAAGCCATAAGGACATAATAAACTACTACACTCTTCCCAAACTCTCCATTCTTTCTAGTCATAACATTTTCTAACACATCCCACAAGATCAATGTATATAATCATGTCATGATAATAAATGAGACATCATAAATCACATATAATACATGCCCAAGTAAGAATCATGAAATCCATAATAATATAAATTATCTAATGGAACCTGCATTGACACACACACACACATGATGAGACATCAAACTATACTAAGTTCTATAGAAGGGTATTACACTTTCCTCAATACTCCACCTCCTACAATACTAAGAGTCTTAGAATGCATGACTTGCATACCTACCTGCACTTCCTAGGTATCTTCCTAGGATTTATACCTACTCCATAATGCCTTTACTATTGGTACTATACTACTATGCAACTATCATATCATGCACTCTACAATCTACACTAGTTTCTTTGCATATGAAACATTCTGCTAAAATTGTACATTTGAGTAGTCTAGGACATGCTACTCATTGGGTAGGTATCATTTTAACATAGAGACTTGAAACTCATAATATGCACATGCTAACTATGGAGCCAATGCTAACTAATAAGTCATTCTACCAAT
>MNCI01018471.1:8350-51414 GCA_015680685.1 Gnetum montanum
TGATCATCTTTTTCATGATGCCTATGATGTCTTCATTGTTCCCTACTCTCCCTACATTCATGCCCTTGTCCTCTCTCTCGACTTTCTCATCGAGGTCTTTCGTTTTTCTTACTTTTATCCTCTCTGTTGTATTCTTGCTGGTTGCGTCCAGATGTGGAAGGAGAGGGTGAGTGATGAAAAGAAGGGGAAGAAGAATGAGAACCATCATCGTGAAGATGTTTCCTACCTTCTCTTCGGCTGCTTCAGCCCCAATCATGGTGACGATCTAAGTGCCCGTCCTTATCTTTTATTGTTGTTCCTTCTATGAACAGTTGGTGTTCACGGGCATCAGAACCAATGTTGTGTATTGTTGATCGTACGTTTTGATACCCAACCTCCTCACTATCGTTAGGAGGGGGAACATCTCCGATTTCGCTAAGGATGTGCGGGGCTTTGCCCTTCAGAAAAGTATGTTGACTCTCCTGCCTTAAGTCCCTCATACGTTGGGCATCTGTGGGATAATAATCCCTCATGTCAAAATCATCCACAACATATTCAGCGAATAGTTCTTGCATGTCAATCTGTGCCAAGGCACAGAAGAGCATGTTTGGGACTGATCGATCTGGGGGTAACATGATGTTACCTTGCAAATCTCTCCAGTGCATCAGCTCATCTTGATGGAGAATAAAAGTAAAGTTGGGAATATACTCATTTGGATGAGTATATGTCATCTTATATTTTTGAGGCACTGGCTAATTTTGGTTATGTGTTTTATGTTGTCGATTGTCTCTAGTATGGTCCTTAGGTGGTGAGTTGCTCTTATGAGAAGAAGGCATTTTTATCGGTGTCCTATTTCACCGTTGTAAAATTCTTATTAATTAATTAACCTGAAGGTTCGTTAAGGCTCACAACGATGTGAGTGATATCCCTTATGTTCTATTTGACGTACAAACACTTAGTCCCCNCACTTGGGGTTAATCATTCGTTGTCTTCCCAGACGTACTTGTAGTTGTCATGGTGTATGGTTAAGTAAGTTCGAGGTATATGATTTTTATATCTTTTAAATGTTTTTCTCCTATGATATTAAGGTGAAGGGTTGAGGAACTAACTAACTCTAACTAAGGACTAAGTCTAAATTAACTAGCGTTAGGATCCGTTCCCACTTACCATACACACCCTAAACCTATGCAACTGTGGCTACCAAACGCTAATCGTTACTGGGATCACCACACGTAACGCACGTGCTCGAAGTGGTTGTACTGAGGCACTTAACTAGCTTAAGCGTGATGAGTAGCCAATTCCTTGACTAGCCGTACACATCCGTAGATGCTCATAATCAATTCATACTCATCCTGCATTCTAGGAGTTGAGGGTGAGAGAGACTAATCGCGATGAGCAGCCGATTCCTTGATTAGCCGTACACATTCATCAATGCTCGTAATCAAGTCGTACTCATGCCGCGTTACTAGGAAAGCAATAAATAACATGAAATAAACTTATTCCATGCACTACAAGGTTTATCCACAAAGCTCATCTTTATTTCCGTACACAACTTGTGTTCAGGTATAAAGCTACTCAAATAACGATCTGTTCACTTGGGGACTTCTACTGCGGGCACATGGAAAATATTCTATCTCTGGGGTGATCAATCCACCAGAGTTTCCCTACTTTTAGCCTAGGATGATCAATAAGGGGAGTGTCGCCTCTTATTTATAGATTTGGCGGCAGACCGCAATATCGCGTACGCAATATCACAGGGGATGACACGATATCGCGATGTCCGCGATATCGCGTACACGATATCGTGGCCCATGCAATATCGTGTCTAATCAAAGTTGCTTCACAAAGAGGGGTTTAGCACATGTTTTACCTTTAATTGGTCATTTGGCTTCCATTGTTGTGCCTCTGGCTCCATGAGTTTTGAAGGTGTCACCCTTAATGTGGCTTTCAATGGTCTGTCCATGGTCAGTTTAGTCATCAAGATGGTTGATGAAGACTTCATCTTAGAATGAGTTCATGAGAAACTCCACATCATGGTCCTAGTTATGTAGAGATAGGTATAATGATACTAGCACACACTTATAGGTGCTTTCTCATTTTGTGTTCTATTATTGGAAAAAATTTATTACTAGGCACACTAAAAATCATGTCACTAAATGTAATGGGGCTCTTTTCTCATTCAATTTTGACTCTATCATAAACAAGGTCCTTTCCATAGACATTTAGCTATTTGAATAACTCCTCTTTATGGAGAAGTGGTCCTTGAGCATCAACATTGTAAGACAAATTCTCATAGATATATTTGCTTAGCTTCTACCTAGATTTGGCTCCCAAGTTTCCTAGTTGAGCTCTAGGATAAGGAGGTTTACTTAGCCATTGAAGGACAATTTTGAGAAGTCCTAGTGTTGGACGATCCTGCTACATGTAAGACATGCCTCATCAACACTTAAATGTATATGTACATGCTCTAGGAGTAGGAGTTTAGTTCACTTGATTAATATTTATCATATCATTTATTATTCTAGATTATTCTACCATTCATCCTTATTTGTGATTTATATCTTTATTTCATGTATATATTCAATGTATTATGTTATCACTTTATTTCCTCACTGCATTTTCATTATTTTATGTTCTCGATCATGTCTCTTTGGCAATTAACATTTCATCGTATTTACCTTCTTGCTAAGCTTTTATTATCATTTCTTTGTTGCTTTCACTCCATTGCAAGGTCAGCACTTTTATATTCATTTCAATGTTATGATATGCATTTAGTAATATTCTTTCCATGCTCCATTGGCCTAACTCTTTTCCATCTATCCTTAGATAGTTTCCATGACAAAGGATGGATAGTTAGACATAATGTCTACTTTCCTTGGTTTAGGTGGAGAGGGTATTACACTCTAACTAAGCCATGTATCATTGAAGTTATTAGCTATGGAATTTTAGCCTATTTAATATAATATAGTATAAGCCCTTTTTCCTCACAAAAATACATGTACATGTATAATAATAAAAGGCATCTCATGTCATGTTTTGAAGTTTCATGTCATATTTACTTTTTTAAAGTAGAGTTGGTAATAGCATTGAAAGTGATTTCCATGTGAGAATATTCTACTAAGGTAGAACATAATGTGAGAAAATTTAAATCATTTAAGCTTTGCAAGACAAGATCATTACTCAAGTAGTGTAGATATAAAGTTAAAATATAAATTTTTCGCTTACAGTTTTTTATATTTATTTTGTATTATCAAGTCTTATTACCTCGTGTAACATTTGGCCTTTTAAGAGATAATGTTAATTTATAAGATCCTCTCCGCCAATTCTCACACACACATATATCTAAGTTAGTGGAGTAGTTTCATAGCCTAGGGGAAGAATGGAATTATTTTTTAGTATTTTGGCAATTTTTTGTAATTTGAACACTGCTCCCAAAACTGAATTTTCTTGCTTAATTATTCACATTCAAATATAAATATTTTAGCAATTTTCCAATAACATCCATGTAACTTGTGTTGCCTTAACTATTACAACCATTATATTAACAAAGAGAACTAGCTCTACACAATTAGCTAGCTAATATGTCTATATTTGAAATAGTTTCAAAGTGCAAAAAACCCAATTCAAGCTTTTCCTTGAGTTTTTTTAATCACTAGTCATGACACAATGAAATCATCAAAACAATTGCAATTTTTAAGCCACTATAGACTTCTTTTGGTTTTATACAGAAAATAACAAGCCACGCCATAGACCTTGAATCTATTCTACCATAAAAATGCATGAGTTTTAAAAATATTATTGCAATTGTTAACATTTCGAATAAATCTAATTGTGTTTTTTAAAATGTAATATCTTACTTATGTTTAATGTGCTAAATATTAAATTAAAATGTAGTGCTCATCTTGAATATTATTTATATTTACATAATTGGCTTATTCTAATAAAAAGTTAGAAAGATTGTTAACTTAAAAGTATATAAAAGTTTCAAAATAATCATCATTAACTTACTACATATTCATGCATCCTACATCTAGCACTCAGAAACAATCTTATTTCAGCAAGTAAAAAATAAAAAGATGAAGCCAAAGCCTATGGAGTAAAAAATAAAAAGATGAAGCCAAAGCCTATGGAATGCACTTTTAACTTTGATTGGGCTTGCTATGCTTCCAAAATTTTATTACCTTTTGGGTTGAATATCAAAATAGTTTAGTTCACCATTAATCACACCTCCCTAGCTCTTTCCTTTGTAGATTGAAAAATCATAAACATATGGTGAATTTGATCTAAAGTTTTATAAATTCCATTAGATCTTCATCCATTAAAAATTGGGTTTGAACTCACAAAATTAGATAAAATCACAGTTATATCCATTGAATTTTTGTATTTTCCTTGGTATAATGCTTAGTGGGTGGAAATTTAAATGTAGAATTTTAACTTTTAAATAAAATAAAAATTTACAAGAAACCTCAAAAAAATCCGATGACTCAAAAATACCTGGACACTTAAGATAACCCATCATAATTCTTACTTCCCCAGAAGGAATCTATAAGACCAGAGCGTTTTTGGATGCCAATTTGACAAGAGCATCTTCCTAGAAGCCTGACTACCTCAGCGTTTCAAAACGTGCTTAGACCTTCTGAGAGTCCTAGCTCAGCATCGATGGAACCTATTGCACAATCTGCACAAGTTTACTCTTCGTCCAAAAAACTCCTGCAACTCTTCAATGTTGCGATCCAGATTTTTATAAGATGGTAATGTCGTTGCTCTGGAAACGGCCTCTCCGGGACTTTTCTCTGTTGAGCCAAACTACAAGCCTCGGCTTTAAACGTTCATCCGTCTTGAAACTAAGCAAAAGCAGATACTTGATCATCCATGAGGCTAAACTTTCTGGGAAGCTCCATGCTGTCACTTCAGGAACTTTGGGAGAATAGTGGAGTGACCTCCTTGAAAGAGAATCCGCAGGTGGTGGATAAAAATTCTGGGTTTGGCTACCATCGCTCGGGGCTAGGGTTTGAGCACTCCTAAATTATAAATATCCCCCTTCTCAGAAGTCATGGAAGATAAGCCTCTGTATTCTGGTGGAATATAAGAGACTGTGCCTCTCATGCTAGTGCTGTTGCTCAGATCTCTGCTCAACAAATCCCCACTCCAGAAATCGCTAACGTACATGCTCCGGCTGCCATTGCTACTCCTCCCGAGGCTCACTTTGCCCTTGTCAGGCTTACGAATCTAGAAGCACCGGATCTATGCCCCCGCAGAATCTCTAGCTCCTCGTCAAAACTCTGCGGAAATTTCATGTTCAAATGCAAATTCTTCCTCAGAGATTTCCGAGCTATTTTTCCAGCAGACAGTTCCGTGAAATAATCTTCCCTCCATTATTCCCGCGGGCTATCTCTAGCCTTTTCTTCCACGACTCTGACATCTCTGCATTCTCTACAACTTTTCTCTTCTTTTTCCAGCCTCCCTTGCATAACTCTTCCATGGATTCCCTGCCATTGTTGGAGCGCCGGCTGTCGCCTGCACCGATCCAGGCGAGGATATAATCCTTGGTGCTGATTTCTTCGCTCATCAGAGAACACGATTTGCGAGCAGAATTGTTGGAGGACTGGTAACACAAACTCTCCACCTTGAACATGTATCTAAGCTTCGCAGAATGAACGGAGGGCTGCGGATCTATTTTCGCAGAAACATAAACATCCCCCATGGTTGCAACTTCTTCTGCTACTGCTTGTTCTTTGTCTGCAACATCAACATTTACAGGAGTCTGCAGAAATTTCAGCTGTGCGAGGCTGAAATCCGCAAGCTGGACATGGAAATCTATGTCAAGGAGAACGTTGCTGGGCTTCACGTCACCATGGATGATGAGCGGCTCACATACCAGATGCAAAACTATTAGCACTTTCGTGATATCGGAGATTACTATGAATGTTCTACGCCAGTCTAGAAGCTTGAGATGGTTGAATAGAGCATCTTGCAGGTTGCCATAGCACATGAACTCCAACACCGGCAATCTCCTCCAATCTCATGAACTCCAACACCGGCAATCTCCTCCAATCTCCTCCAAGGTGCTGTTAGCAGATCTGGCAGCAAAATATGAAATGACATGACAATAAAGAGCAATGGACATGAATCTTTTACGTGGAAAAACCCCAAAGTGGAAAAAAAAACCATAGGCAAATGTAGAAGAATCTTATTATCAAAAATGGGGACAACAACCTTCTCTCTTCATCACAATGAGAGAATAAAAAGAAGCCTCTCTCATGTAATAGGAAAGGAATGTAAGAGTGGGATGGAAAGGGGATGTATGTGATGGATCTGAATTGAGGTGAGGGAGGTCCCTTTTATATTGGTGAAGGGGCCCTTAAATAACTAATGAGAACCACTCACTATTTTAATAACCATATCTGAATTTTAGCATGATAACCATGGCCTAAATTTATCATGATAACTATGGCCAAAAATCTCCCACTTGGAGATTTTGATTGAGGATCAATCATATCTCCACACCATCCTTTCTACCTTGCCATTCTATGTTGCTTATGCTTTTGTTAGGCCATATGAGGATCTAGTTCAATCAAACTTGTCTATTGTAATCGGCTTGGTCAGAACATCTACAAGATTATCCTTGGTGTGTATCTTCTACATATCCACACTTCCATCTTCTACTACATTACGAACAAAGTGAAATTGTACTCCTATGTGTTTTGTCCTTGAATGAAAGGCCTGATTCCTTGCAATATGCAAGGTGCTCTAACTATTTCAAAACAAAGGAATCTTCTCTTGTTTGTGTCCAAGCTCCTCCAATAACCTTTGAATCCAATTGCTCCCTTGCAAGCTTGTGTATCTTCCATGTCTATAGCTTCTGTTGTAGATAACGCTACTACTGTTTGCAATCTTGATACCTAACTTATAGCTCCTCCTACAAGTGTAAACAAATAGCCTGTAGTAGATTCCCTTTTATCTGGATCACCTACAAAATCTGAATCCACATAACCTTTAATAGTAAATTTCAATCCTCCATAACATAATGCAACATCTGAGGTACCCTTAATGTATCTCAAGATTCGCTTAACAACACTCCAATGCTCTTGTCCAAGATTTGCCATGTACTGACTAATCGCTTCCATTGCTTGTGCAATGTTTGGTCTTGTACAAATCATAGCAAACATTAGGCTACCCATTGCTGCTACATACAATACTCGAGACATCTCATTCCTCTCTACTTCATTGCTAGGACACATCTCAGAGATAATTTGAAATTAACAGGAAGTGGGATAGAAATTGGCTTACAATCTTGCATATTGAAGCATCACAAGATCTTACCCAAGTAGCTTTTTTGAGAAAGCCAAATCTTCTTGTTATTTCTATCTCAGTGAATTTGCATCCCTAGAATCTTGTTTGCTAGTCCCAAGTCTTTCATATCAAATTCCCTAGCCAACTGTGCCTTCAAGTCTTGGATTTTCTCTTTTTTGGGGCCTACAATCAACATGTCATCCACATACAATAGCAAAACAATGAAATCTTCATCAAACCTCTTGAAATATGTACAATGGTCTGCACTAAGTCTATTGTACCCAAGGTTCATCATGATATACGAGTCAAATCTCTTGTACCAATACCTTGGCACCTATTTGAGACCGTACAAAGATTTTTTCAACCTGCAAACCAAGTTCTCTTTACCTACTTTTGCAAAACCTTCTGTTTGGAGCATGTAAATCTCTTCTTCAAGATCTCCATGAAGAAAAGCAGTTTTTACATCTAGTTGTTCTAGATGTAGGTCAAACATAGCATACATTTCCAGGACTACTCTAACTATTGTAAGTCTAACCACAGGAGAAAATATCTCGTTGAAGTCAATTCCTTCTTTTTGAGCATATCCCTTTACCGCTAATCTTGCACGATATCGCTCCACTTGGTCATTACTATCACATTTGATCTTGTAGACCCATTTGTGGTAGTGTAACAAGATCCCATGTGTTGTTTTTGTGTAAAGCTTCAATCTCCTCCTGCATTGTTGCCATCCACAAAGACACATTTGGACTTTTGAGAGTCTCATGTAAAGTTGAGGGCTCTCCATCCCCTGTTAAAAGGCAATATGCAACATTGCTTTTAGTAACATAATCTAAGTGCCAAGTTGGTGATATTTTCGCTAAAGATGACCAATGAACTTCATAAGCTTCAGACTTGATTGGTTCTTTTTCTTCATACATTGATGTTGCTTCAGAAGTAACTGAATCTTCAGCTTTTATCTTATCTTCCACCTGAATTCTAGTAGTCTCTGAATTCTCCTTTCAAGTGCTATCATCTTCCTTCTCTTGCATTTTATCTTTTACAAATATCACATCTCTACAGATGACAACCTTGTGGGTAGTGGGATTCCACAAGTGATACCCCTTAACTCCATCAGCATACCCTAAGAAGATACATTTCCTAGACTTTGGTTCCAACTTTGATCTTTCTTGGTCATTGTACATCACATACACAAAACTTCCAAATGTATGGAGATGAGAATAAATAGCTGGCTTACTAGTCCACATTTCCATTGGTGTTTTTAGATAAATCGTAGTTGATGGAGACCGATTGATTAAATAGCAGGTGGTATTGACTACTTCTACCCAAAATGACTTGGTTAGATTTGCAGCCCTCAACATTGATCTTGTTTTTTTCAACAAGGTTCTGTTCATCCGTTCTGCCACTCCATTTTGTTGAGGAGTGTGTGCCATTGTGAACTACCTCTTAATGCCTTCTTGTTGACAAAATGCATCAAATTCATCACTTGTATATTCTCCTCCATTATTTGTCCTTAGACACTTGATCCTTTGTTTGGACTCAAGTTCTACCTGTGCTTTAAAAACTTTGAAGACTGAAAAGGCATACGCCTTCCTTTTTATTGAATACACCCAACATCTCCTAGATTAATTATCAATGAAAGATACAAAGTATCTTGCTCCTCCTAGGAAAGTGACTGGTGCTTGCCAAACATCAGAATGCATCAAGTCCAAGATGCCTCTACTCTTAGCTGTTGATGTGCTGAACTTTAATCTATGTTGCTTACTAGTAACACAATGCTTACAAAATGGTAAACATACCGAATTGAGCCTAGGAAGTAGTCTCTATTTAGAGAGAATCTTTAAACCTTGTTCTAACATATGACCAAGCTTTTGATGTCACAACATCGTAGATTCTTCTTCCAAACTAGTTGATGTAATAAAAGCCTCTCCCACTTGATGTGTGTTCCCTAGAAGCATGTACAAATTTGCAGCAACCTTTTCTACCTTCATTACCACAAATGCACCTTTGGTAATCTTCAAGATCCCATTCTCTATATGAGTTTTGCACCCAACATCATCTAGTTATCCTAAAGAAAGTAGATTTTTCTTCAGGCCCTCCACATGTTGTACCTCTTGTATGGTGCAAATAGTGTCATCATACATCTTTATCTTAACAATATCACTACTAGAAATTTTCAAAGCATGATCATTTCCCATGTACATAGATCCTTCTAAGATTGGTTTGTAGTGATAAAACCATTCTCTCCAAGAGGTCATGTGCCTTGTTGCTCCTAAATCCAAGATCCAAGCATTAGTGAGCTTCTGTCTACCTTTAGCAATAGTTGCCTCACTATATAGAACATCATCATCATATGAGGTACTTGCCACATTCCCTTGAGGATTCTTTTCATTACTCTTCTTGTTCCAACACTCCTTCAGATGTCCTCTCTTGCCACAGTTGTAGCAAGTAATGTTTTTCTTTTTACTTCTTGACTTGGATCTACCATGAATTTGGTTCCAATTGGGATCATGTTCCATGGATCTCCCTCTCATCATTGTTAAGGCCTTTTCCTTGTTTGCCAACCTATCTTCCTTGTTATTGCATCAACTTTCTACAGCTTCAACCTTGTCGAAGACAAGAGCATCCATAAGAACATTGTTGGTCAAGTTGATGATGAGTTGATCATATGAATCTAGTAGACTTTGAAGTAGAATTTCTGCACATTCACTTGCATCTACTTTATAACCCAATGATGTGAGTTGAGCAAATAAATTATTTAGGGTGTTGATATGGTCAATTACTGATCAGGTTTCTACCATACGAAGAGTGTAAAGTCTTCTCTTCAAGAAGATTTTGTTGTGGAGTGATTTAGCCTTATACAACTTTGTTAGAGTGTCCCATATTTTCTTCACCATCTTCTTTTTTGCAATACTTGAAAGAACCCCATATGCTAGTGTCAAGTGTAAATTGGCAATAGCATTACCATCCATTTTGTAAAATTTATATGCACGATCTACAACACTTTCACAGACTATGAACGTGGCTCTGATACCACTGTTAGCAAATCTAGCAACAAAACATGAAATGAGATGAAAATAAAGAGAAATGGACACAAATATTTTACATGTAAAAACCCCAAAGTTGAAAAAAACCCATGGGCAAATGTAGAAGGATCTTATTATCAAAAATGGGGATAACAACCTTCTCTCTTCATCACAAGGAGAGAATAAGAAGAAGCCTCTCTCTCATACAATAGGAGAAGAATGTAAGAGTGGGATGGAAAGGGGATGTATGTGATGGATCTGAATTGAGGTGAGGGAGGTCCCTTTTATATTGGTGAAGGGGCCCTTAAATAACTAATGATAACCACCCACTATTTTAATAACCATAGCCAAATTTTAGCATGATAACCATCACCTAAATTTATCATGATAACTATGGCCAACATGTGCTTCTACATAGTAGCCTAGAAGCTGGACTATGAACTCAGAGTGCAAGCATCCAATGATTAGTAACTTGTTCTAAAATTCATGTTTGTCATCTACGGAGGTGATATCTAGATGTTTAATGGTGACCTCTTAGCTGTTGGAGTGCAGGATTCCTTTGTAAACCACACTGAATCCATCCTTGTCGATCTTCATGTTAGCAAAAAATAAGTAGGTCATCAATTTCAGGTCTCTGTAACTAAATTTTCCATTCCATAAAGAAAGACTAAATCAAAGAATCAAATTAGAATTTCCCATTCTGTATTTAAAATTAGCATAATGAAGAAATCAAAGATCCAAATTAGAATTTTCTATTACATTGGAAATTAGGATTAGAAATTAAATTAGACTTTTCCATTCTATAAATAAAGACTAAATTAAAATGTCCTATTTCATTTTCCACATTCACCAACTATCTTGGACGCTCATCCCATCACTATCCAACTAGATGGATTAGCCTCTCAACCAAAATAACCTCCTAGTCCATTGTACTAGCAATTTTGATATCAATGGCCATAATATCATGAATGTTGTGGGCTCATACACTATAAATTGAGTAATGAACATAAATACAGCTTACGAGTATAATTGGTGATGATTAGTGGGCATCCCTTATGCCCAACGATACAAATCACTGGCACACATGCATGATCTGGTCAAATTCTATAGACTTATTTACCTAACTGATTGATATTCCTAGATAATGAATTATGTAGTTGTGAGTTGTTGTCTTCGTAATCCACACTTGTGTTAATCTATGCATAAGGTTAAGTGTAGTAGGGGCATAAGATATTTATTTTTATGTTTTTTATTATTTTCTCTTTCTTTCTAATTGATTAAGTAAATAAAGATTTAAAATTTAAATTAACTAACTATCCTAAAGTAGAGTATTTTTTTCCACTTTCCATATACATCATAAACATAAATTCATTGATAAGGACCTCCCTTGAATTCCACAATCCAAGCTCTCTCAATGTCACAAAATAGGAAATTTGAACAAGAAAATAAAATGAAAGATTTATTTTTACTCACATGGAAAATTTATAGCTAAAAGGAAGCCCAAATTTTCAAGGACAAATAAGAGATTCAATTAAATTTTCACACACACTTAATCAAAGAAAAAACACTCTCACAGTGATGATGATCAAGGCACATTGCCAAGACTCTATCTCTCTATACTCTTTTCTCTTAACTCATATTTCTCTCCCTAGACTCTCTTAGCCAAAATGAAGGCCCAAGAAGTCTATTTATATCTTTTCTCATTGTTTCTTCATCTTCCCTTTTTAAGTTCAAAATTTAAATCTTTAAAAATTCATAGGAAATTTTTTCATATCCTTATGAGATGTCTAGGAGGAGAATGGGATGTCTTGCTTGAAAGTAGCTATCAATAGAGAAGACATCTTGAGTCTGGATAACACATCTTGAGTCTAGCTGAGACATCTTGGAATCATGTGAAATGTCTTATCTTAGATGTCTTGAGTGTGTGGAGATGTCTTGAATGTAGCTGAATTGTCTTGGATGCAACTGATCTCACCTACCGAAGATAAATACAAAGATGTTTTTTTTTTTGAGGCTTGGAACCTTTGGATGCCTCTAAACAAGTTCCCATAGATCATGGAACCCCCTACACTCATCAAAATAAGTCCAAAATACCTCCAAACATGTTAAAACTCTAGGGAAAGATCCCATCATTAGAGAGATGGTACATTGGCTTGTTGGATGTTCACATCAGCATCCTCCCCTTTAAAAAAGACTCTTGATTTTAACACAAGAGGTCCTTACACTTATTATAGTTGTTGCCCCCTCACATAGGTCAAAATTCAGAAACCAACCAAAACATAATATACATGGAATGGTTAGAGCTTACAACATTTTGTCTCTACCTTCCAAAACCTATGCATAACACAATGAAGAATTACATGAAATAAGAGTGAATCTAATTTTTATCCTTAAAATATCCACCATGCTTTCATTTTAAGAGCACCAAATCCCATGTATTTCTTTCATGACCTACAATAAAAGAAGAGTAAGAAAATTAAAAAGGATTAGATCTCCTCAAACAAACTTCCCTTCTTCCCTTTCTTTTCATTTTATTTAACTTCTTCTTCTTCATGTTTGGAAGTCTATCATGTACCTCTATTCCACCATTGTCATTATAGCTATCATGATTGCCTTCATGTGGTGCATCCATTTCATAGCCAAGATAATCAAAGTTATCAATACATTTCACAAATTCGTCATTACTATAATCAATAATAAGCATCTTCAATTTTGGAAATTGTGTCACTATCAATGTCTTCACCAATATGAATAATGACCTTTCTATCATGACTACCAGCATAGCCATCATTATCCCACATAAAATCAATTTCATTAACATCATTAGCTTTTCTCTCACTAACAATGGCACCAAAAGTTACATTGTTTTCATCAAACAAAACATGACTTACAACATCATCAAAATCACAACAATGATCATGATACACATCATTACCATTGAACAAACCACTATCAAGTTGAATTAAAAGATTAGTAACCCTGATACTAGCATCAACATGAGATACATTACTATCATCAACAAGGTAAAGCTCACACTTAATTACCTCTTCATGGTTTTTCCCATCCAATCTTGGCTCAACTTGATCTTCAACATGTGGCTATTCAATTTCTTTGAAGCTTATAGATTCAAGATCTCAAATATAGGTCCTCAATTCCAATGATTTTTCTTCATCAAAGGAATCATCATCAGGCTCTTCATCCCATTTTGCAGTTCCCAATTCAAAAGGTAAACTCTCCATGGTATCAACAAAAGATTCATCACAACATCACATCAAAGCAACTATTATTCCACATACCTTGGCTAGAAGACACCTATCTTCCATGAGATAGCCTCAGCTTGGCTTATAATCTCCTTTCCCTAATCACAAGGTAAAAAAAATTATAAAAAGAATGAGAATCATACCTTCTAGTGATGCCCTTGATCCTTCTTAGAGAAGTTCCTTGATCTTGGCCTCTCTTTTGGCTTTGATCCTTTATCATTCATAACTCATGAGGTAGGAACTCTCCTTGGTCAGTAGCATACATCATCTTAAATCTTGAAGATCTCTTGGTCCTTTTGATGAAGCTCTTGGTTTCCTTCCTTGAAACCTTTGAGTATTGATCACTCCTTTACTTACTAAGAAATATTTGATAACTATTTCTCTCATTGATATATACTTCATTAGATCTTTCTTCTTTCTAATTTCATTGATTAACATTTACATTTTCTATAAAAAAGAAAGAATTAATTTCAGTTACATCTTTAATCATAAGAGGCTTTCCTTCATTGGAGGATTCTTCATTTTCTAAGATTTGGAGTTTCTTGCTCTTGAAAACCTTTGGCTCATTATAATTCTATTATTTATATCCCTTTTCATCACAATTAAAGAATTGAAGGTTGAATACATAGCCATTTTCTTGACCCTTTCCATTCTTAGAGGTCTTTCTTGGAATCTTAGCCCTCCTTCAACTTCTCGTGCTTCTCATTTATGTCTTCTTTGACATTTTTCTTCTTCTTGGCTTCTTTCTTACCTTTAGAAGCTTTGAAGTCCTTGCCATTAGAAAATTTGGGACCTCTATTGTAGCCTTAGACTTTTTTCTTAGCCTTAAGGGCCAATTCAAATTTCTCATCTAACATTTGAGACTCATAGAAGGTTAGCTTTTGTTGATACTCCCTTTTTAGTCCTCCTTGAAAGTTTGATGCTTGTTCATAATCATCCCAATGAACTTTTGAAAGCTCGAAGGCCTTACAAAAATTCATGTAATACTCCTTCATACTCTTATCACCTTACCTTAGGTACTTTAATTTTTGGATGGCCTCTTGCCTATGATGAGTCTTCTCAAATTGCATTAAAGATTAATCCTTGATAGGAGTACCATTGTTCACCTTGTAAGAATGACTTTCCTTCTCCCACCATACAAGTGCGATCCCTTCCAATTTAGTTTTAGTATAAGACACCTTTTGATAATTTGCCACATCTTCAAGTTCAAAGTATTTATTAATCATTTTCAACCAAGAGAGGAAAGATTTAGTTCCTTCCATGCCATTGAAGGATTTGACTTTAACATGAGACATCCTTGAAGCATGTCTAAAATATTTTGCAAGAGTGACTTCAATTCTTTCACCTTGCTTTCTTTAAGACTTATAAGAAAGTTCCTTTTTCCCCTTCCTAGAAAAAATAAAACCTTGAGAGTTATTTTTAGCACTAGAAGCATGAAGAAAAATATCTTAATCTTCTCCTTCTCTAAAGATTTTATTTTCAAAAGGAAGATCATCTTCAAGGGATGGCATTGAGAAATGTCTTGAAGAAGGTTTTGATAAAGAATTTCATGAATTGTATCCTTTCTTGTATGCTTTTGATGAAGTAGCATATCCTTTATTCTCTTCAAGCTTTTCAAGTTTCTCAACAATGAGATTGAGAGCATTTCTCATGTCATCCATATATCTTAATAACTCTTGAATTGTCTTCTTCTTTGGATGCATGATGGAAATTGATCTAAAAGGAAAATTTCATAAAATTTTGTATGAAAAATTGAAATTTTCAAAATTTCTTAAAGAATGAGATAAGAAATACTCAAATCTTAAGAGAAATAAGCATAAGATCTTCAAAACCTAGCTCGTATAAGTCAATAGGTATATAATTCAACAATTATCTTCCAATTATTGAAAGATATGATAAACTTAGGAATCAAAGGAAAAATTTAAAATCGTAGGATGAGTAGAATAATTAGCAAGAGAGAATTCACCCAAGCTTAATAATTTGGAGTGATTCTTTGTAATTGAAATGAGAATTATCCACTTGAATGTAATTTTCTTCAATTCCAAGCTACTTCAATACTAATTTTATAATAATCTCCCATGGATTCCATAGTCCAAGCTTTATAATGTCATAAAATAGAAAATTTAAACAAGAAAATAAAATAAATATTTATTCTTATTAAAATGGATAATTTACAACTAAAAGGAAGCCCAAATTTCCAAGGACAAAAAAGAGATCTAATCAAATTCTCTCACACACAATCAAAGAAAACACACTCTTACATGGATGATGATTAAGGTACCATGCTAAGACTCTATCTCTCTCTATCCTCTTCTCTTAACTTATCTTTATCTCCCTAGACCCTCTTAGCCAAAATGAAGGTCCAAGAGGTCTATTTATATCTTTTCTCTTATGTCCTTATCTTTCCTCTTTAAATTCAAAATTTAAATCTTTCAAAACTCATAGGAAATTGTCTCGTTCATATGAGACATCTTGGAGGAGAATGAAACATCTTGCTCAAAAGTGGCTATAATAGAGGATACATCTTAACTTTGGCTAAGACATTTTGAGTATAGCTAAGACATCTTGGAATCATGTGAGATGTTCTATATGAGACATCTTAAGAGCATTGAGAAGTATTGAATATAGTTGAGACATCTTGGATGTAGCTAAGACGTTTTACCTACTAGGGCTAAATACAAATATGCTTATTTTGAGGCTTGGAACCTCCAAATGTCTTTAAACAAGTTCCCATAGATCTTGGAATCCCCTAAACTCATCAAAATGAGTCCAAAACACCTCCAAACATCTCAAAACTCTAGGGGAAGATCCCATAATTGGATAGATGGTACATTGGCCTATTGAATGTCCACATTAGCAACACTACTAGTTTACCAAGTTTATACTACTGGGCATACCAAGCATCCACTACTAGAATTATCAACCATTAATATATAATGCTCAAAGTAGTCATACTCACATTGCTTATGAACTATAATATTAATTTCTTAATATCAGGAAAGTAAATTGTAGGAATGTAAAGTTATGCTAGTCCAAGTGCTACAATGGATAGAAAATATATCAATTTTATTTTCATTTGTGCAAATGTATTGAGGTATAGATGCACTCAAATAAAATACCATACAATCACTTGAATCCATGTTGTGAGCACTTAGAGAAGAAATATTATAACTTTTATAGAAAGAAACTACAAGTGTTTGGCTAAGGAAACAACCGAAAAATGTCATAAATGTGAGGGATGTATGCGTTTATATAGGCAATTCCTATGTTAGTGTCAATGTATCTACATCAACACATCCTAAGATACGTTGATGAGGTTGTGTTGATGGGCATGGGTCAACGTAGCCATCTTATTGATGCTTCATCATACCCACACAACTAATAGAAAACTTGTTCTCAAGTGAACAAAATTGGGATCAAGTTTCTTATAAAATTTAAGGAAGTATTAAAATTTATTAATTGACTAACAAACTAGTTGACTTTGACTAACTCTGAGTGCCATATTGTATAGAACAAAAATAGGTGTGATTTACAACAAAAATTGGATACTTAGACAAACATTAGTAAGTTCTTATTGAATGGATAGAGGCATGATGAAGTCTCACATGATGCCTAGAGGTGAAGGCTCTTATGACTCTAATGGGCCATCATCATGTCCTAGTGCTACTAGAGGTTGAGTTTCCCTATTACTGTTGAAAATTTAAAGGCATCCAGGAGCATCTTTATTTTCTCCTCCTTGTTCTATGGGTCATAAATAGTCCATAATTCTTTGCCTAAGTTAGCTCGTACAAGGATGTTCTACAAGCATGGAAAAGAAGGAAACATCTTCTTTATGTTGAAAAAACAAGCTACAAATGTTTTACATTCAACATTAAACATTCTAATAAGGTTTGGTAGTTCTAATAGTCATTCATTGTCCTTGTAATGTTCTTAGCAATAGTTCATTTATTTGTAAATCTTCTTTTGAGAACTTCAATCCCTGTGTTGGTTATCTCCAACTTTTATTTGGTATACTTATGGATCTTGAACACTACCTCATAGAGAAGGTAGAAGTTGGTGACCTACTTTTCCAACTCTATCCTTAGTCTACCTATTTTTAGCATTACTAGGTTTGCATATTTAAGGTTAGAAAGCTTTATGTACTTGATTATCTCCTTGATTTGCAACCCCTTCAAGCATATTTTTGCTTGATTATATACATTCAATTTGTTAAAGATGGGCTGTCATACATTGCTTCTTTGCTAGAGTTGGATAGCCTAATTCATCTTCACCTTGGCCAATTTAATCTCCTTTTTATTAACCTCCTTGAGTAGTCTAACCTAGTCCTTGTAGTGATTCTTGGCTTTTTCAAGTTTTTGAACCTCATTTTTTGAGGCAAATATCTCAATTATAGTCATATGGTTAAGAGCACAAATCTTCTTCATTGAGATATTCCTATTTTCAACTGTCAACCTCCTCAAATCCAAGTTTTCCTCAGCCATCTACTCCTATGATAGCCTATGTATTCAACCATTTGGTCATTTTATTGCTCAGCATTTTGCAAGTGATGGTTATCTCTAGTAAGGACAAAGTTTTCCTTGCATACTTGCAATATGTCCTTGTTAGTGTCATTTGTCATGGCTTCTAACACAAATGCATCAAAGATCATCATCTACTTAGCATTCTTGACCTCTTAATATTTCTTTTGAAGCTATTGAAAAGCTTCATCTCTTATTAGTTTAGGTCAAATAATAGATGGATTAGATAGATGGGCTTGCAATTCTACAACTTAAATTGCTAACAATTCATTGGTCATAGTGGCCTTCTAAAGTTTTCCTTGGCTACCAAAAATTTGGTCCTTGTCTCTAATAGTTGTGTTTGGTTGGCTGTGATATCAATCGAAAGATTGAAGATCTCCAAAAGTCGTTCCCATGCTTCCAAAACTTCTTCATGTTTCCCAACACTCATCCTACTAGTCTCTACTCTTGCTAATGCATGGATAGTTGCCATGGTAACAATATCTTGTATTGATATAGCAGGAGAATTGAGGGCTTCTACATCTTTATTAGCCACCACCTCTACCATTATTTCTTCATCCTTGTTTAGCATTATTAGGACTATTGCCTCTTCTCATTCTTCCAACATGATATAGAAGCCTACTGCATTTTCCAAAATTTTTGGAAATTCTTGTCTAAGAATGAACATAGTGACCTCTCTAATAGTTGTATTTATTCTAATAGATACCTTGTTTCATTATGCAGCAAATAGTGATGTTTTCTCACCATTTAGCCAACTAATGATCCCTATGACTTCATTTAACTAGCTCATGACTAGTAGATAGATGATTCTCCATCATGTTCAAATCATTATTGTTGCTACAATTGTTTCTCCCAAAGTTTTTTGAGATGCTCAACAATAAAAAAATCTATAGTATTATTTTTGTGATTGCAAGTGGTGGTGGTGGTGGCTGCTCCTCTTCCTAAATCTTTGTAGCAAAATTATCCTACATCTCCTATCATAATGTGGCAGAAGTGCAATAGAACACATCATTGGAATAGTGACTTATTTATCCCATTTTCAATAATTTTCCAACTAAGCATGGAAAGGAGAGTCTCTTCTTAACCTTCTCATTTTTCTTAAAACACTTCTTGATTTCAATAAAGATGAGACAGGGTACATTAATATGTAATTTTTCATAGAGCCACACATGTTTTAGTGGAGAAGGCTATCACCTTACTTGGCCTCATAATTGGGTTCAAGTGATAGGGCATGATCTTAAATTAAGTATGTTCCATCTTCGTTAGGGCATCGTACTCCTTATGATCCACTCCATAGCACTACTAGATCCATTCTTTCTTCGCTTTAGGGTTCCCCTACATGGAAATCTCTACAAGCTTTTTCCTAGTGTTGGAAAAACCAAGGGCTTTAGCAATGGCTTCAACCAAGTAGAAGATGGTATTATCTCTGATCTTCACTGGTGCATCTTCTTGTTAGTTTTTCTAGAACAAGTAGGTTTCCCCTATGTACCATTGCCCATTGTTAGAGAGAATAGACCACATAAGAGACCCATGCAACTATGTCCTAAACTCATTTGGCATTAACTCCAAAAAGAATCCAAAGTTCAACTCTTGCAAGATAGAACTTTGAACCTTCTTGATTCTGATCTTCATCAAGAAGACTTCCATAAGTGTGATCACTAAGTTAAATCTTGGCCTTGGAGCCTCATCCTGCATAGACTATCCTATTTATGCAATAGAAATTTACCTAATAGATTCTAGCTCAACCTCCTCCTAAAGAGCCCCAATAGCATATGTAGCCTTTAATACTTTCTCTTGGGATTACTTTTTCTATGATTGTTGTTAGCCCCTTCCTCCTTGAGGTCACTTCTCCCTAGGTTGCAATGGCCCTCTCGCTTATAGTCCTCTTTTTAATGTCATCTCCGATCATAAATATAAACCATGATGATCTCTTTAGTTCATAACCTTTGTTCCTTTTGAATACCTTCCTTTGTTGGACCATGTTATGTTCATGTCTTAGACATTAAGAGTTTATCGTTAACTTCTTATTTTATGATCATAGGCTCATGGTATTATTTTATAATATTTTTATTTTGAACTAAAAAAAGTTTTTTTATTGATCTTAGCCCTTTATGATTCTTATTTTAATAGTTTATCCATGGAGAGTTAGAAAAATTTCAAAACCTTTTCCATGAAAAACCTAAGTTTTAAGGCCTCAATGATGTAAAGTGTACCTCTAGTAGTTTGAATATTAAAAAATGAACAAAATTGGGTAATCAATTTGAAAGTTATGATGTTTGAAAGATTCTTTGGATTTGAAAAATGACAAAAGATCCTCTAGTGATTTTGAAAAATGGTGAAAATGAGCTAAGTGTTGCATGTATTTATAGAATTTTTATCTTGTATTGATGAGGATGCATCGATAGGGCTATGTTGATAGGGATGCATTGATACAACTATTATTAACTATCATTTTCACTTAGAAATGAAGAATTTCAAGTGAATTCTAGGACAAAACAACAACCAAATGAAAGCAAAAAAATTATAGAATGATGGCAACAACATGAAAGAGGGTATGTTTAGCCATTCTAAAGTAATTAGGGTGGACTTGATGAGTTCTTTGAGGATGTTTGGATGCTAAATAATTCAAAACCTAATGCTATAAGACTATCAAGATGATTGATTGCACAAGTGATGCTTGGTTAGGAAGTTTAACTTAATGTAGATCAAAGGAATGCAAGTGGATCCTCTCCAAAGTAGGGGTATTCCATTATGCCCTTACATACCTTCATCACAAGGAGTTCATGGGCACCAAGGATGATAAATGGTTGTTTTAAGTTAAATTTTATACCCATGGATGAATTATCCCTAGGGTTATGCTATCTAGAAAAAAAACTAAATAATTTGTCATGGTATGAGGTAGTGAGATGGTATAAAATGAAGGAAGTAAATGGTAGAAAGAGAGAATGATGGATAAATAATATGCATCCTGGTCACATGAGATTATTGGTGAAAATTATGATTAAGATGATGTAATCTTGGTCTGATCCAAGTCCAGACCAAGTCCTTTCCATTTATAGTAAACTTGCATTAACATATTCCTTCTCTCTAACAATCAAAATGTTCATGAGAACTCCAAAGGACAATCATTAATCCAAGAGAAGAAGAAAAGAGACGAAGGAAGTAGGTAGGACCTTAGTTAGAGAGGTGTCTTCAAGCATGGGTAACATGTCTTTCTAGCCACATAACTAGTGTTTGCAGCCCATTATTGAGCCTAAGGGATGTGCTTTGAATTCTCCTGCTTGTTTGTTTTTTTTTTTTCATAGGAATCACACCACGCAAAGACATGCTTCCTTTTTTATGGTTGATAATAGGAGTGACAATATACCAATTAAGAATCATAGAACTTAAGACGAAAGTTGATAGAAAAACACATCAAATCCCCTTAAGTTCATACCCTTTTCCATTCCCACTTGATCCTTCCCTAGTTCATTGGATAACAAGATCATTTGTTACTTTTATTTATAATGTAAAAGAACCTTCATGCTTCCATGATACTAATTTTCCATGGACCAAATGGAATTGATGAATGTCATGAACTCACTACTTAATACCATCAAAAAATTGACAAATTATTAGTAGAGAACATAATCCAAGAATAAAATTTGACCTTTTGATTAATTAATCATAATATTAATAGTTTCCTTAAATAACTTTCCAAAATTTATAGTAGCAATTAACAAAACCAAATATTTCCAACAAGACTAGAAGAACTTAATAAAGAAGAAAAGAAAAGAAATATAAAATACTCAATAAAATTTTTAATAGAATGAAAAATACATTAAGACCATTACAGAAAAAGGTAAAAAATTAGTTATTCACTTCAAGATGTTAGAATGGATGCCCATCTCCCCCATGATTAGGTTGAGAGGAGGAGATTCAAAAAATAGAGTGTGCCTATTCTTGCACTCAGTTGTTAGTGTTGTTGGTTACTTAGGGTTCTAAGAAAGGCTTAAGTTATTGTATGTTAACTAACATATGCTTTCAAGGGCTAGTTAAGTGGTAAATTATCATGATCCAAGAATTAAAAGTTGAATGGATGATGTAAGGTCCTTTCCATAATGTTTGGAACTTAATGCATTATGGCACATGCATGGATTCCAAAAAAGAACCTTATCACTAGGTTGGAATGTAATGTTTCATACTCATTCATTATGACATTGTTTGTTTTATACCTTGTACACTTCATGCATCATTAGATCTATTCTTTGATTTTTATTTAGCATATTAAGTGTCATAAGATATTTTTTAAAACTAAATTAATGTCTAGGTTAAGTTCAATAACCATTATGTGTGTACATAATTTAGGTTGAATTGGAAGTTTGGGTAACTTTCCATACACTAAATTATAGAAAGAGTAGCATATAGGAAGCATTAAAGTTAAACGATGGGCCCAAAGAACATTGTTGAGTTTGGTACCCTAGTTCTTTCTATATCTACTAATAATTCATGTTAGAATTATAGTGATCTCTCTATTAGTGCCCTCAACTTGACCATTGGCTTGGGAGTGATACAAGGTTGTAAGTTTATGTTGCACCTCCAAGAATTGCATCAATTTCTGAAAAATATGTAAAATATGTTCCATTATCCAAAATTAGTGCTCTAGGCATACCAAACCTATTTACCACTTCTTGTTGTACAAATCAAGTTATAGTGGTAAGTATATAATGAGATATGATTGTAGCTTCAGTCCATTTGGTGTAGTAGTCAATAGCAACTATGACGTAGGCCTTTCCATTTGACATGGGAATGATGGATCCCATGAAGTTAATTCCCTAAAGATTGAAAGGAGTTGGATCCACTATTGGGTTTCTTCCATTTATACAGTCATTCCTCCATCTCATTAACATCATTAGCATGAATAGGAGAAATGGTGAGCATCTCTAAAGATCATTGGCCAAAAGTATCCTACCATGAGGATCTTTGTAGTCATCCTTCTTCCAGCATAGTATCCCTCATAGAAACCTTCATAAGCATCCTAAAGGATCTACAACTACACATCATCACATCAAGTCATCAATATAAACCTTGTAAAGGTTGTCTTAAATTTCCATGTAATATCTAACTTGGTAAAGAAACTATTATTTCTTCTTATAATTCCATTCTACTAGAGTCTTCTATGTTAGAAGATAGAAGAGGAAATCATCATACCAACTAGTAACCTTTGGTCCTTGAACTTCAATGGACTTATCAAAGAAGAGTTAATCTAGGAATTAATTAGATAAAGATTCTTCATATTTCTTTCTATCCCATCTTAATCAAAAAAAATGATTAGCCACTACATTCTGAGTTCCTTTTCTATTTACCATGCTAAGGTTAAATTCTTGTAAAATCACTAGTCATTGTACAATACGAGAATTAACTACTAGCTTTTTTATTAGTAAACAGATTGCACTGTGGTCAATGTGAATAAAAATTGGGCATCTAAGCTCATAATGCTTGAATTTTTCCAAGGCATACACCACTACCAAGAGTTCTTTCTTAGTGCTAATGTAGTTAAATTGTACACCCACAATGCTTCTGTTTGCATAATGGATATAATATGGATGTTTTTGATCATCCATTTGTGTAAGCACTACTTCCAAAGCATAGTTAGATGCATTTTTCATTATATAGAATGGCTTGGACCAATCTGAAACATGTAGAATTAGATTTTCTACAAGATTCTACTCCAAGTGCTAGAATGCTTGTTCACATTCCTTAGTCTATTCAAAAACTACATTTTTCTTTATAAGCTCTACTAGTGATTTGAAGATCTTAGAGAAATTATTGATGAAGTTCTTGTAGTAACTAGTATCGTTAAGGAATGACCTCACATTTTTTACCATTTGATATTGTCTAGTTATCTCTTGAATGATTCTTACTTTTTCAATATTCACTTCAATCCCTTTTTCTGAAATTTTGTGCCCCAAAACAATGTCATCTTGGACCATCAAGTAGCTTTTCTAGTAGTTCAATCATAGATTTATTTCTACATAGCATTTTAGCACCTACTTTAGATTATTCAATGCTTGTTCAAATTTGGTACCATAGGTGGAAAAATCATCCATGATGACTTCCATACCACTACCAATTTTTTGTTTGAAGATGATTAGTACTAGGCATTCAAAAGTTGTAGGAGCATTACAAAGGCCAAAGGACATCTTTTTATATGTAAAATTCTCATAGGGATAATGTGAAAGTTGTCTTGGCCTAGTCTTTTGGTCAAATTTCAATATGGTTATAGTAACTATAACCATCTAAAAAATTATAGCAATTATGGCCTTTAATTGTATCTAGCACCTAGTCCATAAATAGAAATGGAAATGATCCTTAAATGTATCCATATTCAATAGCTTTAATTCTATACAAACTCTTCATTTGTCTCCTTTTTTTGGCATAATAATAAGTGGGCTCACCCATTCACTATATGGTACATGATAGATGAATCCTACCTTAAGAAGTTATTCCACTTCATGTTTAACAACTTGCTTAAGCTTTGCATTCAATCTCCACTACAACTACCTCCTTGGCTTGATAAAGGAATCTGTATAGATCCAATGCTAGCATATGCATGAATCTATTTCAATTAACTCATGTTATGATTAGGGAAAAGCTATTGGGCACTTATTTACAACTTGTAAGAACTTTAATTTTTTGTTCTTCTCTGAGATTAGCATTGATAATTACCATTTTTCCATATCAAAAAACATACTTTAATGTTTCCAATAAAGTCTTAAGTTCAAAGGGCTTCTATTTCAAATGCTTAAGGATTTTCAACTTTCTCCAATTCATTTTTGCTTCTTTGTAGAAGAGTCATTTATGAATCTTCTCCATTTCATCCATGTTGTTAACATAAACACTTGTGAGGAGCTCTACTTGTTCCATGCACATTGTTGAATTAGAATCATCATCCATCATCAACCACTAGGTACCTCTTCATTTTGTGGTTGTTGTATATAGGAACCTTTTAATAGTTGATGTTTTGAAAAACTAATTGCATGTTGTGATAGATGTACTTTTCATGGCTCATATCTTTTACATGCAATGATAGCTTGTGTCACTGTATGTGAAGCATGAAGCTTGCTTCTTCTCTATCTTTCTAAAGTAATTTTCCTTAGAGATTTTCAAGTAAAGGTCTCTGATCTTCAACTTAGCATCAATTGTACTAATTCAAGTCCTTCCCATGATAATAGGGAAGTTCCCCTTATAGTTAACCACATGGATTATTAGGAAATATGTTGGATATGATCAACCAAAAATGATGGTCACAATATCCTTCATTAATCCCAAGGGAATAGTGATAGATTGATCTATAAGCTCCAATCTAATATTGCATTTGTTAAGTGGAGGAAGGTTCTAAGTCTTATACATCTCTTGAAAAATTAAGTTTTCCCTAAAACCTGAGTCCAATGGAACCTTGCATGGGTCTTAAGATTAGATGTTTAGCTTATGTGTATAGATAGATCTAGGTCACTTATCCCTACTTAGTTATTAGTTTGACTACTAGAGTTAGTGTTGTAAGGAAGGTAGAAAGGTCATTAAGAGTGTATAAAATGTAGTCAAATTATTATTGATACAAAAAATCAAGTATTTGAAGAATTAGTTAGCAAATCAAAAATGCCAGAAACATGTATACCAATCCAACAAGAAACTAGATCTCTCAGTAGAACACATCAACCATCATGGAGAATCATAATCTTATCCCAACAAGATGTATGATATCCATGAAAGAAAATGAGTTTAGAAAGAGCCCAGAGATAAGCATAAATATTGCAACATATAATGTGTTTGCAAGATTTCTAGCTAATGCAAGATGACATCCTCTATGTCCACCTTGGACCTTGAACTGGCATGAGTATCGATACCCATGTATCCCTACAAAATTATAAGATTTGAATACTAATGTCTTATGTCTACAAGAAGTCCTATTATGGGAATTTCTATACTAATTCCAGCCTAATTTGAAAAAGTTGGAATATGAAGATATCTATAAGCAAAGAGGTTCAAATCACGGTTCTTCCTTTAAGCCATACAGACTAGCCTATTATCAAAATCATAACATGGATGGTTGCATGATCTTTACAAAGTAGCCAAGTTTGAGTTGAAACAAAGGTTCGAATGGAGATTTGAAGATATTATTTTCAAAATTATAAAACTTCAAGTCATGAGGAAGAAAGAATGATTAATATTTCAAAGAAGCCATATACCCTTTATGATGAGCAATGGAGTATCCAACACCCAAACATACAAGATACAAGTGTTCACACATGATGCCAGTTGAATTTTGTAGATAAGGCAATGTGAGTATGCAAGTAATTGATTAGATTTCATGATCATTATCTTCCCATGTGAGCTAGTAAATTGAATGCATATGGTTTAACTAATGATAAGGTATATGATAGATGATGTTGTATTGGCCATATTACACCTAGTGAACATGAAGTAAATGAAATAGTTTCAAAGCCTAAGTGATAGTGAATAAATATAATCTAGCCTATGTGATGAGCAACTAGTCCTAATCTTCCATTCACACCTTGAACTTCATGTAACTACTATCAGGATTACCAAGTACCACACTACTATGCATACCAAGTGATTGTACTACTGGGTTACCAAGTTGCTACACTTAAGTGTTTGAGATTAGTCATACTCATTTTTCTTAACGATAGTAATGGTAAAGTGCATATAAAGTAAATTAGTAACTATGGAAATAGTAAACATTAAACTAAATGAAAGTAGAAATAAAACTATGTGTTTCTACAATGATGGAAAGTAACCTTGATCTTTATTTCCAGTCATGTAATGTGTCCAAGTACATCACACTCGAATAAATACTCCAATCAATCACTCAACATCACACTGCAAGCACACACTACTAAGTACTGAAAGCTAAAATTATGAAAATAAACTAAAAGATTTCTACTACTATACTATCAAATCTATTGTAGACTCATGTGCCTAAGTGTTGCTTTTATAGGCTAGCATGCACCTCACAATATCATTTATATGATAATGTATCATGAGATATGATAACATATCTATGACATCCTAGATATAATATTGCAACTATAATATCATTATGGCAAAAAAAATTTAACTTTATTATACCCCCATGACTTTTTGAAAACTCATCCTTATGTTAAAAAATGAGATAGAGTCCCTTACAAAAGTGGAAGGTAGATTTACATAACACTAACTGCTCTATACATGACTCTAGAGTGCCCAGTGGTGTTTTACAAAAATGACACAAAGATAACATGACAAACTTTACAATACAAAAACAAAATTTGATGAAGCTATATGTAGTCTTATGTTGTTCCAGGTGGTGGTGGCTCTTTCATTGGTTTCTTTCCCTTGTCATCAATCTTATAAAATTAGTAGTGATTTAGGAGTACCTATAATTTCTCCTCTTTTTTTCTTAGATCATGAATCATCCATGTTGATAAAATAATGTTTAATGCAGTTGGCACATCCTGTAGACATGGCAATTATGGAAACATTTGATTTGCTTTAACATACCATGTTGCAATCTATTGTCTTTCTTCTTCAAAAGCTTTGGAATTCTCTCTTATTTCATGGTAATCTATTAATCTTCTATCCAAGTTCACTACTACATCTTTTTACCCCTAGTAGCTAGCCTTAACTACTTCTAGCTCTGAGTTTACTACTTGAAGTTTTTGTAAAGCATCCTTGTAATTTGCAAACTCCTTTTCGTACAAGGAGTATGTGGCTGCTACTTGTTGTTCAAGCTCACTTCTAGGCCTACCTACTGTCAACATGGCCAAGTTAGCATAATGAAGGTTTGCTAACCCCATGTATTCTTTAAGTCCTCTATTTGCAAGTCTTTATTTTTCACTTCCACTTTATAGGTGTAGGCCATGCTATCCAATATATGTTTTCATTCTAGATTTTGAGCTAACATGGAATTAATTCTAGCCTTTTCCATCTAGATATCTTTTTCATTGATTTTTTTATACATTCCCACCTAATATTAGAAGTGTTCCTTAAGTCATTCATGCATCTTTGCCTCATTCTGCCACATACTAATTTTGATGGCCAAATTTTGATGAATGATGTGTACCTCCTTTATGGAGAGGATTTTGTTTTCTCTTGTGAGGTGGCTCATATCTTGGTTGATCCTCACCAAGTGTTCCCTTAGATAGTGGATGCTCTCTTCCAGAATATTTTTCTATTTTTCATTAATGGTCAACCACATGTTATCTATAAAAAGTTATTTTTTTTCTCTTGTAAGGCAACAAGTGCTTTAGCATGGGCATATGTTTGGGCTTTTACCATTGAAGCATCTCATACCATCATTTCTTTCTCCTTCTCCAACTCTTTATTATTCTTAGGGAGGTAATCGATCTACTCAGTTCTGAATTGTGATAAATGTTCTAGTGCAATGAACTGAGTTGGATCTCTTATTTTTGCTCTTAGGGCTACAAGCTCTTCTTGTAATTTATGAAGATTATTCTTAGCATGCTCTACCCTGGTTTTTGCCATTATCATTTTTCTTTTTTTGGCAATCAATTTGGACTATGTTGCAGTGACATTACTAGAAATGTTGAAGAGATTTTTCATAACCTATTCTATCTACAATAGTCTACCCAACACATCTTCATGTTTTGCAAGAGTCACAGAGGTACCAAATAACATTTGAGCATCTTTGATTTTAGAAAAATTAGCTAGTGGCAAAAAAGTTACATTGAAAGATTTTTTAATTTGATCCATGATAACTTCTATGGCTTTTGTTGCATCATGGTGCTACATGACCATAATTGTGGCTCCTTCTCTAGATTCAAGCATCACTTGGAATGACACAGCATTCCCAAAAAAATTTTGTGACCACTGGGCCTCTCCTCCTGACTATAATGATATTTTTCTACTAGTAGGATTTGTTGAGATGGTTGGCCTAACTGCATCATCAATTGCTTTGAATAAATTGGCCTCTTCCCTACTTTCCCAACTAATGGGCTTCGCAATTTGCTATAGATGATTCATTGAAGGTCCATAATCTTGTAGTGGTGATGGTGGAACTTGTAGTTGTTGCTATTGTTCTTTTGTGTTTGGGTAGTCTCCTTAGTGCCTGATTATTCTACTATTTGATCCTTTTTTTGAGGCATTGGCTTGAGTATTTCATCATAGGAAGGATTCTGCTCCTTTCTTAATGCATCATTTGTATACCCTAAGATGTCAGCTCGTTTACATAACTTCTAGATAAGGCAAGGGAATGGAAGTGTTAACTTTCCTACCTTATTCTCCTCATACCACCTTTGGATTTTTGTGAAGTAGAGATGAGCGATGTTTGCATTGAACTATACCATTAATATTGCACTATCTCTAGCCACATATGTAGAAATTTAGTTTAATCTCTTAGTAGGAAACAAGTGATAAGTATCAATTTTAAAATAGATCTTTTCTTTTGTAGTCAGTTCATTGTATTCTTTATTGTCCATGTCATATACTCACTATAACCACATCTTCTTGGCATCTATGTTAGATCTTGTTGATATCTTTGCCACCTTTGCTCCTTCATTGGGCATATTCAGTACCTCTACAATTATCTTAACTAAGTAAGACACTAAGATCCCTTCAATTTTTACTGTAGCATCTACTTCTTGATTTTGCTAAAACTGAAGTATTTCTCCTAAATATCACTTCCCATTTGTTTTCAGAGTAGGTCACAAAGGAGATGATTGAATTTGGGCCTTAACACCTTCTAGAGAAAATTCCAAAAATGGACCAAAGTAAAGTCCCACAATTACTGTTGACATGATGGAGTTTTCTTGAATAGCCTAAAGGCATTCATGTGATAGTATGAGTTTCTATCCCTAGATGGGCACTTATGGAATGCCTACTTCTGCTTGTGTAGATTGCTCCATGATAGGATATTGTTGATGAATATTGAAGAATTGTGCCTCCTTCTCTCCTTGTTTTTCTTATGGGTTTTGCTCACTCACTTGTCCTCTTCCACTGCCTTGTGGTTTTTTACTTGCTGGTCATGGAAGGTCTCCTTGTGCTCCTCTTTTTGGTGTTATCTACAATCAATCAAGGGTTTGGAATTACTAGATTATTATCATAACTAAGAAATAATTTGGTACCTTACTTATACCCTTAGTTTTATCACGTTCTTAGTCCATTATGATTGCAAAGTTAGAAAATGTTTCAAGAACAACCCCATTAGTGCTTTTCTATGGCATAAAATAAGTACTATGATCAATTAGGAGTCTTCTTAAAGTTGTTTTGGCCTTAACATGAGTGATGTACTTTAAAAATTTCTTGATATGTCCCCTTAACATATCCTTATAATATCTTCTAGTCATTAGCAATTTCTAAAAAAATTAACTCAAATTTTCCTTACTAACACCCTCCAATGACTAATATGATCCCATCAGGATCATGTAGATCTGAAAATCACAAAAATCATAGCAAGAATGGGTAATTTATGGGTACTAGAAGATGCAGTGTTAGAGTGGTAAGTGACAAAGAAAAATCAACAAAAACTCTTCTTTTATGAAAATCAGAAATGAAAATTTTTTCTAATTCCCCCACACTATATATAGTATTTATATGTGTGATATCATAAATACAACATTATAAATGTGATATCGTAGGTGCCTGTGATATCATAACTACAATGTTACCTTAGAAAAAATCAAAGTTTCTTAAGGTTTTTTTGGAAAAAATATTGAGTCCCATCGAATGCCTAGAATATATACATCATGTTGAAAGGGTCCTAAAATGGAGATGATGCTTTAGTTGTAAAAAATAAGCATTGAAAGTATATGATTAAGGAATCTAAGGCTACAAAAGTATATGAGGTGTTGATGGAATGAATGAGATAGACAATGGTGTTATGTCATTAGAACAGATAGTGTGAATGATGTGGGAAGTATTTATTATCATTTATCAAAATTGGAAGGTTCAAGATGATGTGGAATCACTTGGCAGGTATAAGATACAATAGTCATACAAGTGGATCCTCCCCAAAGTAGGCTCCAGCCCTTAATGCCCTTGTATAACCATGCCTAGAAGTGTTCTTAGGTACTTAAGGAGTTGAATGTAATGCATACCTATTTAGCAAGACACTCATGTTAGTACCACCAAATTGGAAAAATAACTCTATGTTACAAAAAATCATAAGTTATGACTATTCAAATAGTGAGATGAAATTGGCTTAGAAGTGATTGCAAAAGTTAGGACATGGGGTGTCATATCATAGGAATAATGAATTCTTGTGTTTTATTAGTGGTTAAAATAATCATTAGCTTTTCTATCCAAGATTCAAACCAAGTCCAAAGCACATTCCAGTGACATCGCATCATTTCATATCTTGGAATTATAATTGTAAGACTATCAATGTTACAAAAAGTATTGTCACTTGGCATATTGTCCAAGGGAGGAGTTTTATTCATGGCACTTTATTTTTTTTTTATATTTCTAAGAAGCCACCTACTTTTAGGCATGGGTAACATGTATTTCTAGTGGGACCCCTAGAAATTTATTTTATGCTCTTTTATTATTGTTGTTATTATTAACTATGTTAACCTTTGAAGATAGCACTTATTTTACTCTTACTTCCATTTTTCATTAGATCTACAAGGATATGATATAACCTTAGTAACATGATAGAACTCACAATAATAATCCAAAAAGAATCCACAAGTTCCCTTGATGTCACACTCTTTACATTATCACTTGGTTCTTTGCTTTTTGATCCATGCACAATGACTACAACTTTATTCTTAGTTGTATGATGGAAAAGAATATCATTATGGCCATGGTAAGAACCTCTTATTAACGGAATGGATGGATGGATGATGTGGGCCACTATGCAAATAATCAACCTCTTATGACTTGATATCATAGAGAAATATTCACCTTGTTGGCTACATCTTGCCTTTATTTAAATGTGTTTTATTAATAATTAAAATTACAAAGGGTTTGAAACAAAGTATAAAAGAAAATGAGAAAGATAGTAAAAATTATGAAAATGAATAAAGAATGAAAAATGTTAAAGAATATGAAGAATTAAAGAAATGAAAAAGTATAAAAGAATGAGAAAATGTCAAATAATGTGAAGAATGAAAAGAATTGTAAAAATAAAAAAATGAGAAAAATCACTTTTTAATTCTGAAATCAAAGTAAAGTATCTTCCCCATGACTAATATCATGGGTGAGTGTTTGGAAAAGCCTCCTTAAATCTCTTGGGTCATACACTGTAGGTGATTCACCTACCATCTTTAGTGATGTAACTCTTCTATCATTATCCTATGTAATTTTAATAATAGTGAAGTTATAATTGTCTAAATTCTTATTCTCTTTCCATTTTCAAGTATGATTATGAGTTAATGATTTCATTTTTGGGTCTTTAGTTGGAGTCATTTTCTTAGTTTTGGAATTAGTAAGTGTTCAAATATTTTCATGCATGTGTTAGATAGTTATTGGTTCATAGTTCGTGGCCACAAGGTGTCTACTAGTTTGGTGGACTATCCTCTTTTGGTTGCACACACTGGCTATTCATTGTTGTTGTTGTGGACTAGAATGGTAACTATGTTAAAATTCTAAAGTGTCAGTCCATGATTGTACCCTTTACTTTCAACAATTAAACATGGAATTCACTATGTGTGTATGGCTCCATGTGCATCCTTTAGAAATATTAATTGAAAAATCTCTCATACTTAGCTTAGTGTTGATTATGCTAAGCCATGCCCTCTTATGATTATTGGGAATTCCTTACCAACATCTTTCACATCAATTACTAGAAAGTTTGTTGGATAGGACCATCCATTGATAGTGGTCACTACATGATCTATCTACCCCAAAGGAGTGGTGATAGATTGATCTGCAGCTCCAACTTGATATTGCATTCTTTCAATGATGGTAGATTCCATGCTTGATATGCTTTATAGGAAATCAAATTCACCCTAAAAACTAAGTCTAATAGATCTTTACATGGTAAATTCTCAACTATTTGCAAATAAATCAAAGGAATTCCTAGATCAAGTCTCTTCTTAGAGTGTGGTCCTATCTTGATCTAGTCAATGACAAGTTTAGTAAGCATGACAACTTGTATGTTTGGGCTTGAGGATGATGGAAGCTTGTCAATAGTGAGAAGATCTATTTTAGAAGAAGATGGTCTTGATGAAGCTCCAATTCTACCAGCCTTCTCTAGACTTTTCCTAAAGAAAGAATGTTTCTTTGTCTAGCCCTTATCATTTCTTGCGGGATCCTCCACTTGTATACTTACTACCTTTGTAGCTTTTCTCTACCATGGTTGTGATGGAAAATCTCCTTGAATCATAGGTGGTGGCACTAGTGGCAAGGGATTTGGATTGGGATTTGAAAAATTAGTTGTTTGTGGTTGCACATATGAGTCTAAATTGGTCCTTGATGGCATCAATCAATGGTATTCTAGAGGATAGTACTATGGAGTCTAAACAGTCATATTTCCTAGTGAGATTAGATGTTGGACATAGTATCCATAAGGATTAGGCTGTTGATATGAATACTATTGGCATGGCCCATGATTGAGGCTATTTCCACTATTAATAATATTGATCCTATGGATATGACAAAGCTCCACTAGGATAATATGTTGGTTGAAGGTTCTAGTGGTAGTTACCTTGAGGATAAGGTAACCATTTGGGCATCTTTATTTGAACAAATTTGGGGTTAATTGTGTATGCCCCTATTTCTTGCAGATGTGTCATAACTGAACAACATCCCTTAGGATGTTTGTACTAACACACAACACAACCTTCTTCATTTATAGAGTTGATATTTGAGACCTCAGCTACTGAAGCAACTTTGCTTTTACATCCAAGTTCTTTCTTCTTTCTTTTATCTTTTCCTCTTACGAAGGCTTTCTTTTCTCTTTCCTCCATAATCTTTAACACTATGGTACACCTTTCATTGACTAAATCCCACATTTTTGCTACTGGTTCTACTACAGTAGCAACAAATTTTTGGATTGGTAGCAACAAATTTGGTTCTACTACTGGTCCAAGGTTTCTACTCTTGGGCATCACACACCCATGCATCTTTCTTTCTTATTAATGGATCCCTATTGTACTCTTTAGCTGATTCTTTTTTCATCAGTTCACCTTCTTCTTTGGCCACTTGATCAATTAGTCTTTGAATATGATGGGTGATCAGTTCTAATAGTCTTCCTTGGGAATAAACCCCAAGGATCTTTTTGGTTTTACTTCTTAGCCCATCTATGATGTGCCTAAGCTATTCCTTTGACAAAAATTTGTGGCCTAGGCATCTATTTAACAATGAATAATATCTATCCATTGTTGCATCAAGGGTTTTGTGAGTTCCTTATTTCTAGTTTTGGATTTGTTTTCTTAGATTTGACACTCATGAATAGGTCTAATATTTATCATTAAAGATTTCAAACATGGTACTCTAATGTTTGATGGATTTAGGTTCCAGTGACCTATACTAGCTTTCTGCTTCATTCACAAGTGTTCTATGAAATAACTTTAATTTTTGCTAATCACTCTTTATGTTTTAAAGGGCAAAAGCATCGTGGAATGCTTGAAGGTGATGTTGGGGATCAATGTTGTAACCACCTTCAAATTGTGGCATATTATTCATATCTAGCCATTTGATTCAACTATCTCTCATGTGCCTGGTCAGTATGTAAATAGCTTCTTGAATATTGATCATGCTTTAGGTTGCCATGAGGGGTTCATCATCGTGATTAGGTTCTTATGCTTTGTTGTAGTGGTGGCTCCTTCTATGCTCATGCCTCTCCTAATCCTCTCTTCTATCTCTTCTTCTTCTTCTTTCATGATCTTCATATTCTAAAATAGAGTACCTTGAATATCTATCATGATGACCATAAGTTCACCTTCCTTCCCTAGCAGGTCCTTGTACTTATGTCTTCTCTTGTTAGAGTCCTTCAATGATCATGATGAGGTAGATGAGGTGGTAAGAGAATGATGTTGGTTGGTTTTCCGTTCATGACTCTTGTATATTTTTTTGTAAGATTTAGTAGGATCCCTTGGCATAGAGTCCTACTTGTATCTTGAGTTAGTAGCCTCCCCCTTGTGTCTCTACTAGAGCAAAATGAAGTTGGGCTTTGATAGGTTCCTCTAGTCTAATGACGGGTGTCTTTGAAGGCTCCTCATGATTCTGGTGAAGTTGTTTTGAAATGAATTGATTAGCATAAATTTCTTCTATGACAATAGAAGTGTTAGTCTACTTCCCTTTGCCATGTCTATGTTTAATCTCCATGGTAGCATCTCTTCTCATCTGCTCCTCTATGGGTTCATAGGGTATGGTCATGTGTTGAGTCACATGATACCCTTCCTAAATCTAGTCCAAATGCATTCTCTTTAGAGTGGTTCGTAGCATGTTTAGTGCTGCACATTTTGGAGGTAGGACTATGTTGCCTTGTATGTCTCTCCACCTCATTTTCTTATCCTAATGGAAGATGAAAGTAAAGTCTAGATAGTATGAATTAGTGTGAGCATAAGTGATTTTTATCTACATTGGAATCCCCCATTCTTCTTCATCAACAATTCTATCACTACTTCTTCTTGTTTCCTTGGCAAGTGATGGATGATCATTATGTGAAGCCCTATTATAGTTTTAGATGGTTTATATTAAAACTCTACTTTACTTATAGTTGTTAGGTTTGACTTTAAGTTTCAGATATGACAACCTTTGAAAAATCAATTACTTAGCATAACATTGACTTGTTCCCAACAATGGTGCCAATGATGAGTGGTGGAGTATCCAACACCCAACCATACTAGATACAAGTGTTCACACACAATCCCGATTGAATTCTGTAGATAAGGCAATGTGACTATGCATGTAATTGGTTAGAGTTCACAATTGTTGTCTTCCCATGTGAGCTAGTAAATTCAATGCATATGGTTTAACTCAATATGAGATATATGATAGATGATTTTGTATTTGTCATATTATGCCTAGTGAATAGGAAGTGAAAGGAATAGTTTCTAAGTCTAAGTGACAGTAAATAAATATAATCTAGCCTATACAATGAGTAGTCAGGTCTGATCTTCCATTCACACCTTGGCCCTCATGTAACTACTTCTGGGATTACCAAGTATCATACTACTGGGCATACCAAGTGATAGTATCACTGGGTTACCAAGTAGCTATACTTAAGTGCTCAAGATTAGTTGTACTCATTTCACTTAATGACAATAATGGTAAAGTGCATAGAAAGTAAATCAGTAACTATGGAAAAAATAAACATTAAACTAAATAAAAGTAGAAATAAAACTAAGTGTTGTTGTAATGATGGAAAGTAATCTAGATCTTTATTTCTAGTCATGCGATGCATCCAAGTACATCACCCTTGAATAAACACTTTGATCAATCACTTAACATCACACTACAGTTACACACTACTAAGTACTGAAAACTAAAATTATGAAAACAAACTAAGAGAGTTTTGCTACTATGCTATCAAATCTATTACGAATTCATGCATTTAAGTGTTACTTTTATAGGCTAGAACACACCTCTCAATATCTTTTATAGGATAATGTATCTACGACATCCTAGATACAATATCGTAACTATGATATTGTTATGGAAAATTTTTTTGACTTTAAAGAAGTCTTTGGATGTGTTGCTTACATGCATATACAAAAGAAAAATAGATCCAAATTTGATGATAAATAAAAAAGATATATTTTGTAGGTTATGGTAGTGATGAATTAAGTTTCAAATTATAGGATCTTGAGCCAAAGCAATTTGTAAGATCATGAGATGTAAAATTTCAAGAAAATATGATCTTTTATGATTTTCAAAAGAAGAAGATTTTTTATTCTATTACATAGTAGGTTTCTAGATTTGTTTTGCAACCTAATGAAGATATAATGCAAGAGCAAGTGGCAAATCAAAACATCCTAGAATTTCTAGATGAAGATGAGGAAAAAGAATCTAATGAGAAGGAAAATCTTGTGGAAAATACATCACATGGGGTAAGACATTCAAGTAGATTAATATGTCATTATGCTAGATTTAAAGATTATATTCTTTAAATAGATCTTCGTCAACCTGAAATGGTGAAATAAGATCTTGCAAGTCCTGATGTAGTAAAATAGAAAGAAGCTATGAAAAGAGAACAAAATTCACTATAACAAAATAGAGCTTGGGAATTAGTGGAATTACCCAAGGAACATAAAACACTTCAAAATAGATGGATTTTCACTTCAAAGAATGAGGTAAATAAGGAAAATCTTTATAAAGCTAGGCTGGTAGCTAAAGGTTACAATCCAAAATCATGAATTGATTTTATAAAAATATTTTTTTCCATTGGAAAACATTGTTCTATTCAAATTGTTCTTTAATTGGTTGCTTGTTTAAATTTGGAGTTAGAATAGTTAGATGTTAAAAAAACTTATCTACATTATGATTTAAATAAAGAAATATATATGCATTAGCTAGAAGGATTTGTTTATCAAAATAAACCTCATTATGTCTATCGCTTGAGGAAAAGCTTATATGGTTTAAAATAGGCTCCAAGGCAACGGTACAAAAAGCTTGATTCTTTTGTATAAAAAATGGATTATTGTAGGAGTGATCTTGATCATTGTGTTTAGGGTTTAGGATTTAGGGATATAGTAATCAACTCAAAATAGAGATTAGTAAATAGTTTTCTATGAAGGATTTGGGATAGGCAAAACAAATTCTTGGAATGCATATATATAGAGATAGAAAGAAAAAACATTGTGGCTAAACTAAAGTGAGTATAGTGAAAAACTATTGGAATGCTTTAATATGTCAAAATTGAAGCTTGTAAATATTCCTTTGGCTTCTTATTTTCAATTATTTAAGAAAGATTATCCTAGTATAGAAAAAGAAATTGTCAAAGTAAAAGATTTTTCATATACTTCCATTGGTGTCTCTTAAATGTATGTTATGTTATGCACTTGTCTAGATATAGCATATGTAGTTAGTGTTGTTAGTAGATATATGAATAATTATGGTTGGAACCATTAGCTTGCTATGAAATGGATTCTTAGATACTTGAATGGAACTCAATCTACATGTTTCTATTTTAGAATAATAATTTCAACATTTGTGATTATGTGAATGTAAACTTTGTAGCTAATTTAGTTGATTTAGATACCAGACATTTAACTACATGCTATGCTTTTGTTTTAGGAGGTGCTCCAGTAAGCTAGATATCGAAAATTTAATTTGTAGTAACTTTGTTCACTACAAAACTTAAATATGTAGCATTGACATAAGCATGTAAGGAAATAACATGGTTGCAAAGACTTTTACAATTGCTTGGTGTAAAGCAAGATAGTTATCAAATTTTCTGTGATAGTCAAAGTACCTTGCATCTAGCAAGAAATTCAACTTATCATAACAAAACAAAACATATTGATATTAAATACTATTTTATTAGAGATACTGTTGAAGAATGATTAATTAATTTGCAAAAAATTAACACAAAAAAATATTGTTGATGCATTGACTAAAGTGGTAGCAAGGGATGTGCATGTGTTTTGCACAAAACAACCTAGAATAATGAAGACTTAAGAATCCATCTTAGAACAAGTGCATCTCTAGCTTGAAAATTTGTTAGATTTTTCTTCAAGTGAAAATATTGTTAACTGTTAGTTAATGTGAAAAACCAAGAATTTTTTACTAACAATTAATGTAAAGAAAGCTCTTCCTTTGTTTTTATCAATATAAGTTATGTCTTTCATAACTTCCAACTTTGTAATCTCTTCTTGAGATATAATTAGTAGTTTCTAAAACCATCTAAATATTGTAATAGAAAAAAGAATGAAAAAAGAATGTTGTTTTCTTCAGTGGAAAGATGTATTAAGCACAAGAACAAGAACAAAGTGTGAGAGAAAGGGCTTAAGTATATGGATACACCAACAAGCTGGAAGAGCTATCAAGGATGACTTGTGTCCTTGGGTTATTTTCTCCAAATAAAGGAAGAGGTATACACTTGTTCTCATGGTTTGTTTCCCACTTTGGGGTTTTTCCCATAAATTTCTCTTTATTTTTCTTGTTTTCTTTGCTATTCTATTTAGAGATTTGATTAATTTTGTAACAGTCTTAACCCCATATAAGATGTCTCCTTAACCTTCAAGACATCTCTACATAGGCTAAAACCTACAAAAACCACATGTAAAGAAGAAAACAAAGAAATCAGAAGAGTTCCCTATAGTACACCGGAAGAGGAAGATGATCTTTACAGTGACCAAATAAGGTTACAAGCACCCAATGCTATGATTTTAGCTTAGATGCATGGACATCTCTATAGACATCTCATTCGACCTCGTTCCCTTTCTAAAGACATCACTTGTTGCATGTGGAAGGTTTTTAATAAAAGCACACACTCGGCACCGCCAAGAAGATTTGTCTCATTTTTTATCCTGAAAATGATTCCTTGGAAGATTCATGGTAAGTCTATGTTTGATAAATTGATAGTGATGGGACGTGATATCACATGGACCACGATATCACGTACATGATATTGCGTCTGCCACGATATCACATCCCCCGCAATATCGCATACATGATATTGCGTCACTGCAATGTCTATAAATAAGAAGCAGCTCTCCCTTGTTAAGGATATATAGAGTAGAAGTAGCAAAGCTCTGGCAGTTTGATCCCTCCAGAGTTAGATTATTTTTCCCATGTCTGCCTGTAGTGTGGTGAATGTAATTGTACGACATTCTTTATTCAAGTGTGACGTACTTGGACACGCACATGACCAGCAATAAAGATCGAGATTACTTCATCATTGCAACATTCACTTTATTTATTTAATTGTTATTTACTGCTTTCTCTCTCACCCTTATCTCCTAGTAACGTGGAATGAGTACAACTTGATTATGAGCATTTAAGTGCGACTACTTGGTATCCCAGTGGCATACCTAGGATTCGCGCTTGGTAATCCTAGTGGTATTCATGCATGAAGTCCAAGATGTGTACAATTGATCAAGGAATGGATGCTCATTGCACTTAGGCTAGATTATATTCTCTTACCCTTTTTCCTCCTAGCTTAGCTTAGTTAATATTATTTTCCACTGCCTTCAGGAGTAGCATTAGAATTAGGAACACATCATACACCTCACTCTGGACTAAACCATATGTGACAAATATAATACTAGTCCAGGTGGGAAGATAGTGAACTGCGACCTAAGGATAACTGTCTAGGTGCCACAACTAGTCCATTTGCGAAGTTCGACCAGATTGCACGTGAGAACACTTGTATTGGTATGGTTGAGTGTAGGGGTATCTCGCCACTCATCATAGGCACCATTGCCAGGGACGGTGCTAGTTATCTAGATTAGTTATATCATACAAGGTTGTTGTATAGGACTTAACGATATATCTCTTAGGAAGAAGAAATAATTATTAAAAGTCACACGTAAATTCACACACAACTGCACAACAATGCCTCTCCTACAAGATTATAATAACGCCACACCTAGTGAGGAAGTTCATTGGAGAACCAACGAACTATATGACGATGAAGATTGGGGTATACAACCTGAAGTGGGAGTTTCTTACAAACATGAACAAAAGAAACGTCATCCCAATGCATGAAAGTATAACTTACAGGATGACGATGAACCCCTACTGGCCACTACAAGCTTAATGCAAATACAAGAGGTCGTTTGAATCTCACGTAGGCATCGTAAAGAGAGCCGTCTACCCAGGCTTGATTTAAACAAGTTTCCTACTTTTTTAGGAGGCTATGACTTAGATCTGCATCAACATTTACAAGCCTTCTATGATGCCTACACATGGAACAACATTGATCATGGGTGGAAAAAACTTAAGCTCTTTCCCATAACACTCATTGACCAAGCAAAAGTATGGTATAGATCGTTAAAGCCAAATTCAATACAACGTTGGTCAACAATGGTAGAAGTATTTAACGAAAAATATCAAACCTACGCAAGAGTGTCAGCCTTGAGGAAACAAATCCAAGGATGGAAACAAGCACAACATGAACCCTTGGACATGGCCTTAGAAAGATATTATGCACTATTAAACAACTGTCCAAGCCATGGGTTTTTCGAGGAAAGGCTAATGTACCATATTATTAATGGGCTACATAATGAAACAAGAGAGACCTTAGGAATGTATGCCCAAGGTTAGCTATATGAACTATGAATCCATCAAATCCAAGAGCTTATTAAGCGGGTATCAAAAGAAGAAGGAGAATTAGCTAGATGGGAGAGTGTTGAAAAACATCAACGGGACCAAAATCACAACTTAACAAAGGTCCATGATCGTAAAAATGAGAGATCATCCAATCTCAAGGTGGAAACATCATCTTTGCTAATACAACAAACATTAGAAGAAGTTGAGGCAAAGATCAATAAGATGTTGGAATGGATGAATCAAAAGTGTGGAGAATATATCAACATCATTGGAGATAGAGTTTTGACAACCCAAGAAGCAGGACAAAATAGTAGACATTCAGAAAAAAAGAATAAAGGTAATAAGTGCTCAACTGCTAATCATACGTATGAATGCAACATATGCCTGTACGATCACCCCAAAGGCCAATGCCCAATATTGTTACATCTATATGAGCATTGGGGAAACATGTTACATCTAGAGTTCATACAGAGATACTGTGTTTGATCAGAGTGGCAACAATCCCAGTCGTGGGGGAGACCACCCTTAGATTTGAGGCACCCTTCATATTTTCTGAACTCAAATGCTTATCACGTTCAACATCTTGTTTCTCCATTTGGGCCAACATACTCTATATCACCACAGTACTATTCTCCACAATACTATCAGCCCATATCTCCAACACAACCACCACCTTGTGCACCTTATACTCCTCCTAACTTTCAACATTCTCATCCTTTCCCTCCTTCTACATCGCCACCAATTTTTCCTAAGGTACCTGCACCACTCCAACAACCCACGAACAACACTTGTGCTACTACTACCAACAGCAGTGAAAAGCCTCCTCAACATCAAAAGCGCCCCTTCTTTAAACACGGCCATAAGAAGGGACAACATAATTCTGAGGCCACTGCATCTTCCAACCTAGCACAAGTCCCATACTATGGTGCACCCTTACCTTCGAACCCAACACCTCATGTTACTCTATCAAGGCCACCATCAAACACTCCAACAACTAGACGGCCCAATGAACACAACCATGGGAGGCATCATCCTAATCCTTGCATACCATCTAACGGTCCTAAACATCATAGTGAGTCAACTCATTCTTCGAGAACTACATCGTACAAGCTGCCCCACTATGCTTACTATAATCAAGTGTATGAACCCCGAGGGGATAAGTATGGACCAGTTTCAATACTTCCAACATGCAAGGAACCTCATCGTCCATTTATTAATCCTTGCCATGCTCAACCGATTAGTTATGGGGGGTATCCCCATTCTAAATAACAAACAGGATTAATAAATCTTTTTTATTTTTCTTTAATTTTACAACTTTTTGTTTTCCAGTTTTTCATTTTTCAACTTTTTGTTTTATCTTTTTATCTTTTGTGTTTTTTGTCTTTTTCTATTTTTGTAAGTAATCTCATCTATGAATAAAACACTCATGTGGATCGTTGGTTGAGGTGTGTTTTATGTTATTAAGTCATGAGTGATCAATTATTTGGAATAGTGAGCCCATTATACCCACTCATCCACTCTACAAATAAGAGGTTCTATTCAAGGGTACAGTGATATTCTTGACATTCTTAAAAACTTAAAATTAATTTTGTGTTCATTGTACCCCAAATGAAGAAAGATGGACCAAGAGGGAATGATTAGGGTGTGACATCAAGGGAACTTGTGGATTCTCTTTCGTGACATCTGTGGGAGTTTTCATGCAATGTGGCTATACTAAGATCCTTGTAGATCTAATGAAAAATGGGAGTAAGATTAATCAAAAGAGCACTCAAAAATCCAATGCTATTCTAGGGGGTCCACTGGAAAGACATGCACCCATGCCTGAAGGTTGG
>MNCI01018471.1:51448-101848 GCA_015680685.1 Gnetum montanum
AGAGAGAGAGAGAGAGAGAGAGAGAGAGAGAGAGAAAGAAGAAAAAAAAAGAGAAGAAAAACAAAGTGCCATAAAACAAAAGTCACTCCTCCCTTGAACATAACGCCAAGTGATCGTATGCCTTGTTATTACGGTACTCTCATAGTTGTTCACCATGGGATGAAATAATGCAATGTCATTGATTAGAGGAATGGACTTGGTCCTGATCTTGGAACGATGGGGTAATGACACCTTAATCATGCTCTTCATACAGGATTCATTGTGCCCTGGGTCAGTTACCTCATGTCCCAATCTCTATGATCCCTTTCTATAGTTTGTCTCATCTCACTGTTCACGTAATTGTTGATCGTGTTCCATGTAGCATAGAATTTTCATCTCATTCCAGTGATATTTACATGTGTGTGTTTTGTGGAATTAGTGCGGATTACATTTAACCCTTCTAGTGCCCATGGACACTTTAAGTGTAGTTACACAAGGGCATTATAGGTTGAAACCTGCTTTGGNTATCCCTCTAAATTTTAATGTTCCAATGTACCATTACATTCCCTTTTTCTTAACCGCCAAGTTTTTATTGCTAAAGTTCACATCATTATCATTAATGGTGCCTTTCAAATTAATGAAATTACCCTAGAACATCTTAATAATTGTCAATTTCCTCAATTTTCACCATTAATTTCAAGAAAATCATTAAAACATTCAATATTTCCTTGGTGTCTCACATCACTAGGGACGAGATATCACGTACGCGATATCGCGTCCCACATGATATCACGTCCCACGTGATATCGCGTACGCGATATCGCATCCCAAGTGATATCGCGTACGCGATATCACGTCCTATTTTCCTATAAATAGGCACCCCCGCCGCAACACTTAGCATCATTTTTCCATTCACGTGAGGGGAGTTGTTGAAATTTTTCTTTGCAACTTGCGATTGCGTGACCCTTGCTTTTTCACTCATATCTCGTGCACTGGTGCTCTGATTTTAATTCCGTTTGCACCTGCTTGAACCCGAAGTGTTCAGTTTAGTCATGAGGGAGAGACGCTTACTAAAAAGTGCCTAACTTTTTTGAAATTTATCATCACCCAAAGGACATCTATTAGTGTAATTAACTTTAACACTTAGAATAATTGTGCCAAAAATCATATGACCTTAGGTACACCGGGAGAGTAAAATGACAACCACCTAAGTCACAAGACCCATTATTACAATTTTTAGGCATGATCACATGTTATAACATAAGATCTTTATTTTAAGGTAAGTAGTAAGCTATAACTTGACTTTAAAAACAACCTTACTAACGCTTGATCTGTGTGATTGCAGAATGGCCCCGAAACGTGCACAGTAGGAGGGTCCTATTCAAGGTGGAACGAAACGAGCTTGGAGAGGTGGAAGACAAGGTTCTGCTGGACAATAAGTAGAATAGGAGGATCATTCAGCATCCATCAAGATGAACCTCCTACCAGATGGTCTGGGCAGGTAGAAGGAGGAGTTGCTGCTGCACCTGAACTGGGACAACAACTCATGTTGCCACTGGAAGGTGTTCAGGCTATCCATGAGAAGTCCACATTTTCTGTAGTGATTGTGGAGTTAAACTTCAAATCTTTCACAGAGTTTGCTCCTGAGGCTGTTAGGTATTATCTCAAAGGATCTCCCTTATGGCCTATCCTCTCCGAAAGCAGTGCCTGGTACCTAGGAGAAACGTACCAGTTCTGGCACAATACGGAGAAGGGAACCACAGTAAATATTTGTGGTGTGATAGTTGACTTCTCTACATAGGCAATTTTAGAAGTGTTAAACCTTCCGAATTCGGGGCCCCACATTGCTCGGTTATCCACCCGTTCAGACCCCGATGTGTGAAAGGATTAGTTAGAGAAGGCTTATGGCATAGATAAAGCTTTTGGTGAGCTGATGACGGAAGAGAGAGTTTATTTAAAAATCAGGACATATCACCTCTTCCCCACAAAAGGCTTAAAAATAATATCCACGTATGTGGCTAGAGGATGTACAGTGTTGATGGGAAAGGTTAATGCTAACTTGCCCCATCTATATTTGATGGAGATCCTGAGGTGATTTGAAGAACGAAAGACATGGAAGATGGCATTACCTTTCCCCTGTCTTATCAAAAAGTTGTGCCAACATGTTGTAATTTGGGGATACACCAATGATGTCCTTTGGAAAGCCCAGAATGCTTATTATGCTGAATTACTAAAGGCGCCAGCTCCAAGAAAGAGCACTGGCAAAGAGCTAAGACCAAAACAAGAAGAACAAGAAGAAGAATAGGTGGTTGGAACTAGTCAACCTCCAGTCATAGGTCCCAGCCAACAATAAGAAGCAGGGCCTAGCACAGGCCAGGATCAGCTGCCACCGCTGCAAGACTACAGACCATCGATGAGCCATCTTAGGGCCATTGCTGAGATGGTTAGTTGGGGAAGTCATGATGACACAAGCCTCTTCTGTGTCATTGATGATGTTGATCAACCTACTATTTTATTAGATCGCACAAGGGGAGAAATATCCATTCAAATAGGAGGAGGGGAAAGTAGATGGTCACAACAGATCTCAGGAAACACGACATCTTTTTAGGTGTAGTTAGAGATTGGTGAAGGGGCCACTGTGGTGGTCATGCAACACCAGAATGTTGTAGGAGCTGCTAAAGTGGTCGCTAACCACATCAAAGAATCCTTTAATGTACCTTTTGTGCCACTGGCAGATCTCACAGGAGTACAAGATGCTCAAACTCTGACCAGAACCTCGATGACTCCTATAGAACATGAGGATGCGCTGGATAGATTGTTTTAAACAAGACAAGTTCTGACGTCCTTGTTTAACATCCCTCATAATGTAACAACAATTCAATCAGACCTTATTTCTACAAAGGGGAAGTTGGTCATATTCGAAGTAAGGGCCAAGCATGCTGAAGCTGAAGTGTAGAAACTACAAGAGCAGCTCGTAGCCTTACAAGAAGCACAGTGGGATCCTTTACAATTTGTTCCCGCAGACTAGCTGAAGAATTCTAGAATCAAGCAATTAACAAAGCTAACTGCAGAGAATAAGAGGGTGACAGAAGAAAATGATAAGGCTGTTTGGGATGCCTCCACATCATAAGCACAAACCCATGCGCATCTTAAGTCACTCAAGGCCTTAGAAGAAGAGAACAAGCAGTTGGTTGCAGATAACCTTCGATTGACCTCTATGGAGAAACAAAAGAATGTTCTTGATGAACACTTTCATCAATTACGAGAACAATTCATTTGGGTTAACCGAGATGTAAGCCATTTAGCCAGAGAAAAAAAACCCTCTCAATGGAGCAGGTACGCGTTATTCGCCAAAAGTCAGCAATTGAGATAAGCACATGGCAGAATGAGGCTAAACAACACGAGAAGCTGAAGGAGCACTTCCGTGATTAGGTGGGGATGTACAAACAAATCCTAGAGAAGGAGATCCATATGGCCAAGGCTCAAATTAAATATTAGGGCTCAACACACTGATTGAAGGGCCATATTGGACACATATGCTTTCACCCACCAAGAGGAAGTTAAGAATCAGAACCTACAAATCCAAGAATTGATAGAGTACATGAAGTTGGCAAACCTTAGATATGCCAACCTTTGGTAGCTTCCACCCATATCAAATATGAGGTAGAATTTGTAGAACGCAAGAAGTTGGCAGAAAAATTAGATGTTGCAAATTCTAAACTTGAGGTGGTCAAAGCAAGCTACCAAAGATAAAAAGATGTTGCAACTGACTTGGCTCAACGGCTAATAGATCTTTACGAGTATAAATACAAAGTTAGAGCCTATGAAAAGGAACAATGGGTGTTCGCGGCATGGTATGTCAAAACAAACCAGATGTTCCCGCAACTACCCTTTCTATGGGAAGTGTTGACTCCATCAAACATCGGAACACTAGCATGGATGGCACAAGACGCTCAGACCGAAGAGGAGAAGCTCCAGGCCATACTTCAATAACATCAAGCTTCAAAGCCTAGAGCACATGACAAAGGGAAAGAACCCATGGAGGAAACACCGCCACCAGGAACTACATGAGTTCCACATTTTTATAGTTGTAGTATTTTTCTGTGTTGTGTCTTCCCACATTGTGGCATTGTTTCATTTCTTTTTCCATTAGTAATCTCATACCTATCCACTGTGTAATCACTGTAACTTGAGGATGAGTTTTTATTTAGTCGTGGGGGTATGATGGGATACAATATCGCATGGACCATGATATCACGTCTTCCCCTGCGATATCACGTACGTGATATCGCAATCCGTCGCAATGTCTATAAATAAGAAGAGGCTCTCCCTTGTTAAGGATATATAGAGTAGAAGTAGCAAAGCTCTGGCAGTTTGATCCCTCCAGAGTTAGATTATTTTTCCCGTGTCTACCCACAGTGTGGTGAATGTAATTGTACGACATTTTTTATTCGAGTGTGATGTACTTGGACGTGCACATGACCGGCAATAAAGATCGAGATTACTTCATCATTACAGCATTCACTTTGTTTATTTAATTGTTATTTACTACTTTCTCTCTCACCCTTATCTCCTAGTAACGCGAAATGAGTACGAATTGATTACGAGCATTTAAGTGCGACTACTTGGTATCCTAGTGGCATACCTAGGATCTGTGCTTGGTAATCCCAGTGGTAGTCATGCACGAGGTCCAAGATGTGTATGGTTGATCAAGGAATGGATGCTCATCGCACTTAGGCTAGATTAGATTCTCTTACCCTTTTTCCTTCTAGCTTAGCGTAGTTAATATTATTTTCCACTTCCTTCAGGAGTAGCATTAGAATTAGGAACACATCATACACCTCACTCTGGACCAAACCATACGTGACAAATATAATACTAGTTCTGGTGGGAAGATAGCGAACTGCAACCTAAGGATAACTGTCTAGGTGCCACAACTAGTCCGTCTACGCTGTTCGACCGGATCGCGCATGAGAACGCTCGTATTTGTATGGTTGAGTGTAGGGGTATCTCGCCACTCATCAGATAGCTAATCTACATGGAGAATACGTAGTCTATAAAATGTCTGGCGATGGAAAAAAGAATGAGTTAGTGTGGATCATGTCTTCTGCTTTGACTAAAGATGGTCAAATCATGGAGATGCAGAAGAGTTATATAGACCTAACCCACGAAATGGAGCCTGCGATAGAGTGGAAAACCATTTCATATTTTGAATTAAATGGGAAATTTTGCTATGTTGACAGATTCACTTTTGCAGATGGGCAATTCGTACTAGTCTAAGATGATTTCCAATCTTGGTGGTGCCAAGAATAATGGCGGTGTAGTGGATTTGGTGGTGCCTACTGTACAAGTAAAGTTCTCATTCAAAGATGACTTGTGGACCCTTAATGATTACTCCAACCGATATTCAATCAGTTTTAGGGTTTCATTTAGGGAAAATCCTTAAATCCCTACTATTTTCTCTCCTATATTCCAAGTGTTTTGAGAATCAAATTTATTATTTATATACGCAAATGTTCACCGATGGACCACATTGATGTACCACTGAAAGAGTGCCTCATTCATCTCCTCGAAGCACATGTGCGAGAGCCGTCAGATCCGAGCACCTCCAAGTGGAAGCCGTAGGTGTTTGGGACAATCTTGAAGGGTCAATGATGAATGTTTGCCTAGAGCTCTGGGGCGGTGAACCGACGACCAATGAGATGCTTGATATTGAAGATGAGGTTGGTAGCATTGGTGGTGACCTAGTGTCTGGTGGCCTTACTAAATAGTATTTTGGTGTCACTAAAGGTCACCATGGATGGTGTTATCTTGTTACCCTATTCATTGAAGATCACCTTGGCAATGTCGTTGTGGTACATGGCTACGCAGTAGTATGTAGTACCATGGTCAATGCCGATGACCTTCCTGGAGTTCACGTTCATTGGAAGAAAGTATGATCTGTTGATGGTTTGAAGACTGCTTAGCTTGAAGTACTGTGTTAGTTCATAAGTTGTGAAAAAGGATCACCACTCTTCTTGGCATCAGGAATTGTTGTTTGCTTGCGTGTGGACACTTCCAACATCAGGAATCGTTGCCTCCTTTAGCACCTGTGTACACTACCAATACTAGGAATTGTCACCACCTTTGGTGCCCACAGACACTGTTGGTGCTACGAAGCATCACCTCCTCTGGTGTCCATGGACACAGTCAGTGCCGAGAATCATCATCTTCTCTAATTCTCATGGACACCACCGTCAAAAATTGTCATCTCCTAGTGATGAAAAATTTTTCTATTAACTAATAGAGAAATTCAAAAAATATCCATCAGTTGAGGGAAAAAATTCAAATTCAAAAAAAAAATGTCAAATCAAACCAAAAACTTTAAATTTAAAAACATGAAGAAAAATATTTTTAAAAATAAATTTGATGCCTTAACAAGTGAGATAAAAATTCCATAATTAAACGCATTTTCTCTGAAATAGTATTGGGATAAGTGACCTCTCAGGAAGTCTCAAAAAACATGAAATTTTTTTACAATTTAAAACAACCATAAATTATGATTCTGGAGTCCATTTTTAATGAAACAAGAATCATTTCTAATAGATTTGAACTTCCTAGACACATTGAAATGATCAAATTCATCTTATGGAAAATGGAAAATTAGTTTTTCTAGCCATTATCTAGGCTTCTTAAACATGAAAAGGTATTAAAAAATAGAATAATAAAAGTCTTTAGTGATTGACTGGGAGGAAAAGATTAGTTCATGGTAGTTTAACCTCCTTTGGAACCAATTAACTATCACAAGAATAATAAATAGGGCCATAGAGGCCTAGAGATCACTAATTTACTTGGTTTCTTCAACCCACTAACGTTTGAAGCCCTAAGAGTACATTGGAAAACAATGGAGTTCCAAGTTAATGATTAGATGGATGCCCTTAAGCAACAAATTAATGAAATCAAAGGTATCCAAGAAGAACTTCATTAGTCAAACTAAGGGTTTGGGATAGATATGCAAAACATGTTTGAAAAAATTAGGAAATTGTCCCAAAGTTCAAAAGGAAAATGGTTTGAAGTGTAAGAAAAGATGGATTCTTTTGTAGACTCCATCAAATAATTAACTAATCATCTAACCCAACCTTCAAACTCAAATCACTTTCCACCTAGGGATTAATAACAAGATCAATCTCCACATTACAGTGATTAGAATCAAGAATAACTTCCCCCTAGGGATTAGTATAGAAACCAAACCCCACCTATTGGATGCTAGGCTATTGATATCCTTTCACTAGGCCAAAAAATGGAACCTGAAGGTGAGAGTTATTGGAATTGGAAAAATGCATCAAGGGAATCACTAACCCAAGTTCATTAAAAAAAGATAATACTAGATCATTATGATGAAGCCCCTGGATCTGGTGCCAAGGAAAAATAGTAGCTTGATACCATGAAGAATTACCTTGATATGCTAAATTTATCAAGCTAAGAATGTTTAGAAGTAGTCTCCTTATATTTAAGAGGATTTGCTACAACATGGTGGAATAGATTCAGATCTCAAGGTTTGATTACAAATTAGCTTAACTTCTGTTGAGCTTTTGAACAAAAATTTCTACCATATTTCTTTTTCAAAGAGCACAAGATGTGATTTGATTCTTTAATCTTGGGAAGATGATCTGTGGAATATTACTACAAGGAATTCATTGGCTTACAAGTTTATTGGTGGATTACATGCACAACTACATCCCTAGAGACATAAACATAATCCCCAAATAGTTGATGAAGCCTATAGAATTGCTAAAGATTACAAATAATTAAATCAAGTATGAACTACCCTTCGATAAGCAAAAATCGAAGAAACACCAACCTCCAAGAGAACTAGATTAGGATGTTTTGCTTGTGGCAAAGATAATTTCAAGCGAGATTGTCCAAAATTATGAGCAAAAATAAATAGAAATAATGAAACCAAAAATCAAAAATCAAACTAAAACATGGCAAAAGGAAAGGTCCAAACCACCATGACAATCCTGAAGAAGATTTTAGCATCACCCAAGTCAAGTTTGAGAGAATATTAATTTACTTTATTAATATTTGAAGAATCAATTAAAGAAAGAAATATTAAATTTTTGATCGATAGTGAAGCAAGTTATAATTTTATTTCACCAACTTTAATTAAGTTATTAAATTTAAATTTACCTTTTAAGAAAGTTGTTAGAATAGAACTTGCAGATAGAATAACTTTAAGTAAGCATACGAAGTATGGAGAAATTACTTTTACCTTGCAAGACATGCCTTTAGTTGATGAATTCTTTCAATTTGAATTAGGTGATGTTGATATAATCTTATAAATCTCTTTTTTGCAAAAATTTGATATTACTGCCCTCTTTGGAACTTATTTTTTAAAAGTGTAAATCACTGATGAAGTCAAGTTCTAAAGGTAGGAAAAATAAAATAAATGCACATGATAACTATTAAGCAAGCTAAGAGATTAGTAAAAAATGGTGCTACTATGTTGGTTGTTAAAGTAACTCAACTGTAGAAATCCTCTAACATTGAGATTTCAAAATAACTTGAAGAATATAAACATTTAGTATTTGGTGAAACTAGGAAATTACCTCCAAAAAGAAATATTGAACATGCTATTGATATTTTCTCTGATACACAACCAATTTTAAAAGCCCCTTGTAGGCTTTCTACCTCTGAATTAAGGGAATTGAAAGTACAATTAGAGCAATTATTGGAATAAGGGAAGATTCAACCTAGTATTTCACCTTGGGATGCACTAGTCTTATTTGTCACATTAAGATTATGGATTGATTATAGGGCATTGTATAAAGTGATAATCAAAAACACCTATCCCTTTCCTAGGATTGACAACTTGTTTGATCAATTTAATAGAGCATGTTATTTTTCAAAGAGCAATTTAAAATTAGGTTATCACTAAATAAGGATTAAAGAAAAAGACATTGAGAAAACTACATTCAAAACTAGGTATGGATTATATGAGTTTGTGGTGATTCCGTTTAGATTAACCAATGCACCTGCAATGTTCATGGCATTACTGAATAATATCTTTGAAGAATACCTTGATCAACAATTTGTTATCATATTTATGGATGATCTACTTGTTTACTCTAAGTCAAGATAAGAACATGTTAAACATTTAAAAATTACAATGGAGATCCTTAAGAAACATCAGTTAAATGAAAAATTAAGTAAATGTGATCTCTTCAAAGAAGAAGTATCATACTTGGGTCATATAGTATCTAGGAAAGGATTACAAGTAGACCCAACTAAAGTTAGTGCAGTTTAAGATTGGCCAAAATGAAAAGATGCTACAATGGTTCATATTTTCTTAGGCTTCACAAGTTTTTACCAATGTTTAATTAAAGATTATTCTACTTTGGTAGCCCCCTTGACTAAACTTTTGTAGGAAAACTGTGTATTTAAGTTTGATGAAAAATGCAAGAAAGCTCTTCTCAAATTAAAGATGCTATTCACAATAGTGCCCCTCCTAAGAATTCCAAATGAAGAAATACAATTTGAAGTGTCTACAAATGCCTATGGAGTCAAAATTGATGCAATCCTTTCACAAGAAGATAAAGTGGTATGTTTTGAATCTCGTAAATTATGGGGAGCTAAGGTAAATTACTAAACCCATGGTTTTGAATTACTGGTAATTGTTCATACTTTAAAAGTTTAGAGACACTACCTCTTTGGAAAAATATTTGTACTAAAAATATATCATAAAAGTCTAGATATTCCAGGAATAGAATTATTGGTCAAATATGATTTGGATATTAAATATATTCCAGGAAAAGAAAATGTAGTGGTTGATGCTCTTAGTCGAATGTAAAACATAATGATCAACGTTGTGAGAATCCCTATGGAAGAAGAAATTAAGGAACAAATAAAGAAAGATCCTTACTTCAAGAAGATCCTAACCAATATTTCTTCTAAGCCTTGTTATCAAATTTTCCCTAATGGTTTATTAATGAAAAGGTAGAGGCCATGTATACCAAAAGGAAATTTGGGACTTAAGCTATTCTAAAGCCCATGAAGTGCCATACATAGGACATCCAAGTTATGTCATAACTTATGTGATGATATGTAAATATTATTTCTAGCATGGAATAAAGAATGGCATATCCACATACATTAAAAACTATTCAACCTACCAAAGAATAAAAGCCAAAAAAACAAAAAACCAAGTGGATTACTACAACATTTAGAAGTTCCAACCTAGAAATGGGAAGAAGTTACCATGGATTTCATTATAGGATTACCAATAACCAAAAAAGGAAATGACTCAATCTTAGTAGTGGTTGATCACCTATCAAAGATGGCTTATTTTATAGCTTTCAAGTCTACAAATAAAACTAAAGAAGTAGCCCAAAAATTTGTGCATGAAGTATTTTAGTTGCATAGGTGCCCTAAATCAATCACCTTAGATAGAGATCCTAAGTTCATATCTGAATTTTGGCAAGAATTCTTCAAGGAACTTGGAAGCCAATTAAAATTTAGCACAAATACTAGAAGATATTATACAATGCCACATTTGGAGTAGACCAAATACTTGGGAGAATTACTTACATCTAGCGGAATTCACCTACAATAATAATTATCAAGGATCCATACATCAGACATTATTCAAATTTTTATATGGACAAAACTGCTATACACCACTAACTTGACTAGATCCAACCTTAAGGACCGAGTGAAAGGAAGAAGAAATGAAAATAATGAAAAATATTGTTACAAAAGTTAAACAAAATTTTCAAGCTATCCAAGTCAAATATAAGGGATATGCAAACCAACATCGACTTAAGAAGGAATTCCAAATCAAAGATCAAGTACTACTAAAAGTAAAACCTAAAACACCACTAAAATTGCATGTTGTAATCATTGTGACCCTATCCCATGAAACCCAAGGCTAAATTTCATTGTAAATGTGAATATTACAACCCACAAGGTGAAATCTCACATACTTTATACTTTTGGGGCTAAAAAATACCTCATAAGTAGTCAAAGCCTCATCTCCCAAGTGAAAAAAAAAACATTTGTTATCTATATTATAATTGTGGGGGCGGGGGGGTGGGCACGGTTAAAAATTGAAATTTTGATAGGTTTTGTGAAGGGTATAGCATTTTCTATGCTAGCAACACTTTCATAAGGGTATAACTCACCTATCCCTTGTTGCAACCAAAAAAATTGATTACTGAAAAATTAAAAGATCTAGCACAATAGCCTCAACTCCAAATCCTGAGGGCCTTTAAAAATGGAATTCAATGTACCCTAGATGATCCAGTACATCACCCAAGGACTTAAGGAGGATCCAAAATGGGGGTAATGAAGTAAAGAGATGCATATTTATAGAATAATGCATTGAAAATATAACAATTAAATTTGAAATTGTACACAAAATGAAACCATAGACTTTACTAAATAAATAAAGAATGAGTTCAAAGATATGTACAAAATATGTACCCAAAAGAAGGGCAAGGGGGGCTCACTTGGGTAGGGGTTTAGAGCCTATTGATGCCACGATTAACTCCATGATCTGATATCTCTACCACTTTCGAGACTATTGAACCTCCTTTACCACCACTCCAAATCTACAACATTGGTCACTACTGGGGTTGAGAAATGCAACAAATAAAGTCTATCAAAATGCTCCACATTGAGATTTGAGGATCCTAGGGGGATAATGTTGACACTTTAGGCTCCCAAATCTCAAGGGGAATAATAGGGTAATAGGATTACAATGGTTACACACTGTCAAGGCCCAAGAAGCTACATTTCTACTAGGAAGTAAGAGCTCTTGGATGCCAAAATGCTCAAAGTGTAAATTGCCTACAATTTCCAAGAGTCTAGAACCTTGAAATGGTGTTGAGGTTTGGTTTTTATAGGTTTTTAGCCATGATTTAGGTTGCAAATTAGCTATGAATGGTTGACAAATTGAGTTGCAAATTGCTACAAATTTCTACCACATCCAAGGAAATAGGTGCCCAAAATCCAAGTGGGTTACCATATATGGAAAGTGTCATACCTTCCATGGCCATTTTATTTACCAAAATTAGAAAAAGTATGCACCTTCCATGCTAGATTTACTTCTTCCATGTTGGGTCTTCCACCCTCCATGCTGGAATTGCAGGGTTCTTGCTAGAGTTTATGTCAAAATCTTGACCATGATGCTACTACATTACCGAGAAGGTATCAAGATTGAGGGGGATGAGAGATCAACACTGGGGATAAGGGTTAAACCCCTCTAGGCTAAGTTACCCTCCTTTCCACAATGGGGGTAGGTAAGATCCATCCTCCTACACTCTTCCACACTGGCTTTAATTCCTACACATTGGTTTACCCTCATGTAGGGGTTTTCCAAGATAGAAAAGTATATACACCCCACCCACCCCCCNGAATATGTAAGATTACCTCTTGTGGGTTACAATCTTCACATTTACAATGAAATTTTACCTCAGATTTTATGGGATGGGGTTACAAAGGTTACAACATGAAAATTTGGTGGTGTTTCATTAGCCCCTCTTTTTTGATATCTATAGGATTAACCCAAGAGGCATTGACAAAGAATATAAAACACCACTATAGGTCCACCATCGACATTTCCTCTCTGCACTTGATCCAATCATGTTGAACCATGCCAAAGAGTGCTTGTGATGCTTGGATAAGGCTATGATGAGGAAATAATAATGGTCATAGGAAAATGGTCATGAAGCCTAAAAATGCACCCCAAGTGTTGACATCATGGCTATAGTGCAACATGTTTTAAAGTGTTGGTTGCTTGGTAAATGCATTTAAGGATTCAATCACTTCGCTCCAAAATTTCTTTGTCCATTGGGCTTGGAGGCTTCATTGGTCATTTGGCTTCTTGGCAATTTTCTTCCCCTTGAATTATTTTTTTGTATGGGTGAAACCTTCTTTGGGTTTCTTTATCAAGGCTGGCTTGAAATAGTTTTCTCATTGAGTGAGTTGTATTACTCTTAATAGACTTGGTTTTCCCATTAAAGCGAGGTGTGTTATGCTTGATGGACTTAATGGTTTTTCCACTGAATGACCTATGTTACATTCAAGTGGATTTGAGGATGGAGCATGATGAAGAGATATCATATGGCTATAGTGCATGAGTGGTAAACATGGGTCAACATTATTTTCCAAGGTATGAAAGATCATAACAAGGTTATGAGGATGGGCTAAAGGAGTTCTACTAGATGGAGGATAATTATACAAGCACTCTTGACACAATAGGACAAACTCACTAAATCATGCACATCAAGGTCACGTGGTGAATTTTCATTGTAATGAGTTGCACCTTTGCAATGGCCCTAGGCTTCATCCTATAAATACAACTCTATGAAGATAAGAAAGCCAAGCAAACAAAACATGTTATAACAGTACAATACGTATAGGCTACATAGATTGATAAAAACCAAGCTACCTAGGTCACTAATGTTGATAGTTTAAGGCCATGGCAGGCCATGGTACTAGTTTAAGGCCCTAGCAGGTCATGGTAATAGTTTAAGGTCATAGTGGAGCATGGCCCTAGTTTAAGGCCTCAACAAGTAGTGTTAGCAATTTAAGGCCTTAACAAGCCTAAAACACCACCAAATTTGCACGTTGTAGCCTTTGTAACCCCATCCTATGAAACCCAAGGCAAAAAATCATTGTAAATGTGAGGATTGTAATCCAAGGGGTGTAATCTCACATGCTTTACACTTTTAGGGCTGAAAAATGCCTCATAAGTGGTCAAACCCTCCTCCCCCAAGTGAAAAAATTTACATAGTTTCTATATTTGGGCTTTGGGGGGATGTTAAAAATACCTTTTGGGATGCCAAAATGGCAATTTGATGGGTTTCATGGGGGCTATTCACTTTTCTATGCTAGGAACACCTGTAGGGAGGTAAATCTCACCTACCCCCCAAGTGTGGAGTGGTCAGGGCTTCCTACCTTAGCATGAAAACTCCCCCCACCCCCTCCTCCCTAGTGTAAAAGATCTTCCCTAGCATGGAAGATCTCCTCCAACATGAAAGATTTCTCCCTTAGCGTTGAAGCCATCCCCCTAGCATGGAAGCTTCCCTCTCAATGTGGAAGATCTACTCCCAATGTAGAAGCCATACCCCTAGTGTGAATGCCATACCCAATAGTAAAAAAAATGACCATGGGGGTTTGGCACTTACTATACAGTAGCCCCCTAATTTTAGCACCTGCCCTACCTGACATGTAACAAAAATTTGTAGCCAATTTGTAGTAAGATTTATGCCCCAAAACCCTATATAATCAAGTACCAAACACCATAAAGTGGTTTCACAATTTTGGTAGCCATAGCCCCTTGGCATGGTAAGTGTATTAAGCACTCAAGATCTCTTGAAACCCTTGCATCTACATGGCTTCTTGGATTTTCCTTAGTGTGAAACCCTTACAACCCCCTTTGAGATTTGTAAGTTTTTGGTTTTCTACACTGCACACATGGGATTCCCAACTATAAATGTAGAGCATTTCGATAGCCCAAATACTTCACTTTTCTCATCCCCTAGTAGTGATCAAAATTCCAAATCTAGAGTAGTAGTAGAGGAGGTTCAATAGCATCAAGTGTTGTAAGACATCTGTATTGTGGGGTTGATTGCATTGGCTTCAACGAGTCCTGAACCCTTGTCAAAGTGAATCCCCTTTACTCTTCCATTGGTAATATTCATATGCATCCCTTGAACTTATTCTTTATTTTATTTAATAAAGTATTAATATTTTGATTTGTGTGCAATTCTTATTTGCTTTCAGTTTTCCAAATCTATAATTTTTAAATTTTTTATTTTCTTTACCCCCATTTTGCATTTTCTAAGTCCTTAGGTAATCTGCTGAACAATCTAGGGTACCCTAAATCCAATTTCGAGAGGCCTTGGAAATTTCAAATTAAAGCTATTGTGCTAAGATTTTTTGTTTTCCAGTGATCAAATTTTTTTAGTCACTACAAGGCCATAGAAAGTAGGCTTACTTGTTGATGATTGTTGGCTACATGTAATATGGCTTTAAGTAGAAATGATTAATTAGATTGGCCAACTCATTCCAATCCATGTCAACTATCCTAAATGCTCCATTACCATAGGATATGGTAACAAGAAAGGGCCCTTTCTAATTGGTTGAGAATTTATCCACATGCTTGCAGATAGCTTTTATGACCAAGTCATCTTCCTTGATCTTATGCTTTGTCAAATTATGGTGGTGATGTTATTTTTGCCTCTCTTAATAGTGCTTTACATGGGCAAGCACTTGCATATGTTGCTCCTCCATCGAGTCCGAGTCCATTTTCCACAACTCCTTACTTTGTTTGTCATTGATAAACTCAGTCAAGGCCACTCAAAGTGATGGTACATGCAATTCAAGAGGTAAAGTAGCTTCAAAATCATAAACCAAGATATAAGGTGTTACATTAGTGGTTGTATGGAAAGTTGTATGATAGGACCAACGTGCATGGACAAGCTACTCATGCCATTTGCACTTGCTCTTATTGAGCATCTTTTTGAGCAAGTTGATGATGGCCTTGTTGTTGCTTCTACTTTTTCATTGGCTTGAGGGTAATAACATAACAAGAAAGAATGCTTAATGCCTAGGTCATGATAGAAATCTTTTGTTTCTTAGCTACTAAGTTGTGGTTCATTGTCTATAACTATGGTCATGGATATGCCAAAATGGGCTACAATGTTATCAAAAATAAATTCACAAACTTACTTAGATGTAGTGTTTCCTAGTGGAATAGCTTCAGTCTACTTAGTAAAGTATTCTGTCATAGTGATGATGAAGCTATGCCCTATTGAAGACTTAGGTATTATACGTCCAATGACATCCAACCCCCATTGTTGAAATGGCCAAGTTATCTAAGTGGTATGCAACTTAGTTAGTGGTATGTGTATAAGGTTTCTATGTCATTAGCACATGTCACATCGCGTATCCTTCTATAGGTAGTCACTTTCCATATAGGACCAGTAATAACCTAATTGTCTAATCTTAGTAAACATAGCTCTAGGTCCTATATGTCCCCCACAAACACTGTCATGAATCTACTTTAGGACTATTCTACCTTTAGTTTTATGTAAGCACTTTTAACAATATGTCATCATAAGACCATCGACATAATGTGTTATCACTGATGATGACATTCTACTTCAAACATTTGTGTACAACATCCTTTTGTGTAGCAATCAGGCCTTGTGAAGACTCACTATGCATAAGATAAAATTTGATATCATCATACCATTCCCTAGCAGGAGCATTATGAACTATGGATAAAAAGGTATCCTCAAAGCTTTGCATGATGGAGATAGCACAATCCATGGTTAAGTTGGACAACTTACTAAATACATCTTGCATCACACTAAGGGCTAATATTTCAATTGCATCAGCTATGGCATTCTGATTTTGGGGTATATGTTGGATATCAACGTCTATGAATTATTGTAACAATTACTTCCCTAGGTCACAATATGGTTGTAAGTGTTTGGCTTTACATGCATAGACCTCAATTACTTGGTTAACCACAAGTTATGAATCACCTTTTATCGTTAAGCATCTGATTCCTAGGTCATGAGCTACCATCATTCCTCTGATTAGACCCTCATAATCTATGCTGTTAGTACATGAAAACTTAAAATGATATACAAAGGATAGGATTTCTCTAGATGGGAATGTTATGATGGTAACAAGACTAGCCTCATGGGCAATTGAAGCTCTGTCAAAGTGCATGACTACCAATATTTATGAGAGTAGTCATATAGCACAATGGAAAGCCATAACTATAAAGTTTGACCTTCATTACATCTCTCAATCCTTAATGAAAGGTTAATCTATAGCCATACAACTCATGATTTTACCTATTGATGACCAAGTAACCTTAGATCCTGAGTTTCTTGATGAGGATATTAATACTATCAGCCAATTGCTTGAGGGTTATGAGGTGGTCATGCACTTTGATGAAGCTTCAATTGCCCATGGGGCCAATGTTGCTATCATCATAACATTCCCATCTAGCAAAAGTCAACCTTTTTCCTATCATTTTATGTTCTCATGTATTGATGAAGCACTATACAGTCGATGCGTTGACTAGGCCATGTATACAGGGCCCCATCTACATGGCCGCATAGATGTGAGCCCGTCGACGTAGCCTTCCTATGTCGACTGGCCCCATTTACGCAGCCACCTATCTCGGCCTATAAATAAGAGGGCCTTCCGCCTCATTTAGACATCTATCTTTTAATTGTAGCGAAACTCTTGCATTTTGTTCCCGTAGGAGATAGAATATTTTTCCCAAGTGCATGCCCGTAGTGTGATGCTTGTAATTGTACGGAATCTTTATTCAAGTGTGATGTACTTGGACATGCACATGATCAGCAATCAAGATTGAGATTACTTCATCATTGTAGCATTCACTTAGTTTAATTGTTTAACTATTATTGTTAATTGTCATTGTTATTTATTATTTTCTTAGTTAATATTTCTTTATCATCATTTATTATTCTTGTTGTTAACTATGGAATGAGTACGACTTAATCATGAGCATTTAAGTGTGACTACTTGGTAACCCAGTCATGTACCTAGGATCTACGCTTGGTAATCCGAATAGTAGAAGTACATGAGTAACAAGATGTGTATGGATGATTAAGGAATGGATGCTCATCCCACGTAGGCTAGCTTAGACTCATTTCCTATTGCTCATTAGTTTAATTAAGATTATTTTCCATTGTTTCTAGGAGTAGCACTAGTGTAGGATCACATCATACACCTCACTCTGGACTAAACCATACGTGACAAAGCAAATACTAGTCCAGGTGGGAAGACAGCAAACTACAATCAATGTGTAATGATCTAGATACCACAACTAGCCTATCCATGGAGTTCAACCGGATCATGCATGAATNATGGTGCTAGTTACTTAGATTAGTTACATCATACAAGATCGTTGTAATCAAGCCTTGACAATATATCTTTAGAAAAATAATAATAATAGTTGTAATTAAATAACACACAAACTTACAACCATGTCTCTCCTAAAAGACTATAATAATGCCACATCTAGTGAGGCAATTCATTGGAGAACCAACGAATATTATGACAATGAAGATTGGAGTACGCAACCCAAGGTGGGGGTTTCTTATAAACGTAAACAAAGACAACATCATCCCAACGCACGAAAGCATAACATACCTAGTGACGATGAACCCCTACTATCCACTATAAGCTTAATGGAAATACAGGAGATTGTTCAAATAGCCTGTAGGCATCGTAAGGAAAGTTGTCTACCCATGCTTGATTTAAACAACTTTCCCAAGTTTTCAGGAGGCTATGATTCAGATCTGCAACAACATTTACAAGCCTTCTACGATGCCTGTACATGGAACAACATTGATAATGGGTGGAAAAAAATTAAGCTCTTTCCTTTGACATTCATTGACCAAGCAAAACTATGGTATAGGTCATTAAAATCGAAATCAATTCGACGTTGGCTGACAATGGTAGAACTTTTCAATGAAAGATATCAAACCTATGCGAGAGTGTCAACCTTGAGGAAACAAATCCAAGAATGGAAACAAGTGCAACATGAACCCTTGGACATGGCCTTAGAAAGATATTATGCGCTGTTAAACAACTGCCCAGGCCATGGGTTCTCCGAGGAAAGGCTAATGTACCATATCATAGATGGGCTCTATAATGAAACAAGGGAGACCCTAGGGATGTACGCCCGAGGTCAACTATATGAGCTATGAACCCATCAACTCTAAGAGCTTATTAATAAAATGGCAAAAGAAGAAGGAGAAATAGCCAAATGGGAGAATGTTGAAAGTTCTCAACAAGACCAAAATGTTAACTTAACAAGGGTCCATGATCATGAAGAGGGAAAATCAACTCACTTAAAGGAGGTGGAATCATCTTTTCCAATCATAAAATCACTAGATGAAATTGAGGCAAAGATCAATAAGATGACGGACTGGGTACATGAAAGATGTGGAGAATCTGCCAACATTATTAAGAAAAAACTATGCCAAATCGAGAAACAGGACAGGACACCATGTGATAATTGAAACAAAGGGTAGAAGAGAATAAGGATAAGAACTCAACTACCAATCATACGTATCAATGTAATATTTTCTTGTACGATCATCCTAAAGGTCAATGTCTAATCTTGTCACATTTACATGAGCATTGGGGAGGAATGTTACATCCAGAGTTCGTACAAAAATACTGTGTCCAACCATAGCGGAAAAAACCTTAGTCGTGGGGGAGGCCACCACCAACTAGACCATACCCTTCATATGTCCCAACGCCAAATGCTTATTATGTTCAATACCCTGTTTCTCCAACAAGATCAGCATCCTCTACCTCACCTCATCATTATCATTCTCCCGAGTACTATCCACCCATGTCCTCTCCAACAAGATCACCACCTCATGTGCCTTACAGTTCTCCTCAACCTCAATATTCTCATGCTTCACCCCCTACTACATCATCGCCAGCTATGCCAGAAGATTTTGCACCATAGCACAAACCACAAACATTACTTGTGCTGCTATTGTCAACAGCAGTGGAGGTCCTTCATAACATCAAAGGAATCCCTTCTTTAGATTTGACCGTCGAAAGGGACACCACAGTTTAGAATCCACTGCATCCACCAACTCAGCACAAATCCAACGCTGTGGTGCATCTCCCTCTTCGAACCCAACGCCTCATGTTACCTTATCAAGGCCACCACTTAGTAGTCCAACACCCATGGGACCCAATGAATATTACCACATGGGAAGACATGTTGATCCTTACATACCATCTTATAGTCACAAGTACCATAGTGGCTCAACTCCTTATAAATTAACCACATCTTATAACTTGCCCCACTATGTCAACCTAAATCAAGTGTGTGAACCCTAATGGGGTAAGTATGACCAGGTCCCAATATTTCCAACATGCAAGGATCCCAACCTTCCATTTATTAATTCTTTCCATGCTCAACTATTTAGTTATGGGGGGTATCCCCCATTCTAACAACATAGAATTGATAAATGTTTTTCTGTTTCTTTAATTTTTCAACTTTTTATTTTCCAGTTTTTCACCTTTTAATTTATTATTTTATCTTTTTGTATTTTTATCTTTTTATGAGTAATCTCATCTACAAATAAAACACTCATGTGACTCGTTGGTTGAGGTGTTGTTCTATGTTATCAAGTCTCGAGTGATCAATTATTTGGACAATGAGCCCACTACACCCATGCATCCACTCTACAAATAAGAGGTTCTGTTCAAGGGTACAGTGATATTCTTGACATTTTTGAACTTAAAATTAATCTTATGTTCATTATACCTAGAATGAAGAAGGATGGACCAAGAGGGAATGATTAGGGTGTGACATCAAGGGGACTTGCAGATTCTCTTTGGTGACGTCTATGGGAGTTATCATGCAACGTGGTTGTACTAAGATCCTTGTAGATCTAACGAAAAATGGGAGTAAGAGTAATCAAAAGGGCACTTAAAAATCCAATGCTATTCTAGCAGGTCCCACTAGAAAGACATGCACCCATGCCTAATGTTTGGCGGCTTCTCTGGATTCAGTATTCAAAAATAGAAAAAGAAGAAAAAAAAGAAGAAAAACAAAGTGCCACAAAACAAAAGTCACTCCTCCCTTGAACAAAATGCCAAGTGATCATACGCCTTGTTGTTGTGGTACTCTCATAGTTTCTCATCATGGGATGAAACAATGTGATGTCACTATTTAGACGAATGGACTTGGTCCTAATCTTGGAATGATGGGTTAATGACACATTAATCATGCTTTGCACTTAGGATTCATTGTGCCCTAGGTCAGTTACCTAATGTCCCAATCTCTATGATCCCTTTCTCTAGTTCATCTCATCTCACTGTTCATGTAATTGTTGCTTGTGTCTTTTATAGCATTGAATTCATACCTCATCATGGTGGTATCAACATGTGTGTGTTTTGTTGCATTGGTATAGATTACATTTAACCCTTCTAATGCCTATGGACATCTTAAGGTGTGGTTACACAAGGGCATATAGGTTGGAACCTGCTTTGGGGAGGACCCACTTGCGTAAATTTTGTAATTTGTACTTGTTTCACACCACCACATCATCTTATACCCTCCAAGTATTTCATTTCCAAATTTATTCTTTCCTTTGTCATCGTTTTATCAAACATCCCTCAAAACCAGGTCTGACATTAAACTTTTAGGGCAACTTCCTTGAAAATTTTCTAACTCTAGAATCACACTAAGCGTAGAATTCAACATTTATTAAAGGCAATGAGTAAGGTATGAAATCATTAAAAAAAATTTAATAGCCTTACTAACAATTGATCTTTGTGTGATTATAGGTGGCCCCTAAAAGAAGAAAATAAGGAGGACCTTCGTAAGATGCAATCGAATGACCTGGAGGATGCAGAGGCCAAGGGCCTCATGCAAAACATGCAGAATAGAATGCACAATCATTCGGCATCCATCATGAAGCTCCTGTTACTACATAATCTATCCCAGAAAAAGGAGGAGAGGTTAGGGGCCAAACCTATGAAGAGGAACGACGGCTATCTGCGACAAGCATGTCAAGGCCAATCAAGTGTTCCTATAGTTGCTGTATCCATGAAAAGTGTCGACTCCATCAAACATTGGAACGTCAACATGGATGGCTCATAATCCTTAAATAGAAGAGGAGAAACGTTAGGTGCTTCTTCAATGGTATCAATCTTAAAAGCCTAATGCATAGGACAATAGAAAGGCACCCATAGAGGAGCCACCACTACCGGGAACCCCATGAGATCCAAAAGTTTTGTCTTTTGTGTCTGTGTCCCAATTTTGTCATCTCGACTACAACATGAATAAATTTCTAGTTAGTCAATAATCCCATACCTATCCACTGTGTATTTAATTGATCTTGTTCCTCACTTTCTTTGACTCGAGGACAAGTTTTTACTCAATCATGGGGGTATGATGAAGCACTATACAGTCGATGCGTCGACTAGGCTGCATATACGGGGCCTCGTATAAGCGACCACGTTGTCGCGGGCCTATCGATGTAGCCGTCCTGTGTCAACGTGGCCCTGTTTACGCAGCCGCCTATCTCGACCTATAAATAAGAGGGCCTTCCTCCTCATTTAGACATCTATCTTTTAATTGTAGTGAAGCTCTTGCATTTTTTTCCCATAGGAGATAGAATATTTTTCCCAAGTGCATGCCCATAGTGTGATGCTTGTAATTGTACGGAACCTTTATTCGAGTGTGATATACTTGGACACGCACATGATAGGCAATCAAGATTGAGATTACTTCGTCATTGTAGCATTCACTTAGTTTAATTGTTTAATTATTGTTGTTAATTGTCATTATTATTTATTATTTTCTTAGTTAATATTTCTTTATCATCATTTACTATTCTTGTTGTTAACTTCGGAATGAGTACGACTTAATCATGAGCATTTAAGTGTGACTACTTGGTAACCTAGTAGTGTACCTAGGATCTACGCTTGGTAATCTGAGTAGTAGTCATACACGAGGTCCAAGATGTGTACAAATGATTAAGGAACAGATGCTCATCACACATAGGCTAGCTTAGACTCATTTCCTATTGCTCATTAGTTTAATTAATATTATTTTCCATTATCTCTAGGAGTAGCACTAGTGTAGGATCACATCATACGCCTCACTCTGGACTAAACCATATGTGACAAAGCATATACTAGTCTAGGTGGGAAGACAGCGAACTGCGATCAACGTGTAACGATCTAGATACCACAACTAGCTTGTCCATGGAGTTTGACCGGATCGTGCATGAACGCTCGTATTCGTATGGTTGAGTGTAGGGGTACCTAGCCACTCATCATGTACCAACAACATAGCAAAGTATGAGGGTTTGATAGGGGGAATGATGATGGCTCATGACTTAGGAATTAAATACTTAGCGTTTAAAGGTGATTCTCAACTTGTGGTTAATTAGGTAATGGAAGTCTATGCATGTAAATCCAAACACTTACAACATAGTATGACCTAGGGGAACAACTATTACAACAGTTTATAGACATTGATATCCAGCATGTACCATGAAACAAGAATGCTATAGTCGATGCAATTGCAACATTAGCTCTTAGTGTGATGCCATATGTGTTTAGTAATTTTTCCACTTTAACTGTGAACTATGTTGTTTTCATCACAAAATCACTAAAGATATCTTTGTATCTATCATCCATACTACTCCAACTAGGGAGTGGTATGATAACATCAAATTTTACCTTATGCTTGATGAGTCTTTACAAGGCTTGACTCCAGCCCAAAAGGACATTGTATGAAAAAGATTGAAGCAATATGTCATCATAGGTGATAAGACATTATGTTGACAATCCTATTATGGTATATTACTAAAATGCTTAGGTAAAATCAAATTCATAACAATCTAAGAGGAGGTTCATGAGGGTGTTTTTGGGGGACATATAGGACCAAATGCTATGACTGCTAAGATTTGATAGTTAGATTACTATTGGCCCAACATGGAAAGAAACTGCATGTAAAAGGTTAAGTGTTGTGACATGTGCCAAGGACATAGTAACCTCATACATGTACCATCAATAGAGTTACATACTACTCAGATCACCTAGCCATTTCAACAATGGGGATTGGATATCATCGAACCTATAACACCCAAGTCTTCCACAAGTCATAGCTTCATCATCACTGCAACCAAATACTTAATGATGTGGGTTGAGGCTATTCCCTTAAGAAAGAATACATCTGAAAAAGTTTGTAAATTTATCTTAGATAACATTTTAGCCCATTTTGGCATACCCATGACCATAGTTATGGATAATGAACCATAATTTAGTGGCCACAAAACAAAAGATTTTTGTCACAACCTAGGCATTAAGCATTCTTTCTCATCACATTATTATCCTCAAGCCAAAGGACAAGAAGAAGTAAGCAAAAAGGCCATTATCAACTTGCTAAAGAAGATGCTCAACAATAGTAGCTGTAAATGGCATGAGCGACTTGTTCATGCACTATAGGCTTAAAGAACAGCTTATTACATGGCAACTAGAGCAACCCCTTATAGCTTGTTTTATGGTTATAAAGCTATTTTACCTCTTGAATTGCAAGTGCCATCACTTCAAGTTTCCTTGATTAACTTCATCAATGATGAGAAAAATAACAAGTTGTAGACAGTGGCCCTAAACTCACTAGAGGAACAATGTATGCAAGCGCTTACTCACATTGAACACTATCAAGAGATGTAGAAGTGATAGCATCACCATGACTTGACCAAGCATAAGATCAAGAAAGGTGACCTAGTCCTCAAAATCATTTGCAAGCATGCAGATAAATTCTCAGCCAATTCAAAAGGGCCTTTCCTAGTCACCAAAACCTATGGTAATGGAGCATTCAAGATAGCCAACATAGACAAGAATGAGTTCATTAATCCAATCAATCATTCCTATCTAAAGCCATATTACATATAGCCGATGGTCATCAATAAGTTAGCTTACTCCAACAAGGACTTTCAAGGCCTTAAACTGGTAACTTTTGGCGACCGTTTGGGATGCGACCGCCAACGAGTGTCCTCGAACAAGATTTAGGTGCTTGCTGGTCTCTAGCAACACCAAGGCCCAGATACCTCCAAATAGACTCAATAGTTAATGTGAGTATGTGTGTATGCTGTTGAGGTGTGTGGTTGTGAAAAATGAAATGATTGCATTCTATGTAAACTACAAATGACTTATCTTAAAGAGATTCAGCCAACTTTGCCAAGTACTGTGAGTTATTGAGAGTTCCTATTTTGTTCAATTGCCTAGTCTATGCGATCCTTATAATACCTTCTTGTAACAAATAAAATTTTGTAAAAAAAATTGGGCACAACTCCGCGAATCTACTTCTAATTTTCCCTAGAGAAAGAAATAGTTCCACAAGAAAACTAAAAATAGAGCAAGATTCAATGGAAATAGAAAGGAAAGAAAGCAGATTTGTGTTAAGACCTCAAATGTTTAAACAAGGTAAAATGACATGAGTAAACACTTCCTAATAAAGCTATCCCAAATTCAATAACTATGAATTTTTCAAATTTTCAAGGCTCAAATAATCAATTTCTTCAAGACAATCCTACTATGCTACCAAAAATTGCTACCTAAACTATCACGTACAAGACTCCATTTTGGCTAGATAATGGATGTCAACAATTACATTCAATAGAACCTTCAAAATACTTCACAATTTCTGATTGAAATGCCACTGAGATTCACTTTAAAGATAAAAGAAAGCTATTTTGGTCCCATCAAAATACCAAAGATTTTCTGAATCCCCTTGACTATTGAATCGTTCAACGGCATGACTACAAGTAGAGGCTCTCTTACAACGATCTCAATAGTGGTTCTTATACATTGCACAATAATAAAATTTACTACTAAAATGCTCTTAAGGCTTTCAAACACAAGTGCTTCTATGGAAAAATTTTAATAGAAATTTCTATCGTGCAACAAGAACAAGAAGAGCAATCTAAAAATCCCAAAATTACTTGCCAAGCATGATACTATCTAAACCACTTGCTAAAAAATTTTTAAAAAATAAAAAATAACAAGCATAACTCACAGTACTATGACAAAGAGGCTGAAATCTTTTCTTTAGCCAGTCATCTTACAAGCAATCTTTCACGATTTCTTCTTTACAATGCTCTTCCCAAGAGCCAAAGTGAGTGATCCCAAGTGTGTGATGTGATCCCAAAAGTCCTAAAAAATAATCTTCTTACCTTCTTACCGCTGATTCCTTTTTATAGGGTTCAAAAGGTAGTTACATACTTTAAAATATCTTAGGTAACTTCTCTCCCAAGTAAGGAAGTTATAACTTACCCAACTAGTTAGGAGATATTTTTTTTGATAATTTAGTTAGGAAGTTATACATAAAGTTAGGAGGAATTTATGCTGACATTGACATTTGTGAACATTACAAATATTATAATAATTTTTGAAAAATAAATTCAAGATCTCAATATTATGAGAGCTTCATTCACTCGGGATAATTACATTAATGAGAGATCTCTAACAACTGCTCCATACCATTATCGTATGTGAAATTGTTGAATTTATCCTTTTATCACCAGACCATGTGAAATTAAAATTTTATTTCTATAACTCCAATTTCGTGCATTCGGGATTTGTATTTGTCTTCAGTGATGAATAAAACTGCAACTCTGATTTATCAGCATCAGCTAAAATGTCTCTTGGCTCTGCTGATTCGGTTGTACACCTGTCTTAGTGTGCCTTTGTGTCTTTGTTACCGCGTTCAATGGAGTGGTATGGTGATAACGAATGCATCGGGGTCGGGCACTGCTACTGTTCTTGGTAATTTCGAATTACAGGTTCACCATTACGAAGTTTTCTCTGGAAGCAGTTTCCTAACTTTGTACATATCCTTGCGTATTAATCGAAGTGGTTCTAATAACGGTATATGCATTAAACCCTTTGGAAAATCATCTGAAGATAACTGAAAGTTGTTATACCCCTTTGAATCTACACGTTGGGAAGCTGTTCAAGCAATGAGATAGAACCAAAACACAGCAACCAAAATGTATTCCTGCACGTTGCAGATGAAATTCATGAAACAGCGCAGAGGCCAGTAGGGTTTGATGATGTGATGACGACGCTATCACTCCTCAGCTGCACGTCGTAGACTGCTGCGCAGAATAAGAGCTTGCTGATGCAGCGGCAGTGCTGGAGAAGGGGGTAGTTTAATTTGACAAGGATGCCCTGATATTATCAAGCAAATCTGGTAATGAGACCGGGGTTTCAATGAAACGTAACTCTGTTTCTGTGTGTGGATGAGGGTTTCGATTTTTCTCATCTCTCACTGTGGCATTCATGGCAAAGGAGGTTTCGTCACCCAGGGACTTGGCCATGCCCATGGCGATGGCGGTTTTCTCGGTGCCTAATTGTGCTGCGATAAGCACCGCGTAGCCAACAATTTTGTCACTCCTACTACCCTAGTAAAAATGTGATTGTCTGGAACACCATGATTGGGAATGGACTAGAAGCTCTACAACTTTTTGGGCGCTTCAAAAAATCAGGGATTCAACCCAATCAGATTACTTTCGTTCATGTTCTGTTTGCTTGCAGTCACATAGGATTTGTGCACGAATAATTAATTTTTCAATCTTTGAAGAAATCCTTCAGAACAATTAATGTTGCCTTCAAAGTTATTAAATGATAAATTTAAAACCTGAAGAAAAGTAAGGTTGGATAAAGACTCTGGAATAGGTCCCGTAATCTTGTTATGAGAAAGACCCATGTTCTCCAGCTGTGTAAGCTTGTTGCCCAAGGATTTTGACCAGTTCCCATTCAAAATTGTTGAAGGAAAGATTAACATAGACTACATTCATCCATTCAACAATATGAATTGCAATGTTCCTGTTTAATCAGTGCAGAAATAATTTTACCCTCCACCATCGGACTGCTGAATTTGCATTGCTCAGAGATTCATAAGCTTACCATAGGAATGGTGCTCCTATACATTTCTTCCTTAAATTAAAAGAATTCTTTTGTTAAGTTATTATTTTCCACTCAAACTAAATTTTTAGCCACTTATTCAAAAACTCTTAACCAATTTAATCTTACCAACATGCTCCATGAAATGGCCAAATGTGACAACAGTAACATGACCTATCAAGGCCTTAAACCATAAACATGGCCTACTAGGGCCTAAAACTAGTACTACAACCCACCACGGCCTTAAATTGGCAACTTTGGTGATCTAGATGACTTGATTTTATTCTCCATGTGGCCTATATATGCATTGTAACATTATAACATGCTTTGTTTGCTTGGTTTTCTTGTCCTCTTAGAGTTGTGCTTGCAAGATGAAGCCTAAAGCCATTGCAGAGGTGCAACTCATTACAGTATTAGATGCTCACATGACCTTGATGTGTAAGCTTTGGTGAGTTTGTCTTGCTATGTCAAGAGTAGTTGTACCATTTCTTTCTCTCTAACACCACTCCTTGAGCCTAACCTCATAGCCTAATGATACCCTTCCCTATCCTAAGCGATGATGTTGGCCTATATTCATGCACTATAGTCATATGATATGTCCTTAGCATGCTTCATCCTCAAGTACATTTGAATGTAACACAATTCATTTAGTGGAAAAACTATTAAGTCCATTGGTCATAAGGCATCTCGTTTGATGAGATAACTCTCAAGTCTGTCAGGGCAATTCACTTGATGGAAAAACTATGTTAAACTAGCCTTAGCAATGAAACCCAATGAAGGTTTTATCCCATAAAAAAAAGAAAAGCAAATTTCCAAGGAGCTAAATGGCCAGAGAAGCCTTGAAGCCTAGTGGTCGAAAGACTCTTGGAGTAAAGTGGTTGGTTCCTCAAACACATTTTCTAAGTGACCAACACTGCAAAATATGTTAGTATCACACTATAGCCATGATGACAATATGTGAAATGCATCATTAGCCTCCATGACCATCTTCCTAATTACCACTACCATTCGGCCATCATAGCCCAATCCCATCATCACAAGCACTCTTCGACATGGTTCAACATAACTAGATCAAATGGAGACAGGGGACGTTGGTGGTGGACCTACAGTAGTGCTTTGTATTCTTTGTCGGTTCCTCTCGATCCAATCTTCTGGATACCAACAAAAAGGAACCAATGAAACACCACCAAATTTTCATGTTAAAACCTTTGTGATCCCATCCCATGAAGTCTAAGGTAATTTTTTATTGTAAATGTGGAGGTTGTAACCTATAAAGGGGGAATCTCACATATTTCACACTTTTGTGGCTGAAAAATGCTTCATAAATGACTAAAGCCTTGTTCCCCAAATGAAAAAAGTAATCTAGTATCTATATTTGGGCTTGGGGGAGTCAAAAATGCCTTTTGGAATGCCAAAAATGATAATTTGATGGGTTTTATGAAGGGTATACATTTTTCTAGGTTGACACACTCCCTATAGGGGGCAAGCCAGCTAGAAGACTTCAAGGCCAAGATGGAGGAATGCAAGGGGGATAGAACTCACCTACCCCCAACATGGAAAGGGGGACTAATCCATCTTGTAGGGGTTGACCTTCATCCATAGTGTTTATCATCCATCCTTCCTCAATGTTAACACTCTTCCCCCTAAGTTGAAGGGGATTACACATCTAGAAGACAAGGGGATCAGACAGCATGCAGGGGGTAGATAACTAGGATGCATGAGGGTTGGATCTCACCTACCCCCTGAACATGGCAACTAATTTTCAGAAATTTGGTAGCCACTTTGTAGCCAATCATGTCATCCATTTGTAGCCAATCATGTTAGCAATTTAGCAACCAATTTTCAGCCAATTTGTAGCCCAAATCATGGCCATAACACTATAAAAACCAAACCTTGGCAGCATGTCAAGGTTCCACACTTTTGCAATTCATCACCCTGGGTATTTTGGCATCCAAGAGCTCTTGTTTCCTTGGTATAAATGTAGCTTCTTGAAGCCTAGCAGCATGGAACCTCTACAACTTGTTATCCCTATTACTTCCCCTTTGGATTTGTGAGCTTTCATTGTTAATGTTACCCCCCTGGGATCACCAAATCCCAATGTGATACACTTTGGCCACCCCAATCCTTCACATCTCCATAACCCCTAGCATCAAACAATGTTACAAATCTAAGGTGGAGATAAGAAGGTTTGATAGCATTAGGAGTGGCAAAGATACCAAATCATAAAGTTGATTGTGGCTTCAATGAGCTTTGAACCCCTACCCAAGTGAACCCCCTTTCCCCCTTCCCCTCCCATCCACCCTTGCCTCCCCACAACACCCCCCCCCCTCCCTCTTAGGCACCAATTTTATACACATCTTTAAACACATTCTTTAAATTTATGATTTCAAATTATGTACAATTTCATATATAATTTTTATCTTTCAATGCATTGCTTCATAGATTTGCATATTTCTATGCTTTTGTTACACCCTCATTTTGCTCCTCCCTAAGTCCCTAGGTGATCTACTAGACCATCCAGGGCACCCTGAATTCCATTTTTCTTACAAAGGCTGTAGAGGATTTGGAGTTGAGGCTATTTGTGACTAAGAATCCTTCATTTTCTCCAATGATTGAGATTTTCTATTGCAACACATATGGTGGGACCCATGGCCTAAAAATTCAAAAGAATTAAGAAAATCAAACATAAGTGTTTCTTTTCTTTTGACTCTCAAGATGGAGAATACTTTCTCCCCCTTGGACTTCAATGCATGTTGAGTTCCAATGAACAGAATTAGCAACAAGGGTTAAGAGTGCAAACGTTAAGTTTATGTTTGAATCTTTATTGTGATTTCTTGTAAAAAAAGATCATCATAAATCATCATTCTAACACCCAGTGCATTATAGGAGAGGCCTAACATAGGTTATTATAGCAAACACCATTAACCTTCAATGTTAAGGCCTCATATCTTCTCCTAGCCAGTGTAGAAGTCTTAACCCTTCTAGTTTTCAAGCTTTCTCAATGTTGTTGGACCCATGGTTAAACAATGTCGAAGCAGTAGCAATAATCCCAAGATTTACATGTCAAATGAGGTAGCCAAGAAGATCTCCAATTTTCCTAGGGTCATTTCCATCCAATGGTCTTCCTCCTCTATTTCAAGGTATGTGATTCTTTGCTATTTTCTCTAGTTTCCTAGCCATTTTGTGCTTTTTTAGCTAGGAAAAGGCCATTTTCTTTAGATCTACTCAAAAGGGCTTGATGAAATTGAATTTTAACAAAATATTACATCATATTTTTTCTATTTCTATTTGGATCTAAGGTCATTTTGCTATTTTTTTTTCTTTGGTAGATTTGAGTTTTGAAAATAGACTTGATTTTTGTGTGTTTTTTCCCAAAATTTGGGCATCAGGCAATGTTTCTTAGATCTAGGACAAAGGACTTGTCAAAATTAAATTTTAACAATATCCTGTCCCCTTATCTTAATGTTCTCTATGGTGGATTCAAGTTGGTTTGGCTATTTTGGCTATAATCAATGGCTAGCTTAAGTTAGGATTTGCAAGTTTTGGGCTTTTCAATGCTTTTTTTTGATGAAAAAATGCAAGCAAAGTTGTCTATGTTTTATTAAGAAAATGGTTGTATGTTTGCAAACTCCAAGGTTATTATTTTTTAGGGTTATTTTTAATCTTTCTAATGAATATGATTTTTTTGATTTAGATGTGAAATGATAAAGTTATGGCTATTTCAATCAAGTTGTGTAATTAGGGTTTATGCTATTTTTTAGATTTTCATCCAAGTTAATTAATTTTTTTTCATAAACAACAGCATTTTTCAATTTACTTTTTAAGATTATATCTGTAGGGCTCAATTCAAGCTTTCAAACAATGGTGGAATCACTCTGTTTGGAGCTCAAATAAACTTTTGGTGAATTTTTTCCCAACCTTGTGTGAAGGAGGTTTTATGTCGATGGCTACTATTTTGTTATTTTTGGCTATGTTTTATGTAAGAATGGTTGTGTGCTTCTAGTTATAATGGCCATGGCTAAAAAGCTTATTATTTCAGGATTCCTTTCATGATGGAATTATTGAAATATGAGCTAGGATGGATTTTTAATGAATTTTTTATCTAGGCTATGTTAATTAGGCTTAATTTTAGCTGTAACACTTTACCCCTTTGGAGATGGATGTTATTGACATAGATATTTATCATGTCAACTTCCATGCCCTTGGGGATGCTTAAAGATTTAAACTATGTTCTAAAGTTTGTTTCATGAGAAAAAAGATAATTTTGCTATTTTTAGTAAGCTTTTTCCTATGGATATTTTTTTTAAGTTTTAATGCCTTTTCTAAGTCAATGTATGATTTAAAATAAGGCATAATTTTGGCTATGATGTTTGGGTTCTAATATTTTTTCTATGATATAAAAGGCTATGAAAGGTTGTAATAATATTATTGTATAATTTCTTGAGCAAATCTAAGTAACACCTTAGAGCTTTTTACAGGGGCTAATTTCACCCTTAACTAGGATGTTAATTTATTTTTGTATAAAACTTATTAAGAAATTATAAGTGTTGAAACTTAATGGTAAAAATTCCTATATCTTCCCCTTGTAGATCCCTACTAAAGCTCATCCTCATCGTGGTTGAGTTAGTGGGCATCTTATGCTATATCAGCCAACCCAAGTATAACACCCTCGTTCCTGATTTGGACCTAGAGAAGGGGTCAATATGATTTCATCCAAGGGCAAGGGAATTCCTTGTCTATCTTCTATAGAACTTTAGTATGATGATGTGGTCATACTTCTCTATAGAGGTGGCCAGAGTTATAGTGGAGATCTTACTTCCTAGGTCTACATGTTTGGTTGCTTGGTCCATAACCGATGATCCAAAGACTCGAGGAGTAGGAGAACCAAAAGATACCATCAATGCATGTTACCTTTCAAAAATTTGGATGATTCTAGAGTATTCTTGATACAACATCAATAATACTTTGATGATGGCACAAAGAGCCCACTCCTTATTCCAGAACCCTCCAAGCACCATGTACTAATTACATGGGTAATCATGGCTATTATAGGTTCCAAGGTTTTGGATTTATTTGATTTGATAATCTTTCTTAAATTATTGGTCTTACACACATCTTACAAGTACAGGGTTAATGATCAAGGCTTAATTAAGAATGATCAAACCTTAATAGTAGTCCATACCATATTGAGTGAATTTACCAAATGCCCCAAGACTAGACGTTATTTTTTAACAACTAAGGGGGGACTTTGATGAATACCCTACCAGATTTGACCCTATTTACAAGAAGTGTGTGGCTGCCAAAATAGCACACAAATAGTGAATGGCTTCCAAGACTATCAAAGATATGGGCATTACTGAGGGGAGCCCCACACAACCTTCACTAAGTAAGAAGAATAAAGGTGAGAAAGAAAAAGGTTTCCTATGTTATAACTAAGGTTTTATGACTACTTAAGTCTTAAGCATTCTATGTTCTAAGCATAGCTATACTAGTGTTAAGAATTTATCTTATGCTTGCAAGGCCTTTCACTTCTACTAATGTCACTATACCCCTCACTAGATGTTCCATGGATACTCTCATCCTAAAGTTCAGTGAGGTGGGGCCAACATAGAAGTGGTTGAGGGGGCATGCATCTAAGAACATCCAAACAAATATTGTTCTTGCAAGTTTGTTCAATGTCTTAATCATGCCTAGCCCTATCATTCCTTTTACGAAGATGCTAAACATCATCAACTCCTTTAACATAAGAGCCAATGTGTTCCACACCATAGTGTAAGACATACTGATTACCATTACCATCAATGAAGCTACCTTTTATGGCTTGTTTTGTGTTCCTGCTAACATGATAATAATTGCCACCAAACTAATGAAGGAGATCAGCCATCATGAAAAATATGAGTGGTTTGGTGCCAAAAAGGGCTACTCCAAACCTGCTCTTGATAGCTTTGTAAACCTTGACACAAGGGAATCCTATCCCTTATTCAAGTCTTAGGCCTTTCCTAAATTTTTTTTGTAAAAGAAGGTAGTTAGTATTCCATAGGAATGAACCTTCAATAAGGTCTTGATGAAGAAAACTTGTTTTAACTGTGCTACTTCCTTAGCTATGGGCCTCGACAAGGAAATCCTCAAACTCCACATGGACTCCTTGATGATAGTTCACATGCACTATGCATTTTTTGCAAGCTATCTAAAGAGGTTTGCAAAATTCTTAGTTTTGAAGAAGAATGGGTCATGGATGCATCAAGATCCAAAACAACTCTTCAAGCCTTGGATAAAACATATTTATCCAACTATGTAGGGTTAGAACCCACTAGAGGACATGGAAGATTCACTATCTGTGACCACCAAAAACCTTGGTGTTAGTCAATGTGAATTCCTTAATAGCATGGGGGAGAAGCCTCTTACATTCCTAGTGCACATTCAAAGAGATTGATAGTTGCATGCTAAGGCTAATAGGGCAACAAAGGCTAGTTTGAAATGATCAACAGAGGAAGCACCACTAGTAGTAGAGCCACCCTCCAAGCAAAGGATTGTCTTTAAGGATTTTTCTGGCTATGTTATGTCCTATGGTTATATGTATTAACTTGTCTAACTGGAAATGGCTACAAGTCAATAATGGAACTTGGTAACTCAAACTACTACTATAGAAGAAGAGTAAAGGCAAGTAGAGAAGGCACATAGACATGTAGAGGAGGAGGAGCGAAGGTGCATAGCTACTATGGTAGAGAATAAATAAAGGTATGCAGAGAAGGCACTCTTGCAACAAGATATGAATAATCTATATGTCTTGTTCAGTGAGCCACTACCTGAGAATCCTTCAATCGACATCCCTAATGATGATGACGATGATAACATGAACGCAAGTATGCCTATGCTTTACTCATTATTTCCTATGATTTAGCATTTAATTTCTTAGTTCTTACTTGTCTAACAATTTTTATGTTTATCATAGTTCTTGAGCCACTAGCAAAGGCCTCTACATCCACATTTCACACAAAACCATGGGTAAAGGTCCCGAATAAGATAGAATTCATGCACGAGATTGCAAAGGACATTGTTAGTCAATTGCAATAGATTGCACCTAAGATTAGTAAGAACCATGTTTTTCTATACCTTAGTTGTTTTGCTACAAGTTATATTTTATGCTACAACTAATTTAGGTTCTATATCATATTTATGGTTATATTTTTGTTATTTTTAGTATCATTAGTTGTGTGGGACCTGGCCTAGGACATGGAGTCTGACTCCTTGCCTAAACTTCCTCCTGATATCTCACATGTCCCCCTAAAGCAATGTAAAACTTTCATTGATCTATTAATTTCATGTGCAAAAGCTTTATGGAAGATTTTGAGGTCCAAAGAATCCCTATGGGAATAGGTTGTGGTCTTAAAGGAGAAAAATAAAAGGCAATCTAAGAAGATCTATGATCTTGAGAGACATAAAATTTTTGTGAAGGCCCAAGTGGATAACATGATAGCTATATGGACCAAGGAGATCATGTGGACCCATTGTTGGCATACCATCCATGATAAAGTTGCCCTCTCATGGGAGGTAGACAAGTAGTAGATGTAGATGGACTTGATCTCCCAAAATGCTCAAGATTCGAAGGATTCTAGTGCTTAGGTCCTAGAGTGCGGTAAGACATAAAAGGATCACAAGTGCAAGTATAAGGTTGATCAAGAGGCATACCTAAAGTGGCTAAAGAGGGAGATGACTAAATGGTAGAAAAGAGACCTATTTATCTAGGGCATCCAAGCTAAGAGTTCTTTCAACCTCTTTGAAAGCACTCTAACAGTAGTTGAGTCTCCTACTCCTTAGATTACTACAGCTACAGATGAAGTCTCTACGGCTATGCTCTCACTAGAGACACCATCATGGATGGGCATAGATATGATCAACATCTTCACAGACATTAATTTTGAGGATATTGACTAGGCTAATATGATGGAAGACTAGATTTTCCAATGTTTGGAGACTAGCCTTCATCATCTTCCCCAAGAGTTTATAGAGTTGAATTCCCTACAAGTTTGATGGTGTTTATGTTTTATATTTTAATTTTAACTTTTTCACTTGTTTATGTCATGGTTTTGGTTATGTTGGTTACTAATCTATTATATGTTGTTATGTCACAATCATCATATGCTATTAATGGCCCCAACGGTGGTGGCGATGATGATGATGATGATGCAACACCTCCACTCACTTCGGATGCCCCTTTGGCACCACCTGATGTATGATAGCTTTTTGTTGATGACTTTTTCTTAGTTCATTTTATGTTGGATGTCGTATGGCTTAAATTGGCCAATGCTTGAGCTGTATACATTTAACACTCATGGTTTATTGTTTCGATATTTATGCCACATAGTATGGCTATGGCTATATTGTTTAAAATTTTAAGTTTCAATTTTAGTTTTTGCTATATATGTTGTTGATGGCTTTACTACTTTAAGGTTTTAAGGTTATGAATGTTGTAAGCTAAGTTATGTTGTTGATGGCTATGTTGGCTATGTTGAAAATGCTTAAACTAGGAGATTATGAATGGTCATAAGATAAGGGTTACTTTCCAATTTAAGGCCATGGTAGGCCACACATTTATCACCAATTTAAGGCCATGTTAGGTTGCAATGTTAGTTTAAAGTCTTAGCAAATGGGGGTACAATTTTAAAGTCTTAGTAGACTATGGTGTCGATTTAAGGCCTTAGTAGGCTGAAGGTTTGCTAGTTTTAAGCCATGATAGGCCCTTAATTTAAAAGGAAACTAACATTGTTTATGATTTTTTATTTTAAAACTTTTATGGCTTTTCTAATTTTAAAATATTTATAAGGATTTTTTTGTTTACAATAGGTGAAAAGTAAAGAATACGAAAGGCTCTGATAAAAATGCAAATTAAAGTAAAACCTTACACTACATGCATAAAAAAGTAAAGTACATAAAAAAGCATACCAAGTCAACAAAGAAATGTTAGGCTACATGGCTATTAGTGTATCTTGTAATAACAGCATGGAGTGGAAGGGTGAAGGGGTACTTAACTTATCTAGACACTTCCTAATCTTCTACAAATTAGGAAATGTGTAAGGTCTACCCTACATAAATTTGTATTTCCCATCCCTCTCGCTGATGATGTTAAAAGGGAGTTTATCCTATAACACATCCTAGTGCATACCATTGTCATCATTGGCTTTCTCCTCTCTCTTGGATTACTAGATTTCATGCCTAGGGGCTTCTTCTTAAAGCTCCACTTCAGATCCTTGCTCTATGTCTAAGTTGTTAACAACCAAGGACATTGCATTATCACCATGAATGATGATTTCACTTCCCTTATAAGGAAGGTGAATCTCTTGGTGTATGTGTGAGGACATGGCTTATAATTGAGCCAACCAAGGTCTTCCTAGGATAAGGTTAAACCCTAGCATCTCCTCCACCACTAAGAAATCCATGGTTATAGGGAATTTCTCACCTTCCACAAAATCCAAGGAGATAGATCCCTTGATAGCAACCTTTGATCCATTGAAAGACTTAAGAAAAGCTATTGATGTGTGCTGTATTTTCTCTATCAAGCCTAATCATTCAATGATGGTGCATAGAATAACATTTGTTGCTACTCCATCATCCACATGCACTCAGTGCACCTTAAATTAACCCACGTGTATGGTTATGAATAGAGAAGCCCTAGTTACCTTACCATTTTTGGGATTGGCCTTCATTTTGCTATTATAAAATACTACGGGTGTTGACTTCTCCTCCCTTGGTGAGGGTGGAACCATCACTATATGGATGAATTCCTCATTATCAATGATGTCCTTGCTAATGGGATGAAAGTCAACATCTTTTCTGCTACCTCATTATGTGTGGTGGAACTCATGATTAGGTCATAAAAGATCAGAGTTATGTTCTTTTGCTTGAGGAACTATTTGACCTAATCCATCGCACTAAAGAATTTTTTGTCATTGGTCATGGGCTTGTCATCCTAATTGTGCTTTACTTCCTCCATGCATTCCAAAATATAAACTTTGATCTTAGGTTGTTGTTGCTGGGGCTTTTCCTCTTTCTTCTGGTTTTGGGGTCCTTCCATGGTTTCTTGATTGAAGGAGGTTGGGCAGAGGAGGTCATGGATATAGATGACATGGAAGTAAGCTTAAATGGGCCCACTTCCTTCTATGCCTCAATCTACTTGTCACCCTTGTTGTTAGGCTTCTTCTTATACTTCTTCCTCTTCTTGGTTGAAACCTTTCGGTTATCGACCATTGGTTATGAGAAAGAGGCTATACCATTGGCCACCATGGGAGGTTGTTGCATGGTTATGTTAGTTGGTTGGATTATGGCTAGTTGGCTTATAGTGGGCTGGGATACCCTGATGACAAAAGGTTTCCTCAAAAGAATTCATGATGATGCTCTCATGACAAAGGAGTATCTTGAGTTGATGGAAGCTAAAGAAGCCCTTTCATTATGAGGGGGTACTCGACTCACAAATGGTTCTCTAGAGGATCTTCAATTGTCATCTATGTTGAATACTAATATAATATATGTAGCATTGTTGGCATTCAACAAGTCCTTGTACTTCTACATTGATTGGTTCTATGGTCGGATAAGGTTACACACATCTAGAACCAGCTCTCCCCTATCTATCATCTTATGCAAGTCATCCTTCAGTGTTAGGTAGAAGTTTATGTTATGACAAGGTAGTTGTTGATAGTGGCAAAAGTAGTATAACTTAAAGTATTTAGGCAGCTATGAATCATCTTTTGTTGCTCTAGTAGGATCTTTGGCTATTTCACAAAGCATATCATGGTTCTTAGGGGAAGCTTAAGTCATCTACTTGTATTAAATGTACCTATTTTTTTAATAATTATTCTAGTAACTCAAATGGTTTTAATGATAGCCTAGTATATTTAGACCTATACTTCCTTTTAAAGTTGGATATGGTTGCTATTGATGTAATGGCCCTAGAGCTTGACAGCTAGTTATCTTGGTTATTAGTAGGGGGTTTTTGTGGATTGGTCCTTGTCCCCTAGTTAGTGGTCTTAGCCTCTTTGCTTACTATTTCTATGACCATGTTGTTATGTTTTCTCTTCTCCTTGTCCCTTTATGTATGTTGATTTTTGTATGCTACATAGGCCTAATCATGACTAGCCTCTGTAACATCCTCTATATTCTTGGCCTAAGTGAACACTTGGCTAAGTGTCTATGGGTCAAGATAATATAACTTGGATTTAATAAAATCATTGATCACCCCCTTGAATATAGCCAAAAGGTGAGTTTTGACTATAAGATCTAGTATTTTGTTTAGCAAACCATTCCATCATTGGATAAACTTCTGCATGGACTTAAGGGATCCTTGGTTGACCTTCATGAGTTGGTTAAGTGTAGTATTAGGCTTCAAGTTATACTTGAAGTGGTTAATGAACTAGGCTTTAAGGTCTTCAAGGAAGAATATGGATCCTCTAGATAGGGTATGGTACTAATCAAGTGCTTTCCCAGTCAAGGGCATAGGGAAGATTCTCATAATAGTGTGACTCCATGATTGCAATAGCAAGCACTCAAATCGGAAGGTTATAAGATGAGAGTTGGGATCACCTTCTTCATTATACTTGTTAAATTAAGGAATAGGGATGCCAGGAGGAACTTTCAAGGGTGGGACCACAAGACTAATGGGATCATCCTAGTAAAAATCCATGATCTTGACACTCTAGGAAGTAGAATCCTTGAGCCTCTTCAACTCCTTTATCAAATCCTAGATCATTTGGATGTCCTTATTAAGGTCCTATGATGCCCTTGTTGGCTGTAGGGCTTGCACATATGGCTATGGCATTTGTTGTGAAGCTTTCAACCTTGCTATCGTCTATAAGACAAAAGGAAAAAATTGCATCATGGTTGTAGTCTGTGGCCCAAACAAGGAGAAAGATGTTTGCACCAATATTTAAGGCACAAAAAAAATAAAGGGGGTATGTGACCATTGGGTTACTTGAGGTCCCATGGTGGGCCCCATATGACTATTCAAAAGGTTAGTAATCATTACCACTGATGTCAGTCATACTGACCTAGGTTAAGTGGCAAGTGGCAAGGAAAAATGGAAGGTGATTAGCTGTGACACTAATTGTGCTCGATCTACAACAATGATTGGCATGGGCCCAAACTTGATCCATCACAATGGAAATGAAGGGGGATGTCCAAAGGAATAGGTGAAGAGGGTAGAGGTGGACACTATGGCCTTGGGGGTCCCTTTTTGGAAAAGTCCCCCCAAAAGATTTTTAGACTCAAACTCTATCCCAAATTCATCTTCCTCCTCTAGTTGCCCCTTAAAGGTAGCCTTCTAGTTATCTTCATCAACCTCAATGAGGAGGGCCAAGATGCTTACGTATAGTTCATTAAGGGGTATTTGATCATAGGGGGATGCAATATACTCTTTTCCATTGCAATGGATCAGTTTGAATTTCCTCTTGGCTTCTGCTTCTACTCATGGAATTAGCATGCTAGCCTAGTTCTTAGCACAAATGAAATTATAGTGCTCTTCATTTATTCCTAGGAACCAAGGACTTTGACCCCTAAGCCTTAGGGATTTTCTACATTCCATCACGGTAGGATCGTTAGGGTCATAAACCCTCATGGCTTGTTAATTGAACCCATTATCAGTATAGTTGTAAGGCAACTTGGTTGATTGTGAGAAAGACATAGCTATTTCACTGAAAATGGCTTGAGACACATTATAAAAGATAAAGATAGCAGCAAATTCAAGCAAGTGGAATTCAAAAATGTCTAAAAGAAGCAAAAATGACTGAAAACGAAGTACTTACTATAAATAGTAAGTGAGGGAAAAGTGGGGATACCCCTTTACTAGAAATTGAAAGGTGAAATAGCTATCAACCAGTTTCATCCTACACTATCTTTCTAGCTACCACACCCTCATATGTGGCAAGGGGAAAAGAAGGGGGTGAGATGGAAGGATCTCACACCTTCCAAAAACAACATTGATGAAGGGGGGAAAGTTTGGTAGCCAAAATAGATACTTAAAAAATTTTCAAAATAGTTTTGGCAAGCTGTGAAATTCCACAATATGGAAGGAAAAATAGTATGTTTGGTTTATGTTAAAACCAACATTGGTTTTGCTATGGAATTTGCAACAAGAGATGAAACATTTTCATGTGGGTTATCAATGCTAACTTTGGCTTTAGGAATTTACAACAAATGTTCTAAAATTTCAACACCCAACCATCTACAACTTCCATGCTAAAGTTTCTATAACAAAGGGGGAATGGGTAGTATTGGTTTTTCAAGGTTTTGGCTACAAAAAATATAAACTTCAAGCTAGCAGTAGCATTGGCAATATGGCTAATAGATTTGGTCACAAAAATCAAGTAGAGGCCCTCCTTCTAGTGAAAAGAAACTATTGCAACTAGAAAAATCAATCACTGGAAAATCAAATTATTTGATGTAGCAACCTCAATCTTAAATCCCCAGGGCCTCCAAAAATGGAATTCAAGATACCTTGGATAGTCCAATAGATCACCCAGGGACTTAAGGGGGGTGCAAAATGGAGGTAATGAAGTAAAGAGATGCAAATCTATAGAATAATGCACTAAAATATAGTAATTAAATTTGAAATTATATGAAAAATAAAATCATAGACTTTACTAAATAAATAAAGAATGATTTCAAAGATGTGTACAAAATTTGTGCCCAAGAGCAGGGCAAGGAGGATTCACTTGGATGGGGCTTCAAAGCCAGTTGAAGCCATAATCAATTCCATGATTTGTTATCTCTACCACTCCTAATGGTATCGAACATCCTATATCACCATTCTAGATCTACAACATTGATCACTACTCGAGTTCAGAAATGTGAAGCATAGAGGCTTTCAAAATGATCAACGCTAAGATTTGGGGATCCCAGGGGGCAACATTGATACTCTAGTCTCACAAATCCCAATCAGGGTAATAGGGTAATAGGTGTACAATGGTTCCACACTATCAGGCCTTAAGAAGTTGTGTTTTTGCTAGGAAGCAAGATCTCTCAAATTCCAAAATGCTCAAAATGCAAAGTGCTTGCAATCGCTAAGAGTGTGGAACCTTGAAATGGTGTTGGAGTTTGATTTTTATAAGTTTTTTGCCATGATTTGGGCTAAAAATTATCTACAAATGGCTAACAAATTGGGCTACAAATTGCTATAAATTTCTATCACATCCAAGAGTGTAGGTGTCCAAAATTCAAGGGGTTATCATATATGGAAAGTGTCATATCCCCCATGGTCATTCTATTTACCAAAAATAGTAATAGGGATGCATCTTCCATGCTAGCTTTACACCTTCCACATTAGGTCTTCTACCCACCATGCTGGCATTACAAGGTCCTTACTAGAGTTTATGTCAAAATCTTAGCCATGATGCTTCTACACTAGGGAGGAGGTGTCAACATTGAGGAGGATGAGAGATCAACACTAGGGATGAAGGTCAAACCCCTCCAAGCTAAGTTACCCCTTTCCAAATTAGGGGTGGATGAGATCCATTCCCCTACACTCCTCCATGTTGGCCTTGATGCATCCATGCTAGTTTACCCTACTGTAAGGGTTTTCCAATATAGAAAAGTGTATACCCCCCATAAAATCCATCAAACCATTTTTGACATTCCAAAAGGCATTTTTTGACCACCCCCACACACCGACCAACACCCCACCCCACTCCCCTCCCTCCCCCTCCCAATGCCCAAATATAGACACTAGGTAATTATTTTCACTTGGGGAATGATGCTTTGACTACTTATGAGGCATTTTTCAACCCCAAAAGTATGAAATATGAGAGATTACCTCTTATGGGTTACACTACTCACATTTACAATGAATTTTTGCCTTGGGTTTCATGGGATTAGGTTACAAAGGTTACAACATGCAAATTTGGTGGTTTTTCACCCCCAACATGGATGCATGTCGGTATAACTCACCTACCCTTAGCATGGATGCATGGAAATATGATTCACCTACCCCCATCATGGATGCATGGGGGTTTAACTCACCTACCCATAGCATGTATGTCATCCCCCTAGCATGGATGCCATCCCCCCAACATGGATGTCATCCCCCTAGCATGGATGCATGGAGGTATAACTCACCTATTCCCAATGTGAATGTCATCTTCTCCTCAAAACCACCTCCCCCCTCCCCCCTTCAAGCATGGATGCCATCCCTCATTACTATTTTTAGTAAACAAAGTGGCCATGGGGGTATGACACTTACCATATATGGCAACACCCCTTGATTTGGAGACCCACCTTACCTAAGTGTAGTAGCAATTTTCAACTAATTTTACAACCAATTTATAGCTTAATTAGTATCCCAAAACCCTATAAAACCAAGCATCCAACACCATGGATTGGTTCCACAAGTTTGGCATTTTTACACTTTTGAATTTCCAAGCATTTTTTACAGAGCTTCTTGAACCCCCACCATGGAACCTTCATAGCCATTGTTACCTTCTTTTAATATTGTGAATACCTCACACATCTCACCCCACACCCCCACACCTTCCCTTCCCCTCCCCGTCCCCCACCCAACCGGCCCCCNCCCCCCACCCCCCCCCCCCCCCCACCCTTCATTTCCCATACCACACCTAGCATAGGTGCAACTATAAAGCTCAGAGTGGATGGAGTTTGATACCACCTTTTGTCATTTTTAGTAAGGGGTTATACCCCTGTTGACCACCACCTTACTAAATAACCTATTTTTAGCCATTTTTATTAATTTTTTAGCTTTTTTTCATTTCCACCTTCAACATGGACATTTGGACTTTGAGAAAACTCACAACATTTGCTAGATTTTCCAAAGCCAGTGTGGATGTTTGTCATACCTACCTTAGCTAAGGTTTTTGTCGTACCCCTCTCAACTAGGGTGTTACCCACCTAGACCACCTAAACTCTTTGGTGTGAATTTTTTCTAGTAGGATCAACATTGCCCATTCTTTTAAAAAGCTCACCTTTGGAAAAATCAAAGTTTTCACTTTGGTTTTTTAGCCAAAGAAAAACCTACCATAAGTAAACCCTTCTCCTACATCAATGTTGTGAATAAAAGTTAAGATTTTGTATCCTACCCCTTTACTTTCCCCCTGCTACACCCAACGTATGTGTAGCTAGGAAGCCTAGAGTTGATGAATTTTGAAACCACCTTTTGTCATTTTTAATAAAGGGGTATACCCCCTTTAACAACCACTTACTATTTATAGCCAATAAACCTTTTTAGCCATTTTTTGCCTCTTTTAGCATTTTAAGAATTCCACTTGCTAGAACTTCTTTTTCCTCTACTAATTTAGCCTTCATTAAGCCTTTTTTCAACACATTTCATAATGTCTTTTAGTCAATCGACCATACTATCCCTTAACCTTTCAAACGTCATATCCAACCAAGATGTAGTTTGTATCTATGATTTGAAAGACCATATGGTCATAGAATAAAGGCAATTGCTTAGGCAAAGAGGTAGAAACTTGAATTTCGTGGTTATTAATGAAGAGTTCTACAAATTTCTCTATGCCAATATACAAACCAGTCTATTTATATGACACTTTGAATTTGATACTAAGCATCAATTCGAAATCATACGTTGGGATGGGAAAGAATACATCCCATCCACTTATGATCAAATCCCTCTTACAGACTTTTATACAAAAATGCTCATACAAGTCATAGAGGTTGATGAGTTTAGTGAGGGGATTAGTTTAGAGGATTGTCAAGAAGATAAAGATAATTTTGAGGTTAAATAGGAGCCAAACACCTTCATCAAAAATCTCTTCCAGGCTTTATCTCCCCAAAAAACCACACCTAACTCCACATTTCTTACCTCATCAATGGAATAGATCCCTTGGTCCAACTCTTCTCCTATATGTTATACCATGATTGGGTCCACACCCATCATTTCCACACACCAGACACAACCTATGTCTAAATCCACCTCCTTATTCTCATCGATGTCCTTTGCCACATAACCTAAATTTGTTCACCTAGCCATGGTGATGTCTTCCTCACCATCTTCCTTTGACATACTTGTAGGACCCTCATTGGGATCCTAAGAAACACAAGCATCTCCTAGCCCATTTGTTCCCTTTGTGCCCTAGATATTGATACAAATTTCTTTCTCATTGTTTAGCCCACCTGGAATAATGGTGGCCCAACCTTTTCCTTCAATACCATAGTCTATCATGAGGCTACAAGCCTCTCAACTCCCTCCTTAACCATCAACACAATTACCACAGTCGACGAGGATGCCCCAAGGCTTGGATCAAGCATTCCAAATGATCCAAGACCTTACTAAAGAGTTGTAAAAACTTAAAGCCAACACAACTCAAATTGTCAAGGTTCTATACTTCTACCAAGATGATCCTATAAGTCCTACAGTGCCTCAAATAACCTTGTCCATAGGCTTTCCTATTCTAAAATTTACCAAATACAATGATGAAAAGAATCCCAACACACATCTAGTAACCTTTCAATCTTAGTGCCATTTTTTTGCAAGCTTGTCCTCATACGACATTGAGGATTTTCCCCATGTTCCTCAAGGAAAAGTTTCTAGATTATTACTGAACCTTGCCTAGAGGTTTCATCTCTTTTCTTGAGGACTTAATTAGCTAATTTATCAATTGCTTTAGATACAACTTGAAGCCAAATGCCACATTGGATCAACTAATGAAGGTGAAATAGGGGTCACTTGAACCCATCAAAAGGTTCATGCAAAGATAAAACTCAATAATTAATGAGATCCCATAGCCTATTGCTAAAACCCACCTCTTATCCATCTACAAGGGATTAGGAAATGACTTTACCAAGTTAAAGCTATACTATCTATAGTCTCGATCACTAATCCAAGCCTTCTCATAAACTAAGAACATTGAGGTGGGAGCTAAGGCAAGTAATCACCTAACCTATATGGTCTACAAAAACTAACATGTAATAAGGGATAGGGATAAAACCAAGTAAGAACATATAACTATGGCTACAATGGCCAAAGAGATAAAACAAGGAGAGAGGATGGGATCACCACCATGCAACAAATCCCTTGACTCATCACAACCATTTACCTCCTACACCCCAAATCAACCAAGATCAAACTTCAAGTGGAAGGATAAGTCTAAGTGTACAAGGTTTCCTTTAAAGCCCTCTAAGCTCTTAGAAAATTTTCTTAAAGATAATCATATACAACATAAGCAACTATCTAAAGAGGCTCGTAAGAGGCATGATTGTCTTTGTGACATAGATAGAGATCCAACAATAGCTACCAAAAATGATCCCAAGCTATCAAGGTACTTTAGGCTAGATAGGTATTGCCATTATCATCAAATGGCTGATCATGACATTGATTTTTGTTTAGAATTAAAGGATGACCTCTAGAAGATGATAGACCACAAGAAATTGGTGTTGAATGATCCCAACTCTCCAATAGCCAATAACAAGTGCTATACCATAGTCTCATTTACAGAAGCCAAATGGTTTAATCATCCTAGGAAACCATTTGTTATTAGAGTACCATCGTATCCCCAAAACAAAAAGCCTAGAGAGCCCTTCATCATACAAGTATCACCTCCTTCGACCCCTAAGAAGCCTTTCATCATATGATTACCACCTACTTCAACCCCTAAGAATCCCTTCATCATACGTGTTTCCCTTTCAATGGCTTCAAACATCATAACATAATCAACAAGTTTCTAATCCTTCAAAGTAAAGGAACCATTCATTATTTGAGTCCCTCCACCTTCAACAAGTAAGACCACAATGACCCATGACCAAATCCTACTTATTATGGCCCACAACTTAGAGGTTAGCAGGAAACGTTTATCACAAGCGCAATGAAAAAAACCTATCACCAAACCAACAACAAAGCCCATTAAAGATGGCCAAAAAAAAAATTCTTTGAAGCAAGCTACAACAAGATCAACTACACCCATGGATAAGGGGCCCAAGTCAAACTCTAGGAAATATGGAAGAGGTTAAACCACTAAGGCCAAAGCATTACACATCAAGGAAAAGAATTTCCCCTCAACAATGAAATAAGCCAGATGATCATTGAAACAAAAGAACACATCACCAAACATGTACAACCTATTCATGACTTCTTCAACTCATAGGGATGCACTAGCTTAGGTGTTAATCTCTATCCTTGTGAGAAGAGACATGTGTATCAGTAGAGAGTCAATTTACTCTATCATTGAGCAAGCTTCACTTAGGGAAAGCAAGCATCAACCAATGCTTAACTTTCATGATAGTGAGGTGAAGAACGATCATAGAAATGAAGTGCTATCTACTCCTCTCCTTATCACTAGGTAGCAACCAATGTGATACAATATTCTGTTATTAACAAGCTAGGTCTAACCAAGAACATCCAAGAGATCACTACCTCAGCACTCAAGTCATTTAATGGCTCATAAGTAGTAGTGTGAGGTTTCATCTCTTAGGACTTTATATCCAATGAGCAATTCCCTACATCCTTTAACTTCCTAGTAGTTGAAGACACACCTGGATTAAACTTGATCCTAGAAAGGCCATGCTTAGCGAAGCTTCAGGTAGTTTCATCTCCTATACATTAGGAGATTTACTTGCCATACAAAGGTGGGGAAATTGTGATTTGCAAGAACAATGTTTTGCTACCTTCAGTTAACTATGTCAATATTGACTAATATTCAGAGGTGGTACTTTAGGAAAAAACTATTGATGAGCCATGGTCTATCAGGCCTAGTTATTGGAGCCCTATTATCAAAGCCATGTTATTTGATGAGTCTCAATATCATAGCCTTGTTATCAGACCCTTGATATAGGGGTTGTGTTAACTAGGCCGCGTATATGGGGACCCATCTACGCAGCCGCATCGACATAGCCCCATTTACACAAAGTCTATATTTTAGCTATAAATAAGCATGCACCCACCGCACTTAGCATTTTCTAGTTAATTGTAGGGAAGCTCTTGCAGTTTTTTTCCATAGGAGTTAGATTATTTTCCCAAGTGCATGCCCACAGTGTGATGCTTGTAATTGTATAGAACCTTTATTCGAGTGTGATGTACTTGGACACACACATGATCAACAATAAAGATCAAGATTATTTAATCATTACAGCATTCACTTAGTTTTAATTATTTCATTATTATTTGTAATTGTTATTGTTATTTATTATTTTCTTAGTTAATATTTCTTTATCATCATTTACTATTCCTATTGTTAAATGCAGAATGAGTATGACTTGAAGTGTGACTACTTGGTAACCCAGTAGTGTACCTAGGATCTACGCTTGGTAATCCCAGTAGTAGTCATGCACAAGGTCCAAGATGTGTATGGATGATTAAGGAATAGATTCTCACTTAGGCTAGCTTAGACTTCATTTCCTATTACTTATTAGTTTAATCAAGATTATTTCCCATTGTCTCTAGGAGTAGCACTAGTTTAGGATCACATCATACGCCTCACTCTGGACTAAACCATATGTGATAAAGTAAATACTAGTCTAGGTGGGAAGACAGTGAACTGTGATCAACGTATAACTATCTAGATGCCACAACTAGCCTATCCATGGAATTCAACCGAATCGTGCGTGAACGCTCGTATTCATATGGTTGAGTGTAGGGGTACCTCGCCACTCATCATTGGCACCGTTGTCGGAGACGGTGCTAGTTATTTAGATTAGCTATATCATACAAGATCGTTGTAACAAGTATTAACGATATATCCTTTAGAAAAGAATTAAATTCAATTCAATTAAGTCACACACAACTCACAACAATATCTCTCTCACAAGACTATGAAAATGCAACAACTAGTAGGGAAACTCATTAGAGAACCAACAAATTATATGATGATGAAAATGAAGTTTGGAGTGCTCAATTTGATGTAGGGGTCTCCTATGAGCATCAATGCAAACAACATCATCCCAAGTCACAATTTCATAACATACCTAGTGATGATGAACCCCTACTAGCCACTACAAGCTTAACAGAAATACAAGAGGCTATTCAAATACCCCGCAGGCATCGTAAGGAAAGCTATCTACCCAGGCCTGACTTAAATAAATTTCCTAAGTTTCAAGAGGCTATGATTTAAATCCCCAACACCATCTACAAGCCTTCAATGATGCCTATGCATGGAATGACATTGATAATGGATGGCAATAACTTAGGCTCTTTTCTTTGACACTCGTTGGCCAAGCAAAAGTATGGTATAGGTCAGTAAAATCAAAATTAATTCAACGTGTGCCGATAATGGTAGAACTTTTCAATGAAAGATATCAAACCTATGCAAGAGTGTTAGCCTTGAGGAGAAAAATCCAAGAATGGAAACAAGCACAACATGAACCCTTGGACATGGCCTTAGAAAGATATTATACACTGTTAAACAACTGCTCAGGCCATGGGTTCTCCGAGGAAAGGCTAATGTACCATATCATAGATAGGCTCCATAATGAAACAAGGGAGATCCCAGGGATGTACACTCGAGATCAACTATATGAGCTATGAACCCATCAATTCCAAGAGCTTATTAAGTGGGTAGCAAAAGAAGAAGGAGAAATAGCCAAATGGGAGAATGTTGAAAGTTCTCAACAGGACCAAAATCTCAACTTAACAAGGATCCATGATCATGAAGAGGAGAAATCAATTCACATCAAGGAGGTGGAATCATCTTTGCAAATCCTACAATCACTAGATGAAATTGAGGCAAAGATCAAGAAGATGATGGACTAGGTACATGAAAGATGTGGAGAATATGCCAACATTATTAAAGGAAGAACTATGCCAAACCAAGAAACAAGATAGGACACCATGCAACAATCAAAACAAAGGGTGGAAGATAATAAGAATAAGAACTCAACTGCCAATTTCACATATCAATGTAACGTTTGTCTGTACAATCACCCCAAAGTCCAATGTTTATTTTCTCACATTTACATGAGCATTGGGAAGGAATGTTACATCTAGATTTCATACAGAAATATCAGGTTCAACCATAGTGGCAAAAACCTCAGTCGTGGGGGAGGCCACCGCCAACTAGACCATACCCTTCATATGTCCCAACGTCAAATGCTTATTATGTTCAACACCGTATTTCTTCAAAAAGATCAGAATTCTCTACCTCACCTCATCATTATCATTCTCCCAAGTACTATCCACCCTTATCGTCTCCAACAAGATCACCACCTCATGGACCTTACACTTCTCCTCAACCTTAATATTCTCATACTTTGCCCCCTTCTACATCACCGCCAGCTATGCTATAAGATTTTGCACCACAGCACCAACCCATAAACGTTACTTGCGCTACTACTGTCAATAGCAGTGGAGGTCCTTCACAACATTGAAGGCGTCCCTTCTTTAGACGGGACCGTCGAAAGGGACACCACAGTTCAGAAATCACTACATCCGCCAACTCAGCACAAATCCAACACTATGGGCATCTTCCTCTTCAAACCCAATGCCTCATGTTACCTTATCAAGGCCACCACTCAATACTCCAATAACCATGGGGCCCAATGAATATTTCCACATGGGAGACATGTTGATCCTTGCATACCATCTTATGGTCACAAGTACCATAGTGGGTCAACTCCTTATAAATTAACCACATCTTATAACTTGCCCAACTATGTCAACTCTAATCAAGTGTGTGAACCCCAATGGGGTAATTATGATCGGGTCCCAATATTTTCAACATGCAAGGATCCTAACCTTCGATTTTCTAGCCATGCTCAACCATTTTGCTATGGGGGGTATCCTCCATTCTAAAAACACTGAATTAATAAATATTTTTCTATTTCTTTAATTTTCAACTTTTTGTTTTCTAGTTTTTCACCTTTTAATTTATTGTTTTAACTTTTTGTCTTTTTATCTTTTTATGAGTAATCTCATCTGCGAATAAACCACTCATGTGACTCATTGGTTGAGGTGTTATTCTATGCTATCAAGTCTCAGGTGACTAATTATTT
>MNCI01018471.1:102646-123706 GCA_015680685.1 Gnetum montanum
TCATCATTTTATCAAACGTTCCTCAAAACCATTACATGTCTTTTGATGTGTCACCTAAACAAACCAGGCCCAACATTAAACTTTTAGGGCAACTTCCTTGAAAAACTTCCTAACTCTAAAATCACACTAAGCAAAGAATTCAACAATTACTTAAGGCAATAAGTAAGGTATGAAATAATTGAACTTCTTTCAATAACCTTACTAACAATTGATCTTTGTGTGATTATAGATAGCCCTAAAAAGGGGACAACAAGGAGGGCCTTCTCAAGGTGCAATTAAACACCCAGGGGGAGCCAAAAGCCAAGGACCTCATGTAGAATGTGCAGGGTAGGAGACACAATCATTCAGCATCCATCAAGGACCTCCTGTTACTGCACAAGCTGGCTAAGCAAAAGGAGGAGAGGTCAGGGCCCAAGCCTATGAAGAGGAATGATGAGTATTTGTGGCATGCATGTCAAGGCCAACTAAGTGTTTCCATAGCTGCTATGTCCATGGAAAGTGCTAACTCCATCAAACATTGGAATATCAGTATGGACAGCTCATAATTTGTGGATAGAAGAGAAGAAATGTTAGGTGCTTCTTCAATGGTATCAATCTCAAAAGCCTAGTGCATAGAACAAAGGAAAGGCACCCATGGAGGAGCCACCACTACTGGGAACACCATGAGTTCCACAAGTTTTGTCTTTTGTGTCTGTGTCCAAATTTTTTTTAATCCTCCACTGCAACATGAATAAATTCCTAGTCAGTCAATAATCCCATACCTATCCACTATGTAATCAATTGAACTTGTTCCTCACTTTCTTTGACTCGAGGATGAGTTGTTATTCAGTCATGGGTGTATGATGAGTCATGGTCTATCAGGCCCAATTATTAGAGCCCTGTTATCGAATCCCTATTATCTGATGAGTCCCGATATCAAAGCCTTCTTATCGGACCCCTAATATCAGGGTTGCATTAACTAGGCTGCATATACGGGGCCCTGTATACGCAACCGCATCAATGCGGCCCTGCCGATGCATCCACCCATGTGTCGATGCGGCCCCGTTTACGCAAAGTCTATTTTTTAGCTATAAATAAGCATGCACACACTACACTTAGCATTTTTTAGTTAATTGTAGGGAAGCTCTTGTAGTTTGTTTCTATAGGAGCTAGATTATTTGCCCAAGTGCATGCTCGTAGTGTGATTCTTGTAATTATACAAAACCTTTATTTGAGTGTGACGTACTTGGACACGCACATGATCAACAATAAAGATCAAGATTATTTTATCATTGTAGCATTCACTTAGTTTTAATTATTTAATTATTATTTGTAATTGTTATTGTTATTTATTGTTTTCTTAGTTAATATTTCTTTATCATCATTTACTATTCCTGTTGTTAAATGCCGAAAGAGTACAACGTAATCACGAGCATTTAAGTGTGACTACTCAGTAACACAGTAGCGTACCTAGGATCTACGCTTGGTAATACCAATAATAGTCATGCACGAGGTCCAAGATGTGTACAGATGATTAAGGAATAGATGCTCATTGCACTTAGGCTAGCTTAGACTTCATTTCCTATTGCTTATTAGTTTAATCAAGATTATTTCCCATTCTCTCTAGGAGTAGCACTAGCTTAGGATCACATCATATGCCTCACTCTGGACTAAACCATATGTGATAAAGCAAATACTAGTCTAGGTGGGAAGACAGTGAACTGCGATCAACATATAACTATCTAGATACCACAACTAGCCTATCCATAGAATTCAACTGAATCGTGCGCGAATGCTCATATTCATATGGTTGAGTGTAAGGGTACCTCGCGACTCATCAACTATCGATACCCAAACTAGAACCAACAATAAGGAAAACAATGATGTTAATAATGCCAACTCCATGATTCTAAATGACCAATGAAAATGCATGTAGGTGTCCATAATAAATAAGATATTTGGTGACCATAGGATTGTACAAAAAAGATTTATTGATCTATCAAAGATCAAACAACAAATTCCCAATAAACACCTTATCCTCTCTTTTGTTAGGGATCATTTGTTTACTTTTACAACACTGTACCATGCTTTACTATTGATTTTTTGGATCATATAACTTAGAAGAAGGGGGATGAATAAGTTCCCCAAATTAAAAATTCTTCAACACAAAGCACACACCACTTTTAACATGCTCTGTCAACTTCGGTAGTCCATACTTGAAGGGTAGATCACTTGCGCACCTCTAGACTTTGTTCCTCTCAAAATGTGGTTTGAATGGTACCACACCCTATACAAGCTCTAAGCTCCCCTTTAGAGTGATTCAATTCCATGAATCCACTCAACCCTACAAGGTCCCAACAAGCTTAAAATGTGATTTCCAAGGTCCCCAACCCTTTACAACTTGAGCTCCACTCTAGAGTGTTGTGGTGCTGAACCAACACTTAATCCCATAGGATGACGACAAGATCAAGGATGATGCCTTCTCACAAGAATTACATCAACCCCATAGGGCAACAAAAGAGAAACAAGAATACAAGGAAAGGAAGCAACTAATTTTTTGGTCCTTATACTTTGAGGTACAACATAATTAATCATTACAACAATATAATAGATAGTACAATCAAGCACTCAAATACAATAGAATAATATGCACAATGATTGCTTGATGTTGACACTTGCTCTCACATCAAACTTGCACACTCCCTAAGAGAATGAAGTCTTATTATAACCTTGATGTTTCTAAAATCACCTTGAAATTCATCCAATCACTTAATAGCTAGTGTAGATGTCTTCTTTGAAGTTGGGACATCTACATGAGATCAACCTCAAATTTGCGAGACGTCTTCTATTTTTAAAAGATGTCTACTCTTCAGGAGAGACATCTCTAAGAAGACATCTTTGAGAAAATTTCTACATATAAACGTCTACTCTGCAAGGTCCAAAAATGAAACTACTCATTTTGATGTTGGGAGCCTTTGGATGCCTCCAAACAAGTTTCCATAGACCTTATAACCTCCTAGACTCATCAAAATGAGCCAAAACCACTCATAAATATGCCAAAACAACCAAGAATCATCTACAACAAAATCAACACCAACAAACACATTTAGCTTAAATTCTTTGTACTCATCCATGTTCCCTTGAGTCCTTGTAACCCCAACGTTTTCATCTTTTTGTAGCTCTCATTTTTGTATCCTTTTCTCTTACTCCTAATTTTCTTATGAGGTCCTTATCCATGCCTATTATGAAGTATTTATTCTAATCTTTATTCTTGTCATTGCTCTATGAATTCCTTGTTTATTACTTGTCCTATAAACACATCATAATGAAAATATCCTTTATGTTTCAATTTTCTTAAGGTTTTGACATATCAAAAGGTCAACAATCTCCTCCTTTTTGATAATGTCCAAAACCTAAGAAAATGGGTGAGTATAATCATGCAATCATAAAATATAGCAATATAGCTACTCACCACTTCTCCCTCTTTTTGGACATGAACAAAAAGGATAAAATATGAAATTATCAAGACAAATAAATTCTAATGATAGTCATGATGATTACTAAGCTAATGGCTCTAAGTTTCAAGGTATATCATAGAGAGCACATGAAATCTAAAAATGAGACTGTAAAGAGCAAAATTTGTCTTTATAATAGAAACATCATAAAAATTCTTCCCCTTTGTGGATAGCACCCAAAAGGAGGGGATCATCAAAAGTATCGATTCATCACATCATATGACAATCCCATAGAGATACAAACATTTAGCAAAGGAAGAAAAATTAGGTAAGGAGTATGCATTCCTAAGGATGAATTCATAGGATGATGAAGAATATCTATTTATAAACAAGGTTAAAATTAATGATCCACAACGTAACTAAGACAAGCCTTTCAATTAATGTCCAAGAGTATTTAAAACTAAAGGTCAAAGTCCAAAGTTCAAGCATTTAGAATCATGTAACCTATCTTTTCGAACAAATAAGCTATTAGTAACAAATAAACCAATATCTCATGATTCTCTAATCACCCAAAATTCTACTCCTTTTGAAGCATCAATAAAATGATAAGGCATAGCAATTTCATGGAAAGAGAGTAAATACATGCTTATCCAACCTTCAAGAATTAGATCAAATACTCACAAGATAGGTGAAAACAACATAACATATCATACTAAAAATATCAAAAATAATTGAATAAATTCTTAATAAAATGTTCAAACAATAATTTGTCTTTATCCATGTTAAATTTAAATATCGGCAACAAGAAATACATCACAAAGTATTTTTATGATATTTTCCTTACTCATATTTAGTTGTGAGAGTTGAAATGTGAAGTTTTGCTACTTGAGTGCCTTTTGGTAAAAGCCTCAAAGACTCCCCCTACACTAGTAGCCTCTTGGATGATAATTGATGATTAGATACAGGCTCCCCCTACAAATGTGCATATTCTACTTCTCCCTTTAGGCTCTTTTGGATCAATTTGTTCTTTTTCTCATCAAGGTATTATCCCTACAAATCAACATTAAGATCAAGTGTGGACACTAGAGTCTCCTATCAATAGTACTAATAGTTCCTCTATAAATGTTTCTTCATAAGGTTCATGATTTTCATCAAAGATACTAGTTTAAATGCTTGAATCTATCAAAATAACTAAGCTTTGTAATATCAAAGGGAAGCACAATGTATAATAAAATTTTAACACAAGGCCTTTAGTTTTGAGCCATTTAGAAATAAAGTTAAGAATCTAAAAGATGATTTTTCAATAAAAACTATACAAGTAACACAAATTTTCATTCAATTATAAGATTAATCACATCGTGCTCATACATTCACAAGAAATACCATAATCAAATATTCTAACTATACCAAATATTTTCTCTTGTAACCACTAATCCACTTTTCTAGAATATTGAAGCTAACATCCCATAGTAAGCACACATTAACACAATTTAGTCTTTCTTAATTTTCCAACCTAAGTACTAACATGATATTTAGTAAGAAAGGAAATATAAACTTACCTTGACTTACCTTACTTGCAATTAAGAATTAAGGTGCCTAGAGTGCTAGATATTGAGATTCCTCTTTCAAGGTTTCTCTTCTTGCATAGACTTCTTCAATTTTCAAGGCATGGCTCCCTTTCACAAATTGGCTAGATAGTGTCTTCTCATTCTCAGGTTCCTTCCTCTTGATTCTCCAAACTTTTTGAACTCCCTCATTTTTTTAAGTTATCCAATCTTTCTTGACCCTTATCTAATTTTTTTGCCTATCCTTTTTACCCTACAAAAAACCATTTCTAGGCATATTTGAATAAGACCAAGGAGTCCTATGATATGATCAAGTGCTCATGTGATAATATTTTAAATTTCACTCCCATTACTTATGCAAAAATTTATGATAATAATAAAATCTCACATTCTTATAGTAGTCAAAGTGATCATACCTAGGAGCTACTCTAGTTTGAGATGTAGTGCTCATTGATTCTTCACTCTTTAGAGTAGCCTTAGGTTGAGATGGAGTTGTTTTAGATGATTCATCTTGTGTACAACATCCCAATGCACTCTTATGTTGTGGACTTCTTCCTTGTCCTAAGACCATCTGAAGGGACTATTTCCCTCTAACTAGCCTTTCATTCACGAGTTTTAGATTTGCAAGCTCTTCCTTTATTTGCTCACAAGACTTGGTTAGCTCTTTATTCTCAGCCCCCAGGTCTAAGATTTCTTTTACGAGGTCCAAAATCTTTGAATTTAAGGAAGAAATATTTTTATCTTTAAGTTTTACCTGTTTACTCAACTTAGTACAAACACTTTGAAGCAAAAGTTCATTGCACATAAATTCATACCTTTCTTCATAATTTTCAAATTCATAATCTAAGGTGCCAACATCATCATCTATAAGGCCCACATAAAGGAGGTATGAATTTTGTGCATCATCATCCATTTCTTCCTCATTTTTCTTTCTATCATCCCAACTTGTATAGATGTTGGTCTTCTTCAAATCATCATTTTTATCCCTTTGTTGTAACCTATCATTACTCAAATATTTGAATGTCACATGACCTTTTCCATCACATACCCAACATTCTATTGAAGAGGAATCAAAGTTAGAAGATCAACCTCAAATATATGGAGATGTCTCCTATTTTTGGAAGATGTCTACTCTTCAGGAGAGATGTCTCTAAGAAGACGTCCTTGAGGAGACATCTACATGTAGATGTCTGCTCTATAAGGCCCAAAAATGAAACTACTCATTTTGATGTTGGGAGCCTCTAGATGCCTCCAAACAAGTTTCCATAAACTTATAACCTCCTAGACTTATCAAAATGAGCCAAAACCACTCCTAAATATGCCAAAATAGCCAAGAATTGTCTACAACAAAATCAATGCCAATAAACACATTTAGCTTAAATTCTTCATACTTGTCCATGCTTCCTTGAGTCCTTGTAACCCCAACTTTTTCATCTTTTTGTAGATCTCATATTTTAGTCCTTTTCTCTTACTCCTAATTTTCTCATGAGGTCCTTGTCCATGCCTATTATGAAGTCTTTATTCTAATCTTCATTCTTGTCATTCCTCTATAAAGTCCTTGTTCATTGCTTGTCCTATAAACACATCACAATGCAAATATCCTTTGTTTTTAAATTTTCTTAAGGTTTTGACATACCAAAGGTCAATAGATTTTATCCTTATATGCTCTTTGGAGAGAATCTCATACTTACTAGCCAAGTATGGATCATGGTCCACTAAGAACTAAAACTGGTATTACAACCTACCAAGGCCTAGAATTGGTACTATCATGGCATGCTAAGCCATAAAATTGGAAACCATATGGCCTGCTAGGGCTTAAAACTAGTGAGCACAACAAACTCTTCTTCTTGTTCCTATACCAACATTGTAGCTAGTTGATGAGTTATGTTTTCTTGGGTCCCATCAATGAGGCCTTGTCAACATGGCCCCATCGACATGGTATTTGATGTGTTGACATGGCCTTGTTGACACATTGTTAGTTTTTACTTATAAATACATGCTCACCTACTATGTTTATGGGAAATCTTTTGTCATATTTGTAGTAGAGCTCGTATAGTTTTATCATTTGAAAGTTAGAATAGGAGTCAAAGAGTGTACAGATCTTTATTTGAGCACTATTGTACCTAAGCATGACAATGTGTGCAACAATAAAGATGAGCTTTCTAATAAACCTTACAACACTTTGAAATAGATTAATTATTTATTTATGCATTTAATGTTTGTGCAATTTTCTTTAATACTTTAAGTAATTAAGCTAAATTAAGATAGATTAAACTAGATTAAAATACAATTAATTAATCATATAAGTACGACCACTTCAAGCATATGCTTGGTGCTTGGTAATCCCAATAACACTTAACATTTGATAACCTAGTAGTGTTAAATGTGTTTAGGATGTGTATGGCAAGTGGAAACGAATGCTTATGCTAGGATTAGTTAGGTGTAGCTAGTTAAATTAAATTAGAAATTTAATTATTTTATTTTATTCATTATTCTTTATCCTTAGGCAACTTAAAACACAAAACATAAAAAATGATAAGAATCATATGCCTTAGTTTCACTTAACCATACCTTTGCATTTCACAAGTGTAATTGGGAAGATAATGATTGCAATGGTTAGTTTCACATCCTAGAGACTAGTGTACTTAGAAGACTATAAGTCCATGAAATTCAACTGGATCGCATGTGAACACTTAGTGATTTATATGGTTGGGCATAAGGTCTACTTACTACTCATCATTGGCACCATTTCATGAGACTGGTAGTTTGATATGTGCACTATCTAGGACTTAGTGAATATAATTTAAGATCATTGGAATGAATCCTAAGGTTACAATCATTCGAAAAATTAATAATTACAATTATAATTTAAGCACACTAAATTTTTCTCTAATCCAAAATTTCTTCTTCTCATAGGCATGATGATTCAAAATTGCTAGTGTCCCAAGAATTCAAGGTGGTATACACTCATCCAGATGAGTTTGTACCTTATTTCCCTTTCATCCTACATCAAGATGAGAAGCTGTGATTGAGAGATATGAAGGACAATGTTGTGTTGCCTCCTAACTGATATGTTCCTAGGATGTTGCTCCAAACTTTTAAGAGGTTGGGCATCTAGGACCTCCATGATGAATATGTTTTATAAAATCATGATTATTGGGACTACCATCACACAAAAATAAAATGCAAAGGAGATTGGCACTAGGAGAAGCTCCATGAACTTACGAAGGGCAAATGGTTCACCAACCCCTTATTCTTGTTGAACCAAAATGACAATGAGGATCCTTCCTCTAGGGGTTTCCAAGATGAAGATTCTACACCCCTTGACATTGGTGGTGATGAGGGCTTGAACCCAAATTTGTAGTCCACTATCAACAATCCAGGTTCAAACAAAATTCAGAGTCAAGGCAGGAGCTCAAGCAACCATCATGATGATAGAAAACCTAATGATCATGATCATAATAAGTGGAGAGGAGGTGGTAGACACTGTGGTGGTGACAGTCCTCCTCCCTCTTCATTCTCTTCATTTTCATCTTCTTCGTCCTCCTCTAAATCAGATCAAAAGCATGGGGGATGAAATCATGATGCAGGTGAATGACGGGATAATGATCGTAGACCCCATCATGATTGAAGGGACAGCAAGAGACATCATAAGCATCATCAAAATCATGACAATGATGAGCCCTAACTAGAAACTCGAAGCATGGTAAACATTATAGAGGCAATAAGGATCCCAACCAAGCAAATGAAAGATAGCAGAATCAAGCAATTGAATATGAACAATATTCCTAGATTTGAGAGGGGGATATAGCTCAAATCCACATACCCATATTTAGGCCTTTCACAATTCCTATGCCTTGCAAAAAATAGAAAATAACTAGTAGAAACTTAATCTATTCCCTAAGACACTCATAAAAGAGGCAGAAACTTGGTATTGCTCCTTTGAGCCAAAATCAATTCGCAAATGGAGTCTGATGCTTGAGCTATTTAATGATAAATATTAGACATACTCTAGAGTGTTTAATTTGAGAAAGAAAATTCAAGGCTAGTGACAAGAAACACATGAACCCTTGGATGCGGCAATGGGTAGGTATTATTTCCTTTTCCATAGATGTCCTAGCCATGGTTATTCTCAATGGAAGCAGCTTTGCCATATCATAGATGGGCTCTGATCCAAAATGAGAAGAACTCTTGGGGTCTATGCCTAAGGGAGACTATTAGAAATAAGAGGTCATTAGATTCAAAGGCTCATTGAGCAAGTTTCAAAAGAAGAAGTTGAGTTGAGAAAATGGGAAAGTGTTAAGTAGTATAATCAAGATCCTTTCATTAGAAAAAGGGAGGTTCAATTATGTGATAATGAGAGGAAAGCACCACTTGATGCGGTGGTGCAATGAAAAACCTTCCCAATTCAAAAATCTATCTAAAATTTTTGCTAAGGTTAACAAAATGTTGAAATATTTGAATGAAAAATTTCAAACTACTCTAAAAATTACAAAAGAATCCAAAGAACAAGGTAGTGATCAAGATCATAGGAGAAGGAAAGAGGCTAAATGTGCCTATCAAAGGGGTAAAAGAGGTTGTGAAGTTAGAATCAAATGATGATGGTGGGTGTGACATTTTCCAATATGAACATTCCAAGGGATGTTACCCTATTATGTCACACTTACAAGAATCTGGAGTGTTTGCTCTGAATCCTAAACTAGGACACAAAGGCAAGCACTTAGAAGGTTACCTTATCCTCAAGGAAACCCAAGGTAGTTCCACCAACAATAATAGGCTTATTATCTAAGTGGAACTCCACCATAACTATATGAGTAGTAGTAGTAGTGGCAACACCCACAGTCATGGGGGATGCCACCACCAAAGCAACAGTACTCTTATAAGTAGCCAAATTCGTATGGGAACTATGTTTAGTAACTAATGTCTCTGCTTGACTCTTCTAGTCACGATTCTTTTTAGCATCACTAATACCCTCCAGAGTATTACATAACTCATTCTCCATCTACTAGGACCCCATATCCCTATCATCTGCCTCATCCTTCAACAGATGCTCCTCAACCCTCAACCTAATTACCACCTACTCCATTCATGCAAGGTAAAATTATTATACAGTAACAACAATGTAATGCTACCAAGGCTATTAACATATATTTGGCTTCTTAGCTAAGTGGTTTGAAACCTAGATCTTGTAAAAGACCACTCTTCCGAACTAATAGTCCTACTAAGCCCTCACCTACTTATGCAGCTAGTCACCCTGTATCTTCTTCATCCTCTACATCCATTCTTTTCAAGAGCCCTTCAAACTAAACACCTCCCAAAATTTTCATAGTCATGTTAACCCATGTTGTATCTAATTGGATCGAAGTTGGTAACCTTTCTAGAAAAAGAGATAATCCAGAAGTCCTCTCATCTGTTTGCATGTTTTTGGAAATGAGCCATGCAAGGCTCTTCTTAACTTAGGTTTTGAAGTTAATCTAATTTTCCATGAAATGTATAATTCTTGGAACCTACCTCCTCTCAAAAAGAGCAACATCTATTTAGAATTGGCATATCAATCCATCACTATTCCTTTGAAACTAGTGGAGGACATTGTGACCATTGTCTATGGGTGGTCATATCCTGTCAATTTACTGGTAATCAAAGTTGATAGTTGCAAGGGGAACTTTCCAATCATTATATTAATGGCTTGGTTAAGCACTATTGATGAACGAATAAGCATTAAATATCTTTCCTTGGATATTTCTAAGAAAAATGAATTTGAAAATATTGAGAAGAAGAGAGTTCCATAGATCATGTACAATAATACAAGGTGCAACTGTGTGCAAAAAATTTAGTTTATTAAAAGCACATTAATCAAAGCATGTAGATAGTGTGTAGATGAATTTGAAATCCAAAAGTGCCTATATGTAGTAGTCACAAAATAGGAGGACACCTAGTGACTGACACCTAATTCTAAAAGTAGCACACTTTGCATGGAAGCTACTAAGAGTTTAACATGTGCCTATGTTGAAAGCATGGATGAACTATAGCAAGTTCATCTCCAACTCTCCAATGATAAACCTAATGAAACCAATTGGGGAGAGTTGGAAATGCATAATAGTTTTAAACAAGTGCCCTTAGAGTTGAAAACTCTACCTACCGACATGGAATATGCATTTCTAAAAAATGACAAGCTAGTGATAATCAATGATAACCTTGCTCCTAAGTAGAAATGGATGTTGTTAAAGGTGGTCAACAAATGGCCAATAGCATTTTCTTAGTCATATCATGAACTCACATGGATTAATCCTAAGATATGCTAACATCACATCTATACTGATTTGTCCATGAAGCCAAAGAGGTAGCTGTAGTGGAGGCTAAACCCCAAATTGAAGCATATCATCAAAGAGGAAATTGAAAAACTCCTCAAGGTGGGGTTCATCTATCCAATTGCGAATAGCGAGTGGGTTAGCCCACTTGTAATTGTGCCAAATAAAGGTGGAAAATGGTGGGTCTATATTAATTTCAAGCTGTTGAACATGGAAACATTCAAATATTATTTTTCATTGCCATTTGTGGATCAAGTGTTGAACACTATTTCTAGGCATTATTATTATAGCTTACTAGATGGTTATAGTGGCTATAACCAAATTTAGATTACACCTGATGATCGAGCAAAAACAGCATTCACAAGTCCCTGGGAGACATTTGCATATTGTAAGATGCCCTTTCGTTTGTGCAATGTCCCTACAACTTTTTAATGCCTTATCCTGATTATTTTTCAATAGCATATTAGTAGCAGGGTGGAAGTCTTCATGGATGAATTCTCCACTTATGGCACTATAATTGGGCAAGTCCTAGACCACCTTGAGCAAGTGCTTAAAAGGTGCATGAAGACTAATCTTTAGCTCAATTTGCAAAAGAGCCACTCATTGTCCAAGAGGACATTGTGTTGGGGCACGGAATTTCTCAAGCAGGGATTGAGGTGGACCCTAAAAAGATTCAAATCATCTAAGGAATAACTTGCCAACCAAAAATTGTTAAATATGTATGGTCATTTCTTGGACACATTGGCTACTACTGATGATTCATAGAGAATTTCTCTAAGATCATGAAACCATTAGTCAAGCTCATAAAGAAATATGCTCCATTCATATGGATGAAGAAATGCAAAAAGGCATTCCAGTAGCTTAAGAAGAATCTTGTAGAGACTCCAATTCTACGAGCACTTGATTGGTCCCATCCATTTCACATCATGATGGATGCATCAAACTATACCTTGGGAGTTGTGCTTACAAAGATGAACAATCAAAAACATCCATATTACATCCATTGAGCAAGCTGATGCATTGTGGATGCATAGCTTAATTACACCATGACAAAGAAAGAGCTGATGGTTGTGCAATATGCTTTAGAGAAGTTTAGGCACTATGTGCTTGGGTATAAGGTGTTTATGCATACTAACCATAGTGCAACTCACTTCCTAATGAATAAACCAATGGTGAGTCCCCATGTTATATAGTGGCTAGTGATTTTACACGAGTTCAATTTCACAATGGTAAATCAAAAGGGAACTAAGAATGTGGTCACTGATTACTTGTCTTGGTTGTGATGGGATAATAAAAAGGATGATATCCCACTCTTTAATCAATTTCCTAATGAATTCCTCTTTACTAGTGCAATAAATGAACAAGTTCCTATTGAACCAAAATAATACGATGGCATCCTCACTTATCTTCTCACTCAAGAGATACCACAAGAGTTAGACCACCAAAAGAAACAACATTTTCTTCATCAAGCCAAATGCTTCATGGAGATTAATGGATACCTTTATAAGATGTGTGCTAATGGCCTAGTTCGTCAATGTGTTTCCAATGCTAACCAACTATGCATTCTTCTAGACATTTACAAGGGTCCTTATGGGGGCCACTATGTAGTGATGATGAGAGTGGTTACTCTAGCAGTTACTCTAGCAATATTCTAATTATTAGAGTTGTTACTCTAGTGGTTTCTTTTGCAATTATTCTAATTATTAGAGTAGTTTCTCCCAAGCCTATAAATACAGTGCCTAGGCACACAATTGGAGGAAGTCTTTCAGCAGTCAAGTAGCAAAACTCTTGTAGTCTGTTTGAAAGTAGAGTATTTTCCAAGTGCCCGTAGTAGGAGGTCTAAGTATAGATGGATCTTTATTCAAGCATTGTGTACCTAAGCACACCTTGTGTATGGCAATAAATGCGAGCTCTTTAATTCATCCTTGTAGCACTTGTGATTTGTTTTCTTACGCATTTCTTTCATTTTATTTTCTTATGCATTTATTTTATTTTACTTTATTTTATGTACTTTACATTTCTGTTATTAGCACAGTGATTCATTTTGATCAATTAAACAAATTGTTAAATTACACAAGCACAACCACTTCAAGCATGTGTGTAATGCTTGGTAACCCAGTAACGATTAGCGTTTGGTAATCCCAGCAGTGTTGCATTGATTTAGGATGTGTACAGCAAGTGGGAACTGATTCTGGTATTAGGATTAGTTAGAACTTAGTTAATGAGCAGTTAAGTTAAATTAGTCACTTGGTTACCTCTCTCCTTCCCTACTAGTGCAGAACATAAAAACATAAAAGCTATAAAAATCACGTGCCTCAAGCTTACTTAACCATACAATCGTGACATGCAAGTAAGCTTGGGAAGACAACAATCAACCAACCCATCCTTGTTCCACAATGGCACATAAGCACTTAGTCCTTGGTATTCATATGGTTGGGCGTAGGGGTACCTCGTCGCTCATCATTGGCACCGTTTCTGGGAACTTAGTTGTTTGTGCGCTAATTAGAACATAGGAAATCATTCACATCATTGGAATGAACCCTTAGGGTTGATTAAGAAAATAATAAACAAGAATACATTGCACACTAAACAGACAAGTATGTCTCCTTCTTCATACAAAAGTGCCTCACCGCCTAGATCTAAAATAGAAAACAATTGGCGGCGTAATACACATGATGTTGATCCACCAGTCCCTCAACAAGTTTTAGTGGTATATATTCATCTCGATGAGTATATACCAAACTTCACCTTTATCCTCCATCAAGATGAACAACTTGTTGGCAAGACTTAAAAGGTAACATAGTATTACCTCCCAATCATTCAGTCCCAAGCATGCTTCTTCATGCCCTCACACGAATTGACATGCCACACTTACATGCAGAATATGTTGTGCAAGACCATGACTCAAGAGAATAGCATCCCACGAAGGCACAATGTTAAAGGGATTTGCAACAAGAGAGACATAATAAGTCTTTGAAGGATAAGTGGTTGCAGGATGTCCCACATGTCTTAAGAAAAAATGAGGGTGGTGAACCTGCCTCAAGCAGTAGTCCACACAATGATGTTCCTCCCATTGACTTTGGCCAAGGGGTTGTGTATCAAAACCTTTATTCCACTATTCATAACCTAGGTTTTGATACCCATGGGCACAAAGGATCCAAAAAAGGGAAATGGACACATGATAAAGATAGACATTTTGATCGCAATCACGATTGAGGTTGAGACCATTGAAGAGAAGGTAGCAAACACCGTCATGGTAACGGTTCTCCTTCTTCTTCACCTTCATCATCTCCTTCACCCTCTTCTTCAGTATCTAGACACAGTCATAAAGAAAAAGACCATAGGGATGGAGGTAGGCAAAATAGAATTCATAGGTGAAATAGCCAAGAAATGGAACAAGGGCACTCTATAGAGTCATGACATAGAAGAAGGGAGAGTAGGGAACAATGTAGGCATCATAGACGCCATGGACGAGATGATCATGATGAACCCCTACTCGCTACTTGAAGTATGTTGGACATAACTAAGGCTGTTAGAATTCTAACAAGGCACCAAAAAGATAGTAGGATCAAGAGATTAGATATGAACAATATCCCATGATTTGAAGGGGGATACAACACTGATCCTCAAAATCACTTACAAGCATTCCATGATGCGTGTGCCTTACAAAATAATAATAACGAATGGTAAAAACTTAAGTTGTTTCCATGGACACTAGTTAAAGAAGTGGAAAGCTGGTACCAGTCTTTAGAACTAGAATCCATTTGTAGGTGGAGTACTATGTTAGAACTATTTAATGACAAGTACCAAACATACTCCTGAGTGTCTAACTTGCAAAAGTAAATCCAAGGTTGGAAACAAGGAGGACATGAACCCTTGGATGCTACCATGGGCTAATATTATGCATTTTTACACCATTTTCCTAGCCATGGTTATTCACAAAGGGATCAACTACGCCATCTCATGGATGGGCTTAGGCATGAAATGAGAAGAACCCTTAGGACTTATACATAAGGAAGACTATCTGAGCTTAGGTCCCATCAAATTCAAAGACTATTGGAGCAAGTTGCTAAGGAATAAGGTGAGCTACAGAAGAGAGAAAGTGCAGAAGAGTATAACTGAGATCCTTCCCTCTGGAAGAGGGGAGTAAGATTTTGTGAGGATGAAGAAGAGTCACCACTCGAAGAGATGGTGAATAAGAAAAATTTGCCTATCCAAAAGTTGACATTAGAAGTATCAGCAAAGGTAGACCAAATGTGGGATTCCCTAGACAATATATTTCAATCTATTCTTAAAATAGTAGAGGAGTCTATAGAGAAAGGTAGTGATCACGAAAAAAGAAAAAAGGGAGAAGCAAAACATGCACGTAGCAAGGGTAAGGGCAAAGTTGCCATCATTGAAGAGGTTGTGGAGTCGATAAACAAACAATGATAGTGGATGTGAAATATGTCAATATGACCATCCTAAGGGATGTTGCCCTATAATCTCACATCTGCAAGAGTCTTGAGTGTATGCACTCAACCCACAATTGAACAAATGACAAGCACCCCAAAGGTTACCTTACCCCCAAGGTAACCCAAGACAGTTTCACCAACCCTTAATGTATTATCCAAGTGGAACTCCACCACAACTAATTCAGCAATATCAACAGTGGCAACACCCACAATCATGGGGAATGCCACCACAAAGGCAACAGTATCCTTATCAGCAACCTGACCAGTATGGATATTACGTGTAGTAGCTAATCTCCCCACGTGACTCCACTGGTCATATTACTCCTCAACCCACCTACTCCAACTATGCAAGGTGAAATCCCTACCCAGCCATAGCAATGTAATGCCACAAGGGCTGTTAACTCTCAACCTACTGTTGGTTCTAACAACCACATGAAGAAAAGACCTTTCTTTAGAACCAACACACCAACCAAGCCATTGCAATCACAAGTGACTAATTCCTTAGATGCTCAAGTATTAATCAAAACTTCAGAGCCTCGTGCAACTCAACCACTACACTTAATGCATACGGTCATGCTAACACATGCTGTCACTGATTGCATCAAAGTTGGTCCTCTTCCCAATAAATTCTCTAATCTTGGGAGTCCTTTGATATACTTACAAATTGTTGGAAATGTGTCGTGCAAGGTCCTTTTTGATTCAGGTTCCGGTGTCAATTTGATTTCTCAAGAAATGTACAAGGCCTGAAACCTACCTCCATTGAAAAAGAGCAACATCCATCTAGAGTTGGCTGACTAGTCCATCACTATCCCATTGGAACTGATGGAAGACATTGTTACCACTGTTTGTGGATGGTTGTATCCAACTGACTTTCTAGTGATTCAGGTAAACAACAGTAAGGAGAACTTCCCAATCATAATGGGAAGAGCATGGCTAAGCACCATCAATGCATGCCTAGGAATCTACAATCTTTTCCTAGAAATATCAAAGAAAAATACATTCAAAAAGATCAAGAAGAAGAAAGTTCTATGCATCGCATACAGTGACACAGGGTGTAATTGCATGTAGAGGTCATGGTTTGTGCAAAGTTTAACATTGCCTGCATGCAATCAGTGTGCACAAGTGATCAACATACAAAGATGTCTGTATGTAGCAGTCACACAACAGGAAGGTACCCAGTGGTTGATAGTTGATCAAGAAAGCAGTTCACTCATATGCATGGAACCAACTGAGGATTTGAGTTATGCTTATATCGATAGCATAGATGCATTAGAGCAAGTCCACCACCAACTTCCAAGTCTTAACCTTGAAAATGTTAACTAGGTGAAGTTGGAAATCCCTGAGAAATTTAAGTAGGAGCCCCTCGAGCTGAAACCATTGCCTGCTGGTATGGAATACACGTTCCTTAAAAATGAAAAATTGGTAATTATCAACGCTAAGCTTGCTCCTCAACAGAAAAAAGAACTACTGAAGGTAATCAATAGATGGTCAAAAGCCTTTGCTTGGTCATATCCTGAATTAACTAGAATAGATCCTAGGATATGCCAACATAGGATTTACACTGACCCCTCCATGAAGCCTCGAAGATAACCATAGAGGTGTTTGAACCCAAAGCTAAAGTAAGTAGTCAAGGAAGAAATTGAATAGCTTCTCAGGGCTGGGGTCATATACCCAATTGCTGATAGCAAATGGCTTAGCCCCTTCGTTATTGTGCCTAGAAAGGAAGGTAAATGGAGGGTGTGCATAGATTTCAGGCTACTGAATATGGAAACATTCAAAGATCACTTTTCATTGCCATTTGTTGACCAAGTCTTAGACACCATCGTAGGGCATCGCTACTATAGTTTTCTGGATGGATATAGGGAATATAATCAAATACAAATAGCCCTAGAAGACCAAGCCAAGACTACGTTCACTAGTCCTTGGGGAACATTTGCATACAAACAGATGTCTTTTGTCTTGTGCAATGCCCCTACAACATTTCAATGACTAGTTCTAAGCATCTTCCAATAGCATATAGGAAATGGTGTAGAAGTCTTTATGGACGATTTCTCCACCTATGAAGCAAACTTTGATCAAGCCTTGGACTAATTAGAGAAAGTGTTAAAAAAATCTGTAGAAACTAATTCGAGGCTCAACTAGTAGAAAAGCCATTTGATGGTCCAAGAGGATGTACTACTAGGGTACAAAATCTCACACAGAAGGATAGAGGTAGACCCTGAGAAAATCAAAGTTATCCAAGGAATTACCCATCAACCGGAAACTATCAAAGATATTCAATCATTCCTTGGACATACTGGCTACTATAGGAGATTTATTGAGAAATTTTCAAAGGTTTCCAAACCATTAGTGGAATTAATGAAAAAGTATGTACCTTTCGAGTGGACCAGGGAATGAAAATTAGCTTTCCAAACTCTGAAATAGAAGCTAGTAGAAACACCCATTCTACAAGCTCCTAACTGGTCCAAACCATTCCATATCATGACTGACATGTCCAACTATGCTTTAGGAGCCATACTTACATAGTTAGATAACCAAATGCATCCTTATCACATCCACTGTGCAAGTAGAAGTATTGTTGGTGCACAACTTAACTACATTACCACAGAGAAAGAATTAACGATTGTAGTGTTTGCACTAGAAAAGTTTAGACACTATGTATTGGGATATAAAGTATATATACATATAGATTATAGTACAATCCAATTCCTCATGAATAAGCCAATGGTAAGCCCTCATATCATATGATGGCTTGTAATGTTACAAGAGTTATATTTAATAATGATCGATCGCAAGGGCACTGAGAATGTGGTTGTTGATCATTTATCTCAGTTGCGATGGGACAACAAAAAGGACGAGTATCCAATTTCTGATTATTTTCCTGATGAATTCCTCTTTGCTGGTGTAGTGAATAATCAAACACCCATGGAGATAAACTGGTATAGTAGCATTCTTACCTATCTCCTCACCCAAAAAATACCACAAGAGTTAAACCTTAAGAAGAAACAATAGTTTCTTCACCGAGCCAAGTACTTTATGGAAATCAATGGGCAACGTTACAAAGTGTGTCCTAATGGCTTGGTTCGATGGTGTGTTCCCGATATAGATCAATTGCAAGTTCTCCAAGACGCTCATGAGGGTCCTTGTGGGGGTCATTATGTTGGGAGACAAACGGCCATCGAGATCTTGCTTACAGGATATTATTGGCCTACATTGTTTCGGGATGCCCATCAATTCGTCCAATCTTGTGAGCACTATCAACATGATGGGAGAATGACTGCTAGAATGGAGGGTTCACAACAATGGATCCAATCGTTAGAACCCTTCAACATTTGGTAAATTGATTTTATGGGGCCAATTACACCAATGTCCAATGGAAAAGCCTATATCATTGTTGTTGTTGATTACCCAACTAAATGGGTAGAAGCAGCTGCTGTTAAGGATTGTACATCATCTACAGCTACACGATTTGTTCAACAACAAATCATAAATAGGTTTGGTGTTCCTTGTGCACTTATTTCAAATAATGGTACCACTTCATAGGTGCAACTTTTCAAAAATTAATGCAACACTTAGGGGTTGAGCATAAATTGACTACACCATACCATCCCCAAGAGAATGGTCAAGTAGAAGTCACCAACAGAGAGATTACAAAGATATTAACAAGAACTATTATCAAGTTTAGGTGAGACTGGAGCACTAAACTAAACGATGCTCTTTGGGCATACTGCTCCACATAGAAACTCCCTACAAGCTACTCTCCCTATGAGTTAGTGTATGGTAAATTACCAATGCTTCTCATTCAAACTGAGCTTTGTACACTATCCATGACATGTGACCTCAACCTTGACCTTGGCCTAGCATAAAAACAATGGTTAGTAACCCTTAACTTGCTAGATGAAAATTGACTAGCTACCTTATCATCTAACGAGTTGCACAAGGCATTCAATAAACAACGTCATGACCTAATGATTAGAAAAGTTAAATATCAACCAGGAGATAAGGTTCTCTACTAGAATCCCACACATGTGCCACAATATACTAAATTTCAAACACTATGGAAAGGACCTTATATTATTTATGCAAATTTTTCTTCAAGGGCCATGATAATGTACAAACCTGAGAGCCTAGACAAGAAACTGTTGATCAATGTACAACAAACCAAACCTTTCCATGAGCTTAGGACAGCTAGTACACATGCTACCTCTGTTGATCGATGACCTTGCTCACTATTTTGGATCTCCTCCTTCCAACTCAGTTGTGGGGGAGATGGCCACCTATGCTAACCATTTTAGGCCCTTAGTTTTTTTTTGAATTTTTGTTTTACACATTTTTGTCTTACACATTTTTCAAACTTTTCTTATTTTTGTTTTACACCATCGTTCATGTTTTTACTATTTCTTTGTTTGCTTGATTTACTTTTATTCATCATTGCTGAGACGCAGATTGCACAAGCCGCAATATCGAGTACGCAATATCGCGGCTAACGCGATATCACATCCCCTGCAATATCATGTACGCGATATCAAGACTCTCCATGCGATATCGCGTACGCGATATCGTGGTCCGCCACCATATCTATAAATAAGAGGTGGCACTCCCTTCCTTTCCAAATCCTGGCTAGAAGTAGCGAAGCTCTAGCAGTTTGAACACTACAGAGTTAGATTAATTTCCCATGTGCTCGCAGTAGGAGTCCTACAGTGAACAGCTCTTTATTCGAGCAACTTTGTGACCTGAACACAAGTTGTGTATGGCAATAAAGATGAACTTGATTGGATAAACCTTGCAGTACATGGTTTTATTGTATTGTTATTTATTGCTTTCCTAGTGCGCACGGGTACGACTTGATTACGAGCATCTCCAGATGTGTACGGCTAGCTAAGGAATCGGCTACGGGGCCTGATTTTTCAATTTTTCTCCTACCCCCCGAATTTTTTCATTTTTCTTCTTCACCCCTACACCTTCGGTAGTCATCATCTACATTTTCCCAGATCCATATCAGCCCTACCACAACCTAGCCAATGAACCTACACCAAAGCAAGGTATTCTTTACTTAATGATTCAATTACCCTTGCTAATATATAATTGTGTTGTGTGTGCAGATGGCAATCATACAACAATGGAATGGATCTGGCGCAAACACCTGGAATGGAGCAACGTTGAAGCAGCTATGCAAGGAACAGAATGGATAATGCGCTTACGAATGGACAACGAAAGGCGCAATCTAGGCGTTGGCAGTAGCAAGACTCTTCTCTCTTCTTCTCTTCTATTCTCTCTCCTCTTTTCTCTCAGCTGCCAA
>MNCI01018471.1:132347-175233 GCA_015680685.1 Gnetum montanum
TTACTCTAATTATTAGAGTGGTTACTCTAGCGGTTACTCTAATGGTTACTCTAGTAGTTATTCTAATTATTAGAGTGGTTACTCTAGCGGATGCTTTTGCCGTTATTCTAATTATTAGAGCGGTTACTCTAATTATTAGAGTAGTTGCTCCCAAGCCTATAAATACAATGCCCAGGAACACAATTGAAGGAATTCTTTTAGCAGTCAAGTAGCAAAACTCTTGTAGTCTATTTGAAAGTTAGAGTATTTTCCAAGTGCCTGCAGTAGGAGGTCTATGTGTGGATGGATCTTTATTCAAGCATTGTGTACTTGAGCACACCTTGTGTATGGCAATTTGATTCATCCTTACAGCACTTGAGATTTGTTTTCTTAAGCATTTCTTTTATTTTATTTTCTTATGCATTTATTTTATTTTATTTTATTTCATACACTTTACATTTCTGTTATTAGCACAACAATTTATTTTGATTAATTAAGAAAATCATTAATTACACAAGCACAACTGCTTTGAGCATGCGTGTAATGCATGGTAACCTAGTAACGATTAGCGTTTGGTAATCCCAATAGTGTTGCACTAGTTCAAGATGTGTACAGCAAGTGGGAATGGATGCTAGTGTTAGGATTAGTTAGAACTTAGTTAATGAGTAGTTAAGTTAAATTAGTTACTTAGTTACCTCTCTCCTTCCCTACTAGCATAGGACATAAAAATATAAAAGCTATAAAAATCATGTGCCTCAATCTTACTTAACCATACAATCATGACATACAGGTAAGCTTAGGAAGACAATGATCAACCAACCCATCCTTGTTCCACAAGGGCACATAAGCACTTAGTCCTTGGAATTCAACCAGATCATGCGTGAAACGCTCATATTCGTATGGTTGGGTGTAGGGGTACCTTGCCACTCATCAAGGGAGATACATGATCATTAAAATCCTAATAGCAAGTTCCTATTAGCTAATAATCTTTGGGGATGCCCACGAATTCATCCACTCTTGTAAATGCTAGCAATAAGATGGTGGGATGACTACTTGATTGGAGGAACCTTAGCAATGGATCCAACCACTGGAATTCTTCAACATTTAAGACATAGATTTCATGGGCTCCATCACACCCATGTCAAATGGAAAGGCATACATAATAGTTGCTACTGACTATTGTACAAAATGGGTAGAAGTACTAGCCATCATCCACTGTACATCATCCACTACTATACGATTTATACAAAAAAATATTGTAAACAAGTTTGGAGTGCCACATGCACTAATTTCTAATAATGGTACTCATTTTACAAGTGCTACCTTTTGCAAGCTCATGCAATGCTTAGGAGTTGAGTATAAATTAACACCCTACCACCCCCAAGCCAACAATCAAATAAAGGTTACCAATAGGGAGATCACAAAAATATTAACAAGAACAATTAGCAAGTATAGGAGACACTGGAGCATAAAACTTAACGATGTCCTTTGGGAATACCACTCAACATAAAAACTCCCTATAGGCTACTCTTCCTATGAGTTAGTGTACAGAAAATTACCAACTCTATCAATTTAATCTAAGCTCTATATAATTTTAGTAGCTTGTGACCTTGAACTTGACCTAAGCCTAACAAAAAAGGAGAGATTGATAAACCTTAATGTGCTAGATGAGAATTGATTGGTGGTCTTATCCTTGAATGAAGTGCACAAAGCATTTAGTAAACAACACCATGACCTTAGGATAAAAAACGTGAAATTTCAACCTAGAGGCAAGGTTCTTTACTAGAACCCCACACACGTACCTCAATGAACTAAGTTCCAAACATTGTGGGAAGGGTCTTACATCATTCATGAAACTTTTTCTTCTAGGGTCATATTAATTTACAAACCTAAGAGCCCATACAAAAAGTAGCTAATCAACACACAATAAGTCAAACCTTTCCATGAGTCCATGCAAGCTAGTGCAATCAATGTCTCATCGAATATACAACCATGCTCAATCTTTTGGATCTCCTCCTTTCAACCTAGTCATGGGAGAGATGGTCATCCATGCTAACTATATAAGTGACTCCTCAGTTTTTCTACTTTTTTGTTTTTACACCTTTTTGTTTTACACTTTATTTTTATACCATTTTTGTTTTATTTGACAACATCATTCATATGTTTTATTTTTCTTGAATATTTTATAATTTCTTTTATATTTTTCCTTATTTTGATGTGAATTTTTTGTTGTCTTCTATTAAAATTGCTTTATTGTTAACAGGAATCAATGATGATGTGGATAGCTACTAATGGTGGTTGGTACCTAATGTTTTTTATTGCTAATGTCTAGTTTCTATTTTTTAATTTTAATGATCAATAACTAAGACAAGTTTCTTTTTTATGGAATTGGTAGTAAGTCCATGTCATCCACCCATCCACCAACTCTATGGTTTTCCCAATTTTGGACATATCAAGTCCCTTTTTAATTAATAAAACTTTAATGAACTTGTGACCTTGGTAGTTTCCAAACTTGGGAAAGATTCAAAGGTTTGAAAATGGTGTGACTTTAAAGGGATTCAATACTCTTTGTGCCCCTCTACTTGCTTGAGTGCATGTGTGTTTTCATGGATTTCTTACCATTTCTTGTCAACAAATAACAGGAAGTTAAATAAGTCTTTGCATGGTATGGATCCTACCCAAAACTTCATGAAAAACATAAAAAAAATTTAAAAAACATGATAGAAATTCAAAGCACACTCCTTAGAAAAAATCAATGGGCTACAAGCACTGGTTATGGGACTAGAAAGACATGTTACCCATGCCTGAACGTCCCCTCTAACTAAGGTCATTTTTCACTTTCTACTTCTTTTTATCACTTAAATGAGGAATGTTGATTGTCCATGGGAGCATTCTTATGTCTCAAGGGGGTGGACTGGTCCTAGAGTGATGATGCAAGGTCACCAAAAGTGGTTGGTTTTGGTTTGGACTAAGGTTGGACTTTATCAGGTAATTTAACCATGAAATTCATAAGGGACTTCATGTGACCATGATTGGGACATTTATTCCATTCTCTATTTCATCCATTAGTGCTCTCCATAACTCACCTCACTACTAATTTTCATGTTTTTGTTTAATGTCTTAGTTTGACATGTTAAAATTTTTAGGTAAATTCTTTGGGTTTCGATCCTTTGCTTTTCGTAACCATTAATCAACTGTGGGACCCACAGATTCCTTAGTTGAAGTTATGCAAGGGCAAAATGGGCATAAGCCTACTATGAGGAGGACCCACTTACATAGCTCTTAGTTGGACTAGTTAAGTCCCTTATCCTTAGACATTTTTGTGATCATATATTTTGCATTCCCCATCAGTTATGTCCAACTATCTTCTCCTTAAGGCATTTCCTAATCATTCTCCATCTTTTGTGAATTCTCAAACCCTCTTCATGTATTTCATTATATTGTTAGCTTTTTGGGATTCCATTTGACATCAATTTCATTCAAAAAAATCCTTTTATTTTTTGAATTTTGACTTGGTCAATGGTCTTCAATAGCCACATCGACTAGGACCAGTCAGCACAACTAACCACATCAACTAGGCCCTGTCAACGAGGCCTAGTTGATGCATGGGAAAAATTCTATAAATAGCATCCATCACTTGGGAATTTTTTGCCATTTTCTTTAAATGTAAGAGGAGTTTTTGCAATTTTTTAGAACTCAAAACCTTCTAGAGTCTATAAATTTCAAATCATTTGTCTAATTCACTCTGTTCTTCAACCCTGCAGCTTCCAAAGGTATGCTTTATGTCATGGGGGCCACAAACCTTAGTTTTTTGATAGAAAATTTTTCAAAATATTTTTAACTTCCCCATGGGTTTAATCAATAAAATAATATTAAATCATCAACCTATGAGAGTTAAACACTTCCAACATACTTTGGTAACCTATCTAATAAGATAATATTAAAATAATTAAATAGGACTTGATCATAGCTTAGCCAAGTGTAACTACCCCAAGAGATAAGGTATTCCAAATGTTTTAAAGTTACACATTAAGTGCTAATCCTTGATCATGTTGTGATTATAGATGGCACCTAGACTGAAATGCCCGTAAGAAGGAGGATCATCTCAACCAAGGGACAAATGGCCAAGAGCTAGAAGGAAGTAGCAAGAGCAAGGCCAAGAGTAGGCAACAAAAACTCATGAAATGAGACCTCTTCAGTAGGAGCTCAAAGTGGAATTTGTCCAACAAATTCCTAAAGAAGTGGTCGTAACAGAACAATCCCATTGAGATGAGGCTCTAAGACCAGTGCCAAGACTTGAGGTCACATTAACCCAAGCCTACCTTGATTAGATCAAGCCTCATGACATCCAACATTCAATTCTCTAAGAATTAAACTTTGGACCATTCTTGGAACATGCTCCACTAGAATTCAAGATGCAGTTACATAACTCTGCCATGTGGTCAATCATTACTTCCAATGGAGAGTGGTATATGGAAGAGACATATCTCTTCTGGAATAGTAGGTAGGCAAGAGCCACTATGAAGATCAAGGACATTTAGGTGTCCTACTCGGTGGAAGCTATTGCACAGGCCCTGGAATTGCCTGATACTAGAATAAATTTGGCAGAGATCTCCACACAAGCAGACCCAGAGGCAAAGAAGAAGTGGACCTAGTGATGTTATGGAGTGGACTAACAAGGAGTATGGCACACTCACCCTGGTAGAGCATTTATATTTCAAGATAGTGACCTATCACCATAATCTAATGGTAAGGCCCAGTAAGGTGACTGCCTTCTTAGCCTATGCGTGTGCTACTCTGAGTGGAAAATTCCCTGTGAACCTTTCACAATTGATTTATCTAGAGATAGAGAAGCTATTTTAAGGAAAATGAATGTGGAAGGAAGGTCCTACCCTTTCCCTGCCTCATTAGAAAATTAAGAAAAAGGGCAGGAATAGTTTGCTATGCGAATGATACACTCTGACATAATCCTTCTTCCTCTTGGGTAGAAATGATGAAGGACAAGACCCCTACCACAACCAAGGAAAAGGAGAAGCAATCACTACCTCGACTACCCACTCATGAAACAACACTAGAGTTCCACATTTCCCTTGAATGAATGCAGGAGATTCAAGAGTAGCTCTTACATGAGCTAGAGTAGTGAGCAAGAATGAGTGGTAATGATCCATCTATGTATCACCTAGTAATGAGTCACCTCAACAAAGTGGCTTGAACAATCAGCCAAATGGAGGAAGGTGGGTCAATCATTTTAGCCCAAAGAACACAACTTCCCATGAGATCAAACCCAAGCACCTAAGAGGTAACAATCTCTCTCTCAAAATAGTAGCAATTTTCAAACATCTTTGGAAATGCCACTACTTTCTCAATGCATCTGGAGAAGGGCAAGGGGACAATTATCTTGGTGATGCAACACCATTGGTAGGAGATAGCAATAGAGGTGGTTGCTAATAGAATTACCAAGGCATTAAATGCACCTACAACATCTGTAGCAGACATTTCTACACTCTAGGAAGTGTAGACATCTGTAGGAATAGTTAGCGGTAAATTAAGTGTAGCCCAACATGAAGAGTTACTCAACCAACTAGTAGGAACTAGGCAACTGATTCCAGATGTCTTTGATCTTTTGGATACAATTACCACAACCTTGTCAAATCTATTAGAAGTAAGGGAAAAATGAATTATCATGGAGGGGGAACTCAAAACATCCCAGGCTCAAAACTAGTGCCTAACTATAGAGGTTGCTGAATTAAGAGCCTATCTTGTTGATCCTACACTTCTTAGCCCTACATTGACCCATGATGGAGCTTTTTAACAACTTCAAGAAAAGCTCAAGAAGTTTGAGGATGCAAAAGAGATGATAATTTTTTATTAGTCCTTAGCTGATGACAACATGCATAATATCCAAAAGGCCTTAGATAAAACTCACTAGGAGAATTTCACCCTAACTGCAGAGAATCACTACCTACAGAATCTTGATGTGCAAAAGCAACAAATGCAAGATTTCATCCATCAATAGCAAGAACAGCTAGCTAGAGTAAACATAGAAATGAGAAGATTAGTAGCTGAAAATAAGAATCTCTCAATGGTGGAAATTTGTGTCCTTCACTACAAATCTACAGTAGAGGTAACTGCCTAGAAAAATGAGGCTCTCAAATTTAAAAGAGTCAAAAAATCACTATAGAGATCAAGTTGGTCTATAGAAAGAAATCAATGAAACACATATTTAGATGGCAAAGGGAAAAGTAAATGAGGCCCTCTAGTAGCTCAAGGAAGAAAAAGATGTCTAATAGCCTATCTTTGATGGGCTCAATGACTACAACAAGGCAAAGATCTACATGAAGGAGCTACAAATTAAGGAGATGATAGAGAACATGGAGCTTGCTAATCTACGTTATGACTATCAGATGGCCATGGTCCAAACTAGAGAAATAGGTGGCCAGTTCATATCTTTTGTATTAAGCCGAGTTCAAGCATCACAAAGACACTAAGCATAAGCTTGAGTGGCAAATGCAGAACTCAATGTTCTCAGGCAATGCTTCAGCAATCAACGGTCTACAGTTGAGAACCTAGCTAGGAGACTAAGTGACTACTAAGAGCTGTAGAATATAGTAAAGATGTTTAATGTTGAACATAAATGTTTCACTACTTGGTTCATCCATGTGAAGAAGTTGTTTCTAGTAATGCCCTATCCTTGGGATGTTCCCACAGCGGCCCACATTCATGCTGCGATGTGAACCATGAACGATCCCAGGAGTAAGGAGAAGATGATAAGGGCACTATTGGATGCCTTCCATCTTCTGCCAAAGGTTGCAACTACCATAGGACAATCACAACCATTGCATGTGCCTGAAGCAAGAGAAGGTCCTTTGGAACCTCAAGAATCTTCATCGCCAAGGACCGTTTGAACTTCTTCCTTGTCTTCATGCTAGTAGAGGAATTTTATTTGTAATTTTTATCCTAATGTTCAATTTTGTTTTCCTAAACATCAAACTTTTATAATGATTGTAGTTCCCATACACTCGAGCATGTAGTATTTGTTCATGTGTTGTTTTTTTGTATGTTAGTAGTTAGTTAATAATCCCATACCTTCCCAAAATTTTGTAAGACCTCCTTTTGTTCATGCAAGGATGAGTTTTCATTTAGTCATGAGGGTATGATGAGTTGCATTTTCTTGGGTCCCATCAACGTGGCTCCATCAACGTGGGATTTGATGTGTTAAGGTGGTCTCGTCAATGCAGTGTCTATTTTTGCCTATAAATACATGCTCACCCGCTATGTTTATGGGGAATCTTTTGTCATAGTTGTAGCAGTGCTCTTGTAGTTTTGTCATTTGAAAGTTAGCATATTTTTTCTAGGTGCCCACAATAGGAGTCAAAGAGTGTACGGATCTTTATTCAAGCACTATTATACCTAAGCAGAGCAGTGTGTGTGGCAATAAAGACGAGCTTTCTAATAAACCTTAAAGCACTTTGAAATAGATTAAATGTTTATTTATGCATTTAATGTTTTATGAAATTTCCTTTAATACTTAAAGTAATTAACCTAAATTAAACTAGATTAAATAAGTATGACCACTTCGAGCATATGTTTGACACTTAGTAATCCCAGCAACACTTAACGTTTGGTAACCCAGTAGTATTAAATGTGTTCAAGATGTGTATGGCAAGTGGGAATGAATGCTTATGTCAGGATTAGTTAGGTGTAGCTAGTTAGATTAAATGAGAAATTTAATTGTTTTATTTTATTCATTATTCTTTATCCTTAGGCAACTTAAAACACAAAACATAAAAAATGATAAAAATCATATGCCTCAGTTGCACTTAACCATACCTTTGCATTTCACAAGTAATTGGGAAGACAATGATTGCAATAGTTAGTTTCACTTCCTAGAGACTAGTGTACTTAGAAGAAAATAAGTCTACAAAATTCAACTATGCACGTGAATGCTTAGTGATTCGTATGGTTGGGTGTAGGGTCTACTTGCTACTCATCACTAGTTTACCCAATAGCATCGTTTACAAATCTTACTTACATGCTTATGCCTTGTGTTACCACTTTTACTATATAGCCTTGTTGCATTCTCTACTTATGCTCATGTAAAAATATAAAGCATAGAGGGGTATAGAAATATGTCAAAAAATAATTAAACATTTGTAGCCAAATGTCCATAGCCATAGTCATAATTACACACAATACACAATCTTTAAATGTATTTGGTGACTATCTACCAATTATGATACTTAAAATTGCTAACCCAACACAACATTAACGTGAAAAACTTTAATCAGACTAGAGGAGAGGAGGCAAAATGTTATCAAGCTTATCATTCACAACACCCAAAGCTTGCAAACAATAAAAACATGCAACAATTACGAACATGAATAACCATGAATATAACCAATAAATTATGAAACAACCCTAAAATCGACAAAGCATGAAAAATTAACAATTTTGACAAGGCAAACCCAAATTATAAGTTAGCCAAGATGTATGTTGATGTTATTTAACATTTAACAATGTGGAATAAGCAATGGTAAGTGTGGATAACTTGACCAATGTTGAAGTGTGAATAACCCCTATTATTGTTATTCAAAGACATGGTAACTATTCAAATGACAAATAAGAAGATACTTCACCACCATCTTGGTGATGCATAGTTTGAAAAATCAACAATGACATGATCGTAAAAGATTTGAGACTAGTTGTTGTTGTTTTGAAAGTAGCTCATGATGGAGAATAAGCATCATTAAACTCATTTATCATTTCATTTATATTAAATGATACAACAAGGCGAGGCATGGCATCGTAATGTAAGTGTAAATAATTTAATGCAACAATAACAAGGCCTTCCTCTCGGAGCTCTTCCATACTATTTCCTTCCATATGTTTTGCCGTTCGTTGGTAGTTGGTTTTATTGCAAAGTAGTTGGCGTCCGATAATGAAATCAAGTGTGCGGCGTTTCTGCAGTTTCATATGTAGTCACTGCCCCCTATAATTGAGGCATTTGTGAGATCATATTTCTAACATTAGCAATGTTAGGAAATTCAAAGCCCCTTTACACGCTTATAAGAACTGCAGTGATATCCAGGATTTTGGTATTAGCTTTAATAGTGCCATGGAGATCCTTAACATTTCTGTGTGACACCTCTTGGACTCTGAATCCGCCGTATTTGACAGCAAAAGAATCCAACACAACCATTGGATCCATTGCAACGCATTCAAAATTGCTCAAGAAAGTCGGCAGTACTATCGAGGAGAGTGTCGTTTGGGACTCAGTTTATTATGTCAGAATAGCCGAATATGAATATGAACATGAGCAAACCCATGCTTTTATTCCCTTCCTTTCTATATGCATGAAAATTCTTACGGTGACAGTGTTTCTTCTTTAATTCCTTTGATAGGAAACAGGGCTGCCTTGGAGAACCTACCCCCGTTTCTGGGGCAGACACATGCACAAGACTAGGCACGCACAGAATTACTTTCTTCAGTGCCAGAGATCTAATTTTATGGGACAAATAACATATCAAAGTAAACATACATAGACCTCATTTCTGTAATTTATTTAGTGATTACAGCATTGAATCATGCTACAACTTCTTTTTTCAATATATATATATATATATATGAAAAATAAAATATTTTTGGGCTTAGGTCCTAACCCTCAGGGTATGACCTAAAAAATAATATAAAAAAAAACATTGGCAACCATATTTGGTTACACAACACACCCCGATGTTCCTTCATCCATGGACGGATACCAACGACGTTTCGTGGCAGCTGCTGCTTACTAGCAATAGTACCAGACCTAGGCTACCCACCATGATTTTGTTTTTTCTAAGTCTCAACGACAGGTATTAATGCTCCCATTGTGCTCTCAACAAAGCATTTACTCTTTTCACACTCGCAGCGAATCTAATATCATAATATTGTATGTGGACGTTTCAAGAATCTTGTGATTTTACAATGTATATCATGTAAAACGCCACTCTTTGTCACCTCGCGTAGCACTGCACTGCAATAGAATTGCACAACAACCCCTGTTTCCAAATCGAATGGCCGTGCGGCGCCTACGCTCCGTAAAACCATGTCTTAAAGCACAGCAGAAAGTGGGTAGTGACAACTGAAGTAAAGAGTAAGATAGGGCAAAGGGTAAATTAATTCCAAGCATGGCGAACCTATCCATGGCAAGTGACTTGTTTCTATCGCTTTGGTTTTTCGATCGCAATAGTTTGATATCTTTCTACAGAAAACATAGCATTGCCAGAGTCAACTGCAGTGAATTATGGAAAGTTTAGTTATACCGAAGCCTTTGTTGGAAAGCTATGCATCAAAAGAATCCGATTCATAGAAACGAGAAATGGAGGATTCGTGAGAGAGAAAATGAGTAGTGTCCCTCAAGAAAAAGTGGGGATGGGGCTATGGGGTTCATAGCCGGGGACGTGATAAAGAAAATTTAAATATATTAGTAATATATTAGTTTTTTTCTATGAACCCGATAGAGAAAATTTAAATATATGAGGTTTTTTAAAAATTAAATCTCGTATTGTAAAATATAGAACAAGTACAATGTAAATCCAAAATATTGTTAATGCTTAAAAATTGCACATAAGATTGCAATATCACCATTAAACTGAAGCAAGAAAGAAAATTTGCAAAGGTATGGAGGGTATTGAATCCACTTCCTTACTCTGGAGCCATAATCTGGCCAAACATATAATTTCTGCAACAACCAAAATGACAGCAATAAAATGAAACCCTTTTGTTACTCAATCCAATATTTCCAAAAATGAAATTAAGCCTCAAGCCTCAACCAAATTTATAACAAATCAGGTCTGCTAATACTTTTGTTAAGTAGCCCCATAGGGCCATGTTGAAGATGAACGCATTATAAGAAGACACAACTTAATTAAACTAGTCACAGCCCAGTAACTCACCTCACCTACAATGATCCAAAACCTTTCAGAGGCTGGAAAATCGACACTAGTCATGATGAAGGGGAAAGTAAAAGCTGAAAGATCGGCACTAGTCATGATGAAGGGGAAAGTAAAAACTGAGCACCATGAGGTTGCATATGGCCATTGGCCATGTGCTGGTGGACTTCGTTGCTTTATAAGCAAACAGATTTTTAAAAAAGTTGAAGCATCCATCGGTCATCATGTTCATGACTCATGACCCATGATGACCCATGATGAAGACCCTATTTTGTTTTTTCTTTTTTCAGCAGAGATATATGAGAAAACGAGCAAAAACCAGCCATGAACAATAAACACGCGTGAATGTGAGTCATGGTGGAACCTTTAACGCTCCCAAAGGGAGGCGAATCCATGCAAGTGCAATGTTTTCCTCGCACGCCCCGTCCAAAACTTGATTTCCGTATTTCCCATACTTGCCACTTCGGCCTTCGGTTACCATAGTAGCCCTTTCGTGATTTCCGTGTGTTTGTTTATTCGTTCGTATTCCCTTGTTTTCTGTCGTCCGTCTCATGCCGATGCCATGAATCTTCATTGTTTGCTTGCCACTTAACAAGGATGCCATGCTATTGCTACCGACCGTCAGCTCTCACAAGCACACCACGTCATCCTTGCATGTACCATAGTCCTCGCCTCCCCCTATCATGCTTTGGATATCTTGTGGCCTCCTCCTACTAGTCCTAGATGACACTGTTGCTCTCCTCACGTCTTGCCTATACTATAGGACTAAAAATAATGAACTTCCTCCCCACCCTCCAACCCACTTTTCCACCCATGCTAAGGTCACGCTGGCGTGGCCCAAGGAAGGATAACTCCCAAAAAAGCGTTTTACAAAAATTAATTAAATAAATATTAAATTTAATACTACTTTACCTTGTTCCAACTAGTTTGTCATAGTTTTACCTTGATTTTACTTTATTTTACCAAATTATACTCATCTTTACCATGTTACAACTAAATTTCATCTTGTCTCATCTTGTGTTTGCCTTATAATGGCCTTGCCAAGGAAATAAGCCCCTACCAAGGTCCACCAAGGCCTAAAACTAGCAAAAATCTAGCCTATTTTAACCTATACTAACTTTGTTTTACAACACATATTCCACTTTGCTTCATTTAGCCTAGTTTCATGACCTACTTTGACCTTGTTATCACATTGTTAACCCCATTTAGTTCATACATCACTTTGTTTTCATCACATTCACCTTTATTCTCTGTTATGACCTCTATTTATCTTTATTTAGGCTCGAATTAGTGTTCAGTGATGGAGTTTGACCATCTTTGACCATCATTTAACATCATGTAGCCATGGCCCGCTAAGGCTTTAAACTGGCAATATGGCCTGCTAAGGCCTAAAACTGGTAAAAGTGTAACCATGTTTGACCTTGCATTACCTTGTATTGCCTTATGACCTTTGTTAACATTACTTGGATACTTGTATGCCCTTTGTTTCAGCATTTTGATTGTTAGCATTATTTTATTGGTATTATCATTATTTAATCATTTTGTTACATAGGTGCCACTTGATGTGCTTGTGTTTTCATGCAGGATCAAGAGGATAAGACAGCAACTCGACTAGTCTTAAAGCCTAGGTAAAGCCTCTAGTGATGTTGTCAAACCAAGTTGACCTTAAATATCCAAACCTTGAGCTTTGAAACCATTGCACTATACAACCATAACACCATGAAGTATCCCAATGACCATTGGCCTCAAAGCCAAAAACATCACAAAGGGTCCCCTAGTCAGAATTTGCATCTAGATCATGATGGTGAGGAGAAAATGCATAGGACCAAGTTCCTCACTAGAACTCAAGCCTGCTCATGACATCATCAAGCCCTTGCTATGCAACACCAAAGCCATCGCATAGCCTAGATTATATCTAATGCTCATATGTTTTCTTGTAGTATTTTTTATCATGGTTGCCAAGTTGCAATGAATAATTGATGTTGATAACTTTGATTATCTACAATAAGTGATCCTACATGCTTTCTCTCTCTCTCTCTCTCTCTCTCTCTCTCTCTCTCTTCTTGTTTGGCACAATGAACAAGCTACAAAACTTTTTGAATCTAATGCACATCACATAGATTTCCCTAAGCTATAAGGATGGTGACCTATTCTAGCCTTGTTTGCTAGTTGTCTTATGTATCCCTATGCATCACTTTGTAACAACATGCTTTCTTTGGCTAGTTTTCTTGTTCTCTTGGAGTTGTGCTTCCAAGATGAAGCCTGGAATCATTGCAAAGATGCAATTGACTACAGCGGCAAGTCACCACATGACCTCAATGTATAAGATTTGGTGAGTTGGTCTTGTCGTACCAAGAGTGCCTATTTCACCTCATTCTTATTACCATTCCCTTGAGCCCAACCTTGTAGCTTGATAATGAACTTCCTCACCCTTAAACAATAATGTTGACCTATGTTTGACATTCAAGCATTATAGCCATGTGACATCTCCTTTGTCATGATCCAACATTCAGTCTACCGAATGTAACACACCTCATTCAGTAGGAAAATGAAATCAAGTTGGCCTTGGCAAGGAAACCTAATGAAGGTTTCACCCCACAAAAAAATGGGAAAGAAAACTACCAAGAAACTGGAATGGCCTATGAAGATCAAAATTCCAAATCAACAACTCAAAACATGCAAAGGGAGGAGCCTAGTGGTCAAAATAAACCTTAGAGCAAGATGATGATTCCTCAAACGCACTTGCAAAGTGAACCACACTTTAGAACATGAAGTGCTAAAACCACTATTTAACCAAAATGTTTGTGCCACACTGTAACCATGATGTTAGCCTATGGATCATATTGTTAACCTTCATGGCCACTTCCCTATGACCTCGTTACCATTTCCTCATCATAGCCTTACCTCATCTTCACAAGCACTCTTCAACATGGTTCAACACGACTAGCTCAAGCGAGGAGAGAGAACATTGCTGGTAGACCTGCAATGGTGTTTTCTATTTTTTGTGAATGTCTCTTAGGTCAATCCTCTAGACACCAACAAAGAGGGGTCATTGAAACACTACTAAAATTGCATGTTGTAACCTTTGTGATCCCATCCCATGAAACCCACGGCTAAATTTTATTGTAAGTATGAAGATTGCAATCCACAAGGTGCAATCTCACATATACTTTTGGGATTGAAAATGCCTCATAAGTAGTCAAAGCCTTATCACCCAAGTGAAAAAAGCTATTTGATGTCTATATTTGGGCTTGGAAAGGTTAAAAATGCCTTTTGGAATACCAAAGTTGACATTTTGATGGGTTTTGTGAGGGGTATAGCATTTTCTATGCTAGAGATACCTACATGGGGGTATAACTCACCTACCCTCAACATGGATGCATGGGGGTATAACTCACTTACCCCCAGCTCTCAGTTCTAGCAAAATAATTAAGCAAAATTCTTGGATTATAGATAGTGGATGCTCAAACCACATGACACCATACAAGTCTTACTTTCTTAAATACAAACCAAAAATAATTAGCAACATAAAAATAAGATATGGTAACCACATTAACATAGAAGGAGTTGGAAACTACATTATCAAATTACCAAACAATAAGGTTATAGCCATCATTGATGTCTTCTATGTACCAAATCTCTCAAATCCTCTTATCTCAAAAGGACAAATGGCCAAGAAATGAATCAAAATTAGCTTCAAAGATGACTAGTGCATTATTAAAAAGAAAAACAAAGAAGAAATCAATTGAACAAAAGCCTACAAAAATTAGCTTCAAAGATGATTAGTGCATTATTAAAAAGAAAAACAAAGAAGAAATCAATTGAACAAAAATATATTGCATATATTTTAGTCACTTATATTTGAGAGGAAACCTCATCCAGGATAATAACCAAACCATCATTCATATTACTACTTCAAAAAAAGGAACACACAAAGATCCATGTTAAAGCATTTTTAAGCATTAAATACAAATAAAGAAAAATCTAAAAATTTGACACAAAAGATTAGGACAAACCTCTTACAACAAACTAGAAAAAATAATAAAGTTAAAGAAACCAATAGGAATTCAAATTAGAGATACTCCAAAGAAAATTGTAGAATATGCATTCAAGGAAAGAAAATCAATAGTCCTCATACAACAATTATGCAAAGAAAAGAAATCCCTCTTGATCTTCTCCAAATAGATCTCATTAAACCTATGTCTATCACCTCTATAGGAGGAGCTAATTATAAAATTGTTATGATACATGATTGCTTAAGATATACCTAGACATACAACATGAAGAGCAAGGCTAAGGCAATAATCAAATTCAAAGACCTCTACATTATCATGAAAAATACTATGGGCATGAAAAATACTATGGGCTTGTCCATCAAATCCATCAAATCATATTGAAGGGAAGAGTTCATAAGTTAAGAATTCAAATATTTTTATATTCATTAAGGTATTTTTCATCAAACCATATGTGGATATAGTCCACAATCAAATAGCATTGTAGAAATGAAAAACATAACCTTGCAAGACATAGTGAGATGTCTTCTTAAAAATGCTCAAATCTCTAACAATTTTTGGAGCATGGCCATGAATGTAGAAACCTACATTACTAATATAATAATTAGTAGTAGCAACAAAGAGAAGTCCTCTTATGAACTCTTCTACAAAAATCTTTCAAATATAAAACACATAAGAAGATTTGGATGTCATTATTATGTCAAAATTCCAAAGAAATTCATACATAAATTGGACAGAAAATGAAAGAAATGCATTTTTCTAGGATATGATACTAAGACAAGTGGATATACTTGTTATGATCTCATAGAGAAAAAATGAAACTCATTTAGAGATATGATTTTCATGGAAAATAAATTTGGCATGAAAGATTTTTACAATTTAAATGATAGAAATACAAAACAATCTAAACCATGGATATAAAGAAATCACCCTCAAGAACAAATTTTGGACAATAAATTTGAGAGAAGAACAACTAGATCTAATGTCATAGCAACATTGCATACTCAGCTTGCTCTCTCTTGAACCAAAGAATCTAGAAGAAGCCTTGAAAACAAATACATGGAAAGAAGATATGAATAGAGAATATAAAGTCATCATGAAAAATAAGGAAAAAAGGTAATTGATAGTAAATGGTTGTACAAGACCAAATTTAATGAAAAAGGATAAGTCTTCAAACATAAAGCAAGACTAGTTGCAAGGGGGTGGGTTTGAACAAAAGAAGCACATAGACTATGAAGAGCTTTTTACTCTAGTAGCAAGATTTAAAATCATCAAACTCATTCTCTCAATTGTTGCTCCTCACAAACTCAAATTACATTAAATGGATGTAAACTAAGCTTTCTTAAATGGCAAGATCAATGAAAAATTGTATGTTTATCAATAAGAAGGATACATCATCAAAGGTAAGGAAAAAAAGGTATGTAAATTAAAGAAAGCCCTAGATGACCTAAAACAAGCTTTAAGAACTTTGTTCCATACAATCAATAACTATCTTCTAAAAAAGGAAACTCATCTTACATGTTGAACTAATACTATACTATATGATAACAAGGATTTCATAATAACACCTCTCTATGTAGATGATCTCATCTTCAAAACCACAAATGATGAATTTATAGAGGACTTCAAAACAAACATGAAGAATGAATTTGAAATGAAAGACCTAGGGGAGCTAAAGTATTTTCATAGAATAAAATTTGAACAAGACAAGAAGGAAATCAAAATTCATCAAACAAAATATGCAATAATCATTTTAGAAAAGTATAAAATCACTAAAGAAAAAAACACCAATACTTCTCTTCCTCACAACCTAAATCTAAAGAATAAAGACAACACAACCATAGTTAATGCCATTTTGTATAGAAGCATGATTGGAGTACTTAGATTTCTTTGTCACACCAGACCAAACCCAAAATTTGCCACATCAAGATTTATTCAAGAACCTAGACAATCTCATCTTAATGCTATCATCCATTTACTCAAATATGTAAAAGGCACCGCAAATCATGAAATCAGTTACACCAAAGGAGATGAAAATTTTCATTCTAATTCAAATGTTGATTGGGGAGGTGATCATAATAATAAAAAATTTACATCAAGATCAATAATATTCCATGAAAATAATATAATATATTCAAAGTCAAAAAAACAAAAATCCATTAGTCTTTCAACTTGTGCAGCAGAATTTATTACCATGACAAAATATACTTAAAACATCTTATGGCTGAAAAAATCTCAGGAATCATCTTGGTTTTTATATATTACTCCCCATCAACTTATATTGTGATAACACTTCAACCACACAAATCTCATATGAACATGTTCTTCTTAAAAAATCAGAGCATATCAATATAAAATAGTATTTTATTAAGTAATAAGTAAAGGAGGGTAGAATCAAACCATTACATGTAAATACTAATGAACAATTGTTAGAATTACTCACCAAACTTCTTCTTTATTATAGGAATAAGCACCTTTGTAACAATAAAGGCATCAAGAGAACAACAAGGAAGGAAGACAAAGAAAACATTGTACAATAAAGGAGGGACTGTTAATAAGTAGTATCTAATGCTCTACCAACATAAAGATAAATGTACACAAAGTAAAAGTTTTTTTTATTTATTTTTCAATTGATGGATGGATGTAAACTATTTTGGCCTTAACTCATATTTTTTTTGCATAAATTTCTTTATTTTCACTATGGGGAATGACTTTTCAAGTTCCCCAAGTATGGCCCCTATCATTTCTTATAAATTGTAAGGACATACATGAATGAAATGACATGTTTTGAAGGAAATAAAGTTGACATTCAATTTTCTTTGAAATTTCATGATTTTTCATATTTCTTTCTTCTCTCATTTATACATCTATCACTAGTATCAACTTCCATTCTCAATTATCAATTCATTGTTATCAAACATCAATGCAACCAAATTATCAAGTAACAATCATATTAAATGCATTATCAAGATTTTTTTAACTCATTTTCTCATAGTCCAAAATTTTAGAATTCCAGAATTATCACATTTAGAATATCAAGAGTCAAAACTATATAACTTAATAATTCAAGAAGTTTTTAACAGAAATCACTTCCAATAAACGAAGGAACTTTAGGCAAACATAGAAGATATTTCCTAACCTCTAATCAATCTTTTGATTAATAGGAGCATAATATTATAGAGTCCAATGTCTCCTTCTTTACTATGAAAAGCAATCCAAATAATTATTCCAAGGTTATCAAAGTTGAAATTCAAAACTTTTCCAATTCAAATTTTATTAACTAGAATAGCAATGCCCTCTTTATTAACTTCATAAATATAAGAGAAAATAATATAATTTTTTAAAATGCATTTACCAAAAAAACTAATATCATACACTAAAATTTAATTTCTTATAGGAAAAGAAAATCTCAAAATAAAGGCTAATTGAAAAGATACTCCCTAGAAATCTATGCTCAAGAGCTATCGAAATGGTTCCAAACATTCCATGATAAAACTCACATTAAGATTCGAAGAAGGAGGCACCCATCCTTGATTTTTCAAGCTTAGCATTTGTCTCATAACCATGTCACTAATAGGTAAAAAAGCATTGTTCAATGAAAAAACATTTAGAATAGTATTAGAAGTAGAGAGAAAAGGAGATAACTTTTGTGTTATTAAATTAAAATTATTATCTAGAAGCCTCTTTTTTTTTTTAAATTAAGTAAAATCTATCTACCTTAGTATTTTCATTGCTAGTCCCTATTAAAAAAAAAATTTCTAAAGAGGAATTCTCTTTAGATATCAAGAATTTACTAGCACCTTTATATTTAAAAGGATTAGTAAAAGATTGAGAACTTGATGAAGAAAATTTCATTTGTGTCTAACAAAAACTACCATTATTTGTCTTTTCTCACAATTTTTATTTATTTTCCTCACAATAGCGTTTTTATTGCTAATAGAATAAATTCCAATAACATGGCTTTCATGATGACAATATATGCAACATCATTGTAAATTATAGGATGCAATTTTTTGGGAAAAATACTAATAATCAAAGTTCAGTTTTAATTTTGTCTTCCTTTATCATAAACTTCTTATTTATCCTTCTCAATGAGTACAGTATGATGAGCCCAAGTTATGGTAGCTATAAATAATATGAAAATAAGGGTATTAAAAATGGATTTTTCAAAGATTTAAAATCTTATTCTCTTTAGGGAACCAGATACCTCGAATCTCTACTACAAGTGCCAAAAAATGAAAAAAATAACATGACCTCCAATATAATGAACAGAAGAAAACCATGTTAAAGTCCTAATTGTACAAATTTTGTATGATGCTCCTCTAATGTGGATTCATGTATAGCATCTTACCACCCTACAAACATGGTATATAGGATGAATATAAAGCTCAAACTTAGTGTTTCACTCCCTATAAATAAGTGCATGTACATAACAACTCCAACAATATTTACCAAGTGATAACAATGCCTCCAAGATGAAATAATAGACAAGATGTACTATAATATTCCCATTTTATGTAAACCCCAAGGCTTCTTTAGAGCTACCCTAATGGTTCATTAATAAGAATAGACCCAACTACAAGGGAATTAGATAAGAAAGTGAATAGTTTCTTGGTTTAATAGGATGAAGCATAGTACATCACCATACAATTGCCCCACTATTCATGAGATCAAGTAAGATCATGTAGTCATATCATCACTTAGATACATACTTATCCAAAGACTATATGATCAAATGCTTGCATATTCAAATTAATCAAGATTACATATATGTGTATGTGTGTGTATGTGTATGTGTGTTATTCTAGATATATATATTGATCTACCTATCCATGCACCTAACTTATAGAACTAATGGCATTAGAAAAGTACATAATAGAAGTTGGGTTAGCAAGGTTATTTATGCAGGATTTGCTAGGGGTAAAATGTAGTAATTCTATATCATACAAGATGCACAAATTTTTCACTACATGTGTACTAATCATAAGTCAAGTAGAAGATAGAAGTGAATGCTAGCAAGAATGAAGAATGAACTCTAGCTATTTTTGTTTTACTATCCATGGTCTTACCTACTTTTCTTACTCATGACTTGAGTCCTCAATGTTGGGTTTTTATTCTCATTTGCTTGGCCCTAGACTCCAACATGACTAGATTCATGAACCTATGATATTGAGCTACAATGGCTATGGTATGTTATCTAATTAAATGACAGTGAAAGCTAGAAGCCTTATGAACAAAAATAATAAGATGAAATTACTCCTATCATCATCTTCTATCCAAACTTCCCTCTATCAAGACATAAGCCATTATGTCCCATAGTGTCTATCTATCTTCCACAGTATATATTTCATTATAATGCCTAATCTTGCCTAGATAAAGTACTTTTGGAATAACTCTAACAACCATCGGGCTTTGCCTTGTCTACCTACTTGAGGCCGTAACATGCTCTACTAACTCTAACTAAAAATGAGTAGGTTCAAGAACATAAGCAAAATGAAGCTACTGATTATGCTCATTATGCCTCCATGTTTGGGATTTAAGTATAAATGAAAGCTACAAAGAAAAAGGAAAATATCCATAATGCCTAGTAACCTACCACACTTATAACAACTAGCAACGATATGCCTTGAACTCATGAATTTGAAATGATATAAAGTAAACCCATTTCTTCTCTTTGAGGTATTTTGGTATTCTTTACTAATGGATAAATGTTCACGAGTTCATCATGTAGACAATGGATAGTTTTGGTTGGCCTAATTAACTTATAATGCCTATTGACATGTAATTTGTGTTTAGTTGCTTAATTCTAAAAAGGAGATAACAATGAATATTGAGTTGATAATATTTACATACATACATATATAATAGTAAAATACATCAAGACATGTGAGAGTTAAGATCTTCCCTTCCATTCATCGTTGTAGCCTTTACATTCCCATACCATATAATCAATCAAGACACAATGTTACCAAATTGAAGTAATTTCACTATTAGTAAGTATTAAAATCCTACATCAAAAATAATAGTTTCAAACAATAACAAAATTCTAGATGTAGCTTTACTTATATTGTCTACAATCTATTATATTGCTACTCATTCAGATTAGACAATGAGAAATAGAATATTTATGATATAATGGTGAGAAACATGTGACTAAATCCTCAATGCATAATGGCATAATGCAAAGTCACCTAGTATGGTCTACCTTTAAAGTACATACATAGGTTCAATTCTCTAAGGTCTATTGGAGCTTTCTTCAATTTTCTTATGGCTAAATCAATTACTTTCAAGTCAAATACTTACATTTAGGTGATGCACCTTCACCTAATGACCTAAGGTAGTGTGAGCATTTACTTGTTAACCCATAATGTGAAAGGTAAATTGCTAGGTCTAAAGGACTCCAATGAGATGGAGAATGTCCTTCAAGCCCTTTAACTAATTACTCATATTGTATTTCAAGTTTTCTATTACACTCCTCATAACTAGGTTTTTTTCATTTTCCCTCCTGGTACTTGTCTACTATATGTCATTGAGGAATACTTAAATGACTAATGAGAATGGTCTCCTATATGCTATTTAAGGCTCAAGCTTACACACAACTTTTAGATACCTATTACATTAATGACTAGAATTTATCCTACTCATTTCATGAGCTACCCCATTTAGCTATGGCTACCCATTTGGTTGATAGTATTCAAATGGTAGTACCTATTAAGAATGTGATCAACAAGATGGAGTACCTCACTTACCCTACACACACATGCATCAAACCAAGTAGGATACAGGGCTATATGTTCTTTAGCTAACTCTTTCAACCTATTCCTCCCTACCCTAGTGAGAACATGTAAGATGTAAGAGTACTTACTAAGTAAGCTTTTTTTGGTGGGGCAACAGTAACTTACCAAGAAATGTTTAGTGACCTTACATAACTAACTAACATTTTCATAACTTACTAGGGGGGTAACTAAGATAACTAATCATTCCACATGGTGTAAGTAGTCATTCCATACCAAAGGAATGAAGTTGAAGCACAAATAGTGATTCTGCACTATTTATTCCTCTTTCACCTTCTTACACCTCATCATTCTTAGGTTATTACATATAACTATATCCCACTTCCCAAAAATGATACTTATTATTCAATCCACTTTTTCTCACCACTACTAATGGGGTCTTGGTTAATTATCATTCCTCTAGTTACTTAAATGTGTTAGTTTGCTAAGTGTTGTAAGGACAAGGTTTAGATCTGGATTCTGTCACTTAGTAAGCACAACACAAAGAAACCATTAGAGGCTCACTACTAAGTGTGGCTATCCTTGAGAATGTGATAAAACTTACCATTGAAAGTGATGTTAAAGCTACTTAATAATGAGAATCATCAAACTAACATAATTATCAAGAGCTTGAATATAGCTTCTTGATTGAAGATCCATAGATCAAATATGCTCCCCAAGGTCTTTTGTCTTTGGTATGCAATGTAACCTCTTAATGCTTGGGCATCCATCCAATGTAGTACAATACAGTAGGACTTGAACCTGTCTACTAGCTAAAGCTATAACTTAACCATTAGAGATAGATAAATAGACTTCTAGTAAATAACTCGATCTAGATATCTACTAGATAGGTAAATTTAGATATCTCTATATTTTTGTAGATATGTTTTTATTTATTTATTTATTTATAGAATATATAGAAGGAAGACAAGATATATTAATTATAGTAACTAGAGAAGAGGCATAATAAACCCTCTACATATATCATGATAGCCCTTCTTGTTCTCCCTTGATCTCAATCAACCACAATTAGGAAAGATCAAAGAAGGCTATATATTAATTATTATCCACATGCAGTAAAGCAATAAATAAAAGCTAAGACCATCTTATGACTTACTAGCTCCATAAGCACTAGACCAACTAATCAATCAGAAATCCTATTTATTCCAAGAGAAAAATAGATAAATATCCAATTACTTAGTCATTGTAGAAAAGCCACATCTCTTATGTACATAATTAATAGTATCTAGCAACCATCACCTATATCTCTACAAAACCAATGCATGCATAAGATAGGATCATTCTCTAAGCCCACATGAGGCAAATAGGACATCAGGCCTATACTCTTAGGTAGACTCTCCATGTAAGAGTCCAAAGACAAATGATTCTAGTCATTTCCAACAAGAAAATTCTACCAAAGTAGATACTACTGTTAAGTAGTTGGCTAGGTTATACACATATAATAGATAGAAATTTTTACCAATGTACTAAGAGCTCTAATTTCCAAGCCATTGGGAATAACCATTGACATGTCTAATTAGCATTTAAGTAATAAGGTTGCAAGAAAAGTAATCTTCCTATCTACCTTTGCACTACTACTAGTAGGAACTTTTAGCCCTATCCAAAGAACGAGACATAAACATGGTAAGTGATGAAGTGGGGAACAACTTCTTTGTTATCCCATAGGATAACAGACAAAAGTAGTAATGACTTCTTTTTCATCCCATATGGGCCTACCAAATTTACAAGAAGAAACAACAAGAAGAGCTTTGTTACTAGTGAAGAAATAAAGGTAACTATAGAATCTAGAACTAGTTTTTGAAATGGCTCTAAATCAAGCACATTAACTACTCAATTTAATCAACTAAGTTAACTAGGTAAAGAGAATCCTACCTATAAATAAATAATGATCTTTTGTAATGTTAAAGTCCTTGCTCAATCCACCTTAGGTTGGTGCTATCAGTATGGACCCATTCAAATATGTATGTGATGACTAGTTTAACTTCAAGGTTTCAAGCAATCGATTTCCTCAAGATGCTCCAATCTTTGGTAATGGAAAATTTCAATGAACTCAATCTAATATGGACATCTGATAATTGATAATTAATACATACCTAGGAGTGGAACATACCAAACAAGGAGAGGTCCTTAAACAAACCACTAAAGCATAACTAACTAAAGCATGGAAATGAGAAACTAAACTAGTGATAGATAGATAAAAAACCATCCTCAAAGTAACTCACTATGTTCATGTTTCCTTACATCACATCCAACATCTGTATTTATTAGCTAGTCTTGATAAGATTTACTACACAAAGCATGAGAAGCTTCCTATCATTTTGGGTGAAAACTAATCAAATCGATTCCACCAACATGGTCTACTACTCTAACAAAATTGATTTTATTTGATCCCTCAAATTAGGTTTGATAGTAAGAGCAATAAGAATTTTTCCACATAGTCCAACTAGATCCTATCTATCCCATTAGACCACCTCAAAAAGAAAAAAGAAATGATCAAGAACTAAGTTCTTGAATGATCCCATTAGAAGTGATCAATTGCTTCCTTACCATCATCATTTAATTTATTCTTACCCTAAGATGAATTTTTTGGTTCATTCATGACAATCAAAGCAAGGTAAGTCATTCATTCAGTTTTGTATAAAGAAAGATAAGAGTGGATAAAGGATCCATACCTTAATTCCTCTCAAGTTGAGCATACCCAAAACCTCATACTATCTATCCCAAGAAAAGGCCAATAAAGGGAAAGCTTGAGGCTATTTTAATTATTTGAAGGATCAATTTTATGGCTAAACAACATGAAACTACTAGTATGGGTTTCCAACTATATTACACACACACAGGACAAGAGGCAAAAAAAATAAAAATAGCCATCCTTACCTATTAACACAAACCTTTTCCATGAAGAACAATGATTTTAACCTTGGGATAAACAATCATGTTATACTTAAAGATACTCAACCAATAATAAATGCATATATCTTCTCCTATCATGCATAGCTATTATAACTTCAAGATATTCAAAGATTACAACATGTATCAATATAAAAGGATGGAAAACAAAAAAGCTAGACTTCAATAGTTAGAGAATAAACTCTTACATCCAATGTAAAGTTACAAAAATATAAACTGATTTTGTTCTTAAGGATATCATATTACTTCTTTTCTATTTTTTTCTAAATACATTTTACAATTTTTTTTACCTTGCATCTTTGTCTCATTATTTCCATTTTCAATGATTCTATTATTTTTTGAAGTTTTACATTTACAAGATTTTACAATTTATTAAGTTTCTATATTATACTAGTTTCCATCGATGAATTTTTATTGCTTATTTGGTTCCCTTATTTTCTTAAATTTTTTCTATTTGAATTTACGTATTAAAAATTTTATTATCATAATAAGATGTCAATTTTGTTGTAGATGTCTACTATAATTCTTTTTTTTTTATTATTCAAAAGATAAAAAATACAAGAAGCAAGACTTCAACACTTGAAAAAAATCCTAGTTAATTTTTACAGAACATACCAATGTAATTCATTCTAATATTAATAAAATTAGATGAATTTTGGTTATCTATTTTTAAGAAAAATATTTAACAAGTCTTTTATCCTACATTTTCTCTTTCATATTATGTCAAGCAAATAAAATAACACCAACAATGATACCCTACAATGGCCTACCCCTCCCTAATAATTGTAACCCACTAAATGATTTTAAGACAACTACATATAGCCCCATAATATCAACTCAGGTTTATCACTTAAGAGCTAATCTTCCAACTATATGATACCATACAATAAACTTCACCCACATAAACAATATACCCTACTAAAGGGTTTTAATAGAATTGCATATACCACCATAATACCTACTCAAGTATACCGCTTAATACTAGAAAAAAATAAAATAAATAGAAAAAAAACACAAGTAACGACATAATTAAGAAAGAAAAAAAAACAAACCAGCTATAGGAAACTACTATGGACAACAATTGCTTGAAAAAAGACTAACGTAACATCTATTCAAAAAATATAAAAAAACCATGCAACTAACTTTAAAAAAGAGGTAATTCAACAAATAAAAATGATACGAAAAAAAAGAGAAATAAAAAGGAAGAAAAGAAAAAGAAGAGAGGGTTTAGGACAAGGGTAACAATAATTCCTTACCTAACATAACTCCATAAGAACCAATTTCACTGGTTAATTGTACTTCAAATGAAATATATGTTAATCATCATATTAATAGTAATGGAAAAAGCCCCAGTGTATAATGAATACATTCTAATTACTACCTCTACTAAAAAAATAAAAGCCTAACATGGTACCTCCTATATAAACTAAACTATACACCCCTTATCCCAACTAAACTATACTTCTTTATGCATAAATTTAACCTCCAGTTTTTTGAAACTAAACACTTAACAATATCTAGACCTCATATATAAACTAAACTATACACCTCTTATCCCAACAAAACTATGTCCCTTCCTACACAAACTTGAACTTGCAATTTCTCAATTCTAAACACCCAACAATACCCATCCTACTACTAGCTTGAATTTCTCATACAAAAATAACATTTACATTAAGAAAATTTTAACCTACAATTCCTCAATTAAAAAAAACATATAAAAGCAACATTTCAACCTATACCCAAATAACTAAAAACTAGCTTAGTTATATATATTTATAATATATATCTATAAATTGGTCGATAGAATCTTATAAGATTACAAGCATGCCTTATAAGAACAAGAGTTAGTACCTTATTTTTCCTAAGGATGGGTTTTCTGAAAAAAAAAATTCCATGAATTAGTGTATGCTCTCACCCTCGGCCGAATTTGTTGAGAGTGAGAGCATAAATTCAACCGATTGTGAGAGCATAATTGTGAAAATGATGAACACTGGCGGGGTGAAATTGTGGGCATGTCGTTTTTTTTTTTAACATGGGATTTCAGATTCGTGAGTGGATCCACCACAGCAGATTCGTGAGCAAGTTGCCATCATCGTAAGCCTTGAGCACGCGGACGTCAGCGATTGTAGCTTTGGGATCCAGGATGTCCTCCAACGCATAGAAAAACCCGCACCAGCCATCCAGAACACCGTCCTGAGCCAGGGACGGGCACGTCGCGGCGAAGTCAGCCATGTCGCGGTCACCGAGAGCGCGGGCCAGCAATGCGGCACCATAGTAGGCGTTGAGCACCTCGCTGACGCTCTCCTGGTTTCGCCTGTCCTCAAACTTGGTTAGTCCATTGGCCCAGGAATGGAGCTTCCACCAGTCTAAGTGTCGGAACCATGGAAAGTGGCGAGAGTGGTGCAACCTTCGCCTCTTGTTTCTCTCCTATTTCGTGCCCTGATCCACGCTTCGATGTTGTTCTGATCCACGCGTGGTTTCTGTCTTGGCTAAAATGCTGGATCTACATCTGCGCAGAACTCGACCCCTCCTCCTACTCTGTGCACTATTTTCACGCATTATCTATGTATTTATAAGAATGCAAAGGACGTAACCTTTGATAACACGTTAGGGTTATGCACAAAGTTGCGTGTCTCGAATTTTAATTACACACACAAAGTTGCGTTACCGAAATAGCATGTCTGGAATTTTAATTACACGTCAGCGTTATTCACAAAGTTGCGTTACCAAAATAGCCTATATGGAATTTTACATGTCAGCATTGCGCACAAAGTTGCGTTACCAAAATGGGCCGTGAAAAAGTCAACGTTGGTCAACGTTACGCACAAAATATTAGCGTTACCAATTTCTGACTAGTAATGGCCTATCGGCCAAAACAAAATAACCAATACTAAAGTAATCTAAAAAACTTATGTATACCCTTATTATCCCATATAAAACTATCTAAACCCCTTTTCACGTAATCTTGAAGCTACAATCCTTGAATCATAATAATAGTTTCTAAATAAAAACCAAACTACGCATGACTCAAAAACCTATTGAATTTCAAACTATAACACACAGACACACACACTTCTACATCCCCTCCCCCACCCATCATACAAAATTAATAACCTAATATACTCTACTCATAACCTAACTGCCCAAAATTGAATCCATAACTCATGACCCAAAAAAACTATAAACTTACTTCTATTCAAACAAACAAAGTTACTCTTCTACTTATATACTACATTACCAATTACACTAAACAACCACACACACACACACAACCATCTATAAGAAACTACTATATCCAATAACTACCTAACAAAAAATAATATAACATTTATCCAAACAATATAAAAAAATGATACAACCAACTTTAGAGAATAAGTAGATGAGCAAAAAAAAGGATGCAAAAAACAAAGAGAAACAAAGAATCCTCAAGAATACCATTTCATTCCATAAAAATACCAATCATGGTCTCATGAATCCTAAAGAATTGCATTAGAGAATTTGTTTTACCTTAGGATATGCAAGCTATTAGTATATCGACTGAATTGGTAAAAGGCTTCTACTTCTAATGGTAATAAATCACATTTACATAATAACATTGAGTGAGGTGTTTGGATCTTCACATTTAACTTATTGGGATGAAGATTTTTCTGCACTTTTAATATCTATCCAAAGCCTAGCACTAAGTCCAAGTCCCCAAATAGCACATCCATATAATATAGTATAATAGATGATAGTCTAAAAAATTTATTTTTTAACTTCCAAGCTTAGAGTACTAAATTCTTATAAATTTTTTTTTTTGAAAGCATATACAGTCTTGAAATGTAATTGTTCATATAAATGAAATTCAACTCTTTAAAAGAATCTACTATTTGTACATTGGTACCTCCAAAATAAAATTTTTAACATTTATTTCTTATATCCCAAATCATCAATTTGGTTTTATCCACATTAAATTGGAGACCAAATGAGCAATAGTAATTTTCTAAAAGTTGCAAGGTATTTTACATATCTTATGTAGTAGTGGAGATCAAGGCAATATCATCTACATATAAAAGAAGATTCACTACTTGAGATCCAATATTGATGTCATGACAATCTTGTCCATTGCATAACCATTCCTATATTTCATAAATAAACATACCAAAGAAAGTTGGAGAAAGTTATTAACCTTTCTTAAGTCTAATTTTGCTCTAGAATTAAAATTTTTTCTCTAAATTACTATCTATAATCTCAATAATCACTTTCTTATACAATCTTTGAGTTACTGCAATCAAATCCAAAGAGAGGCCAATTTTATGCAAGTGCAACCATAGTTTTGTACAAACCACTAAATCATATGCTTTTGCAAAATTAATAAAAAAAAATAAAAACTTTTGAATTAGGAAGTGATTTTTTCAAAAAAATTCTTATCACATTATCCTAACTTGATTAACTTCAGCCTAAAAAACAATTCTCTTTTCTAGTAGAATGTGCAATAACCTAACAAAAATATTACTCCCTCTAACCAATCGATAATTATTAAAATTATTTTTTTTATCTAATAAGATGGCTTTAACAGTCTTCCAATATTAATCTAATCCTTGATCCATTGCTAAATTTATTATTTGTGCTAAATTTTTCTATGAATAGCAAGTCTTGTCTACTTTAATAATTATGCATATAAACCATTTAAATTTATAGCTTTTCAACATGCTAGCTTTTTAATACCCTTTATAACTTCTTTAAGGTTAAATTAGAGAGGTAATTACTATTAAATCGTAATAGAATTATTATCTTTTCCTATAAATAGTTTATTATAAAATTATCAAATATTTTGAAAAAACCCATTAAATGAGGAACATGATTCATAACAAAACCATTTTCAAAACTATCTAGGCTCCTTTTTAATGGTGTAAGTAAAATATTCCTACTACTTCTTGATAAATTTCATATTCTTAGCTCTACTCAAGCATTTATATATCTTAACTAAACTTTATTTGTGACTCTTACTTGTATTTTTAATATTCTATCTAGCTTATATACAATCCTCATTAAACCAAGTCTTCTAAGCACCATGTTGTTCTAAATAAATAACTTTCTTACCTACTATAAGAAAAAAATCTTTAAGATCCTTATGTTTTCTTTCAAGAGTTTATTTGTTATATGCTACATCCATACATTTTTCCTTGACTTCTAGGGTGACTCTATACTAAAAAATATTTTATTCTTATTTTTTGTTGTTTGAAAATAAATTTGAACTTGCAATAAAAATTCTACATAATGATGGCAAGACTCCACTAAATCTTCTCTAACTTTCAAGTCCTTAATAAATTCAATATCTTCATAAGAACATAAAAGCAAATTAATGTAAGAGTTATCTTGAAATCATGTGAAAGTAAATGATGAAGATAGAGGAAATCTAGCAAGACCATTACAAATAAAAAGATTAAAAGTTTTTGTTCATATTAATAGTTGTAGATCCAACTTATTATAGTGTCATCTATAAAATTTCATGTCCAACTATGATCTTCAATGATCTCTAAACTACCAATATTATTTGCAACTAAATAATTTTTGTTTGATGTGAATCTATCCTTGCATTAAAATCTCCATACATAAACATAGAGTCTTTTGTTGAAAATTCTACAATATCTTACTTAAAAACTAAAAATGATGATCATGAGATAGGTCTATGATTTCATATAATGTAGCATATCTACAAGAAAAATAGCATACGGAAAGTAAAGTACAACCATGCTACATAGATTTTTAGCCAAACATATTATTTATGATCATTAAGTTTTTCTATAGAACATAATTTTCAAGATATTTTCTTGCTAACATTCCAATGCCGTTAAAAGGTCTACTTTTCATCCTACTCTTTTTTTTTTTTGCAACATATTTAATAAACTCTAGTAACTATAAAATATAAAAAAGCTACATCTTCCCAAGTCTCAACAAAACCAAAAACATCAATATTATCAAAGAAACTAATACTATTCAATAAAATAACTATATGTGTAATTCCATCATCTATATTAAAAAAATCCATACCTCAAGGGGCCAATATGTTTTTTGAATAAGTTTTTGAATACTATTTATTTGTAATTACTACCATGTTGCAAGTAAGGTTTGAAATGATATGATTCTAGTCTCTAGCATTTGTGACTATTGGTGATGGTTGGTTAAGAGGTCATATTATTTATATTTTATTCGATAAGCATGTTTGTTATATGCTTGTGCTAACTCTAACGTGTTGTGAAGGATAGATACCTATGCTTAATAGCCCCTGATTCATGGTTCCTTGCCTTCAAGTCAAACATGGAATGTAATAATAGATTCCTACTCAATCATGTGTCCTAACCCTCTTCTAATTTAGAGAATATATTAGGCTCATGCTTAGAAATATTATTTATTATGTAAAATGTGTTCTCAATGGTTTTGGATTTCAGGTGGATCATGTATATTTTGTTTTATTAGCATTGAGGCATTTGTTGTATCATCATTTAATGTGTAAGTTGTATTTATTTATCATGTAATATGAAATATAGTTATTTATTTAGGCTTTGATTTCAATTATGGTTATGTTTCTTGCTTTTATTTCATGATTATAGATTGGAATTTTCATGTATTATTATTTTTTTTTATTATGTTATCTTATAGGCATCTAGACTTGCATACTTTTTATAGTGAACAAGATAGATGAGGACTAACAACTTAGAAGGAGGGTTAAATAAGTTCACCAATTAGAATAACCAAGATAACTAAAACCACATATGAATTTACCTAGTTTCTCAACTTGGGTACATCCACACTCAGAGGTTAGAATCCTTGCACACCTCTGAACTTTGTTCCCTCAAAATATGATTTCAAGGGTACCACAAACTTTATGAAGTCTGAGCTCTACAAGAAGTGTTTTCTCGCAAGAAATACACTAATCCCACAAGGTCCCAACAAGATCAAAATGTGGTTTCAAGGATCCCATAACCTTTACAATGACATAAGCTTTAAATGTAGTATTTTCTCTCAAGAGACATACTCAACCCCACAAGGTCCTAACAAGCTCAATGAATGTCTTCCCATAAGAAGCACATCAACACTCTAGGGCTTACAAAGGGAGAAAAAAAATTAAGAAGTGAATGTAACTACACTTTACAAATTCCTTACTTTGAGGATCTTTCAATACAAAATGCAACTCATAAAAGATTGAGAATTAATGGATATGTCAAATCATAAAATATATTCAATGAAGGAATATTTGTATGAACACGCCAACTAGAGATAGTTAAAGATGTCCAATCATTCCTTGAACATACTAGCTACTACCAACAATTCATAGAGAATTTTTCTAAGATCACAAAGCCATTGGTCAAACTTACAAAGAAAGATTCTTCATTCATCTAGACAAAGGAATGTGAACATGCATTCCAACAATTAAAAGAAAAACTCATAGAAACGCCAATTCTACAAGCACTACACTAGTCTAGACCATTTCATATAATGACAAATGCATCTAATTATGCCTTGGGGGCCATGCTTATGCAGTTGGATGATAAGAAACGTCCATATTACATCTACTACATGAGCCAAAGCATTGTGGGTGCATAATTAAATTATAACACAACTGAGAAAGAACAAATGACAATGGTGTATGCTCTCAAAAAGTTGAGGCATTATGTGCTTTGCTACAAAGTGTTTGTGCACACAAACCATAGTGTCATCTGCTTCCTAATGAATAAGCCAACGATGAGCCCTCGTATCATACAATGGCTTGTGATTTTGTAGGAATTTGATCTCACAATGGTAGATTGAAAAGGGTCTAAGAGTGTGATTTCTGACCACCCCTCTTGGTTAAGATGAAATAATAAAGAGGAGGAGAGTCGACTCGTTGATCAATTTTCAAATGAACTCATCATTACAGGAGTGATAAATGACCAAGTGCCCACAGAAACAAAATGGTATGATGGCATCCTCACTTACCTTCTCACTCAAGAGATGCTACAAGATCTAGACTTTAGGAAGAAATAATATTTATTTCATTGGGCAAAGTACTTCATGGAAATTAACGAACACCTTTACAAGGTGTGCACCAATGGCCTGGTTCATTAGTATGTCCCCAATGTAGACCAACTGTGCATTCTCCAAGATGATCACAGAGGCCTTTGCAGAGGCACCTATGCAAAGAGATGCACAATCATAAAAATCCTTATGGCAGGATAGTATTGGCCTACAATCTTCAAGGATGTCCACCAACTTGTCTAATCTTGTGAATGCTGCCAAAGAGAAGATGGGATGACTACACAAATGGAGGATCCTCAATAGTGGATTCAACCACTAGATCCCTTTGACATATGGGGCATAGACTTCATGGGTCCCATCACACCCATGTCCAATGGAAAAGCATATATCATAATAGTAGTCAACTATTGCACCAAATGGGCAGAAGCAATAGTCGTCATCAATTGTACATCATCCACTACTACTAGATTTGTACAACAACATGTTGTAAATAGGCTTGGGGTGCCATGTGCACTTATTTCAGATAATGGAACTAATTTCACAGGTGCGACTTTTAGAAAGTTGATGCAACGCTTAGGGGTTGAATGTAAATTAACAATACCTTATCATCCCCAAGCCAACGGTCAAGCAAAGGTAACTAACCAGGAGATCACAAAGATCCTAATAAGAACCATAAGCAAATATAGAAGAGATTGGAGCACAAAACTCAACGATACATTTTGGGCCTACAGCTCAACATGGAAACTCCCTATTGGCTACTCTCCCTGTGAGTTACTGTATGAAAAACTTCCAATGCTCCTAATTCAATCTAAGCTCTATACACTCTCAATAGCCTGTGAACTGAATCTTGACCTAAGCCTAGCATAAAAAGAAAGACTAATTAACCTCAATGTGCTAGATGAAAATTGATTAGTGGCCCTATCTTTGAATGAAGTGCACAAGGCATTCAACAAGCAACGACATGACCTTAAAATACAAAAAGTAAAATTTCAACCTAGAGATAAGGTTCTCTTCTGGAACCCCACACACATACCTCATAAAACAAAGTTCCAAAAATTGTGGGAGGAATCTTACATAATTTCTAAAATGTTTCCTTCTAGGGCCATGATCATATACAAACCTAAGAGCCCAAATAAAAGGTAGTTGATCAACATCCAACAAGTAAGGCTTTCCCATGAGCCCAAGCAAGCTAGTGCAAAAAATACCTCAACAAATGGATAACCAAACTCAATTTTTTGGATCTCCTCCTTCCAACTCAATTGTGGGGGAGATGGCCATCCATGCTAACCATCCATATGGCTCCTTAGTTTTTTTATTTTTTGTTTTTCATGTTTTTGAGTTTACAAGTTATTTATTTTATACCTTTTTGATTTTTAAAATTTTTCCTATTTTTACAGCATTTTTTTATTTTACACCATCATTAGTACACTTGAATTTTTATTAGATATTTTACACTTTCTTATATTTTTTATTTTATTTTGTTTGTGTGATTTTCAATTTTTTTCTAATAAAAGTGCTTTATTGCCAATAGAACACAGTGGTGTTGTAGCTATTACTAATGGTGGTTTGTGCTTTATGTTTTATTTACTAATTTCTGGTTTCTATTTTTGAGTTTTTGTACTAATGAATTAGTCATGGTTTATTTTTCATGGAACAAGCAGTGAGTCCACAATATCCACCCATTCATAAACTCTATGGTTTTCCTTGTTTTGGAAGTTTGAGGCCCCTTTTCATTAAATCAACTTTTAATAAATTTGTAGCCTTGGTATTTTTTAAAATAGGAAAGGATTTAAAGGTTTAAATAGGATGTGACTTTGAGAGGACTCAATACTCTTTGTACTCTTCTACTTACTTGAGTGCTTGAGTGTTTTTCATGGACTTCTTATCATTCCATTCCAACCACTAATAGGAAGTCAAATAAAGTCTTTGCATGGTGTGGTTCCCATGCAAAAAGGAAAAATAAAAAAAATAAAAAAAACATGATGGGAATTCAAAGCACATCCCTTAGAAAAATAAATAAGCTACAAGCACCAATTATGAGACTAGAAAGACATGTACCCATGCCTAAAGGTCCCCTCTAACTAAGGCCCTCTCTTACTTCCTACTTTTCTTTTCTTCTCTTTATGAAATGGTAGTTGTTTTGTATCAGCACTCTTGTGTCTTGTGGGGGTGGATCAGTCTTGGAGTGATGATGCGAAGTCACTAAAAGAGGTTTCTTTTGGTCTAGACTAAGGATGGATCTTCTTCGGTCACTTTAAACATGAACTCCAAAAGGGACTTCTTATGACCTTAGTTGATGATCGGACGCGATATCGCATGAGCCGCGATATCGCATACGCGATATCGCATCGCGATGCGTTACCAAATCTATAAATAAGAGGCGGCTCTCCCTTGTTTCTAATCTAGGCACCGTAGCGAAACTCTTGCAGTTTTTCCTCTCCAGAGATAGATTAATTTCCATGTGCCCGCAGTAGGAACTCCAAAGTGAATGGATCTTTATTCGAGCAAATATTGTACCTGAACACAAGTTTGTGTGTGGAAATAAAGAAGAACTTCTTGGATAAACCTTGCAGTGCATGGAATAAGCTAATTAGGACTTTTATTTATTGTTATTTACTGTTTATCATTTAATAGCTTTATTAGTCATTAAATCTCTCTCAACCCTTCTCTCCTAGTTAAGTGCCTCATTACAACCACTTCGAGCACATGCATTACACTTGGTGATCCCAGCAATGATTAGCGTTTGGTAACCAAGGTTGCATTGGTTCAGGGTGTGAACGATAAGTGGAAATGGATGCTGATGCTAGGTTCATTCAAGCTTAGTTAGTTAGTTAAAGTTAGTCAATTAGTCTCTTCACCCTTCACCTCAATAGCATAGAAGATAAAACATAAAAAGATATAAAAATCATATACCTCAAACTTACTTAACCATACACCATGACAACTACAAGTAAGTCTGGGAAGATAACGAATGATTAACCTTAAGTGTTCCATAAGGCGTGTAGGCACTTAGTTTGCAAAGTTCAACCAGATCACGTGTGCTACGTTCGTATTCATATGGTTGAGTGTAGGGGTACCTCGCCACTCATCATTGGTGCCATTGCCAAGGACTAAGTGTTTGTGCGCTAAGTAGAACATAGGAGATCACTCACATTGTTGGGAGCTTAAACGAACCTTAGGGTTAATTAAACGAAAAAAATTATATAACAGTTAAATAGCACACCGATAAATAACAATGTCTTCTTCTTCAAAGAAAAGCAATACACCACCTAGGGATCATACAAGAAACAGTCGGCAGTCTAAAACACATAACCAAAATCTACCAGTTCCTCAATAGCATCGAGTGGTGTATACTCCTCTCGATGAGTATATACCAAATTTTACCTTTATACTCCATCAGGATGAATAGCTGCGATGGAGAGACTTGCAATGTAACATAGTGTTACCTCTAGATCAGTCAGTCCCAAACATGTTTCTTTGTGCTCTCGCACAAATAGGCATGACACAGCTTTAAGTTGAATACGTTATAGGTGATTTTGACACAAGGGATTATCATCCCACAACAACACAACATATAAGGGACTCATGGTAGGAGAGCCACCATACACTGTTGAAGGGCAAAGGGATCCTGCACATCCTAAGTGAAATTGGAGATGGTGAACTACTTGTAACGGGTTCCCTATAGAATGATGTTCCCCCTCCTAACAATGGTGAGGAGGTGGGGTATCAGAACCTACGTTCCATGATACACAACCCTAGTTTTGATCCCCTTGAACGCCAACTATTCACTGAGGGAACAACAACACATGACAAGGATGGGCACTTGGATCATCATCACGATCAGGGCCATAGCATCTGAAGAGAAGGTAAGAAACATCGTCATGGCTATGGTTCTCCTTCTTCTTTCCCTTCATCACATCACTCACCCTCTCCTTCCACATCTGGGTGTAGCCATCAAGAGCATAACGATGAGGATAGAGGTAGGAAAAATGAGAGACCTCGACGAGAGAGTCAAGAGGGAGGACAAGGGCATGAACGAAGGGAAAGTAGGGAACAACGTAAACATCATAGACGTCATGAAAGAGATGATCATGACAAGCCCCTACTTACGACCCGAAGTATGCTAGATATCACAGAGGCAGTTAGAATACCAACAAGGCATTAAAGAGATAGTCGGATAAAACAATTAGATATGAATAATATCCCATGCTTCAAAGGGGAATACAACGCTGATCTGCAACATCATTTACAAGCATTCCACGATTCCTGTGCCCTACAGAACATAGAGAACAAGTGGCAGAAACTAAAGTTGTTTCCCAGGACACTCATTAAGGAAGCAGAGAGTTGGTACCGGTCCTTAGAACCAAAAACCATTAGGAGGTGGAGTACGATGTTAGAATTATTCAACGATAAGTACCAAACATACTCCAAAGTGTCTAACTTGCGTAAGCAGATCCAAGGATGGAAGAAAGGTACTCATGCACCCTTGGATGCTACCATGGTCCAATACTATGCATTGTTACATCGTTGCCCGGGCCATGGTTACGCACAATGGGATCAACTCCGCCACCTCGTAGATGGGCTAAGACATGAGACTAGGAGAATCCTTGGAACTTATGCCTAAGGGAGACTATCAGAACTTAGATCCCATGAAATTCATCGCTTTTTGGAGCAAGTAGCCAAAGAAGAAGGGGAGCAATGGAAAAGAGAAAGCATAGAAGAATATAACCATGATCCTTCCCTTCGAAAGAAGGGAGTGAGATTTTGTGATGAGGAGGATGAGTCACCACTTGAAGAGTTGGTGAACAGAAAAACCTTGCGATTCAAAAGCTAACAACATAAGTATCAGCTAAGGTGGATCAATTATGGGTTTTCTTAGACTCTAGACTTGAAACTGTCTTGAAAATTTTAGAGAAGTCTAAGGAGGAACGAAGTAGTGACAAAGACAAAAAAGCGGAGAGATTCAGGCCCTGCACATAACAAGGGTAAGGGAAAATTAACTATCTCCAATGAGGTTGTGGATTCTGACATAGACAATGATGGTGGATGTGAGATTTACCAATATGACCATCCTAAAGGATGTTGTCCAATCATCTTACATCTACAAGAGTCTAGGGTGTATGCACTCAACCCAAGAGTTAACCAAAGGCAGGCACCCCGAAGGTTACCTTATCCCCAAGGTAACCTGAGACAGTTCCACCAACTGTTAACGTACTACCCAAGTGGAACTCCACCACAACCCATCGGGCAACATCAATAGTGGCAATACCCATAGTCATAGGGGATGCCACCGCCGAGACAACACTACCCTTACCGGAAACCCAATCCTTATGGCTATTACATGCAGCAGCCGATTTCTCCAAGTGACTCTATGGATCACAAAACTCCCCAACGTCACTACCAAGCTCGGGAGTACTTTAGAAGGACTCCTTCTCCTCCAGGAGACACTTCACATATGCTCCATCCTCCAAATCCATCTACCACTCCTACGTCGGTAGTTCCAATACCACCAGCTCCAACAATGCAAGGGGAACTCCCCACTCAACCGTAGCAATGTAACACTACGAGAGCTATAAACATTCAACCCACTGCTAGTTCTGACAACCGTAAAAAGAGAAGACCTTTCTTTAGAACCAAAATCCCAGACAAGCTCTCACAACAACAAGCAGTTGAGTGTATGCACGCTCCTCCGACATACAAAAATTTGGAGCTCCCTTCCATCCAACAACAGAGCTTCACGCATACAGTTATGTTAACACATACCGTAACTGACTAGATCAAGGTAGTCCACCTTCCCAGGAAACTCTCTGAATCTATCTATAAGTTGCCAGGAACTAACCACATAAGGCTCTTCTTGACTAAGGTTCCAAAGTCAACTTAATCTCACGAGAAATGTATCAAGCCTGGAACCTACCCCAACTCAAGAAAAGCAACATTCAACTTGAGCTGGCTGACCAGTCCATCACCATTCCCTTGGGATTGGTGGAGGACATCATTACCACTGTGTGTGATTGGTCATACCTAGCTGATTTCTTGGTGATAGAAGTTAATAGTAACAACGGGGGCTTTTCAATTATAATGGGAAGACCATGGCTAAGTACAATAGATGCGTACCTAGGGATCCACGATCTTTCCTTGGAGATATCTAAGGTAAATATTTATGGAAAGATCGAAAAGAAGAAAGTTCCGTGCATCACATACAATGACTCAGAGGGTGATGACATGGAGGAATGCTCAGCATCTCTTCCATGTAACTGGTATGCCCAAGAAACATAAATACAAAGGTGCTTGTATGTAGCAACCACATAAGTAGTGGACATCCCGTGGTTGATAGCTAAGCGAAAGAGCAACCCATCAACATGCATGGAATGAACTGGGGGAACAACCCACATTAATAATGAAGGCATAGGCACATTGGAATATGAGCATCATCGACTTCTACCCCTTAACCTGAAAACATAAATCGGGAGAAGTTGGACACTTTTGAAAAATTCAAATAGGCGCTCATTATTTTGGATCTCTCCCTTTCCATTCAGTCATGGGGGAGATGACCACCTATGCTGATCATTGGAGGCCCTCAATTCTTTTTAGTTTTTGTTTTACACATTTTTGTTTTGCACGTTTTTGTTTTACACATTTTTTTTTTGCACATTTTTGTTTTACACTTTTTTGTTTTACACATTTTTGTTTTGCACATTTTTGTTTTACACTTTTTTGTCTTACACATTTTTGTTTTGCACATTTTTGTTTTACAAATTTCTTTAACTTTTTTTTTTTTTTACAACATCATTATACTTTTTCATTTTCTATGTGTGTTTGTGCATGTGTTATCCATCTTGTAAGTTTGTCACCCAATAAGTGTTCTTCATGATGGTATGAACTATTTTTATATTGATTGCTAATGTTTGGTTTTTACCTTTAAGTTATGATGTTGATACTAAGGTATGTTTCTTTTGATATGATAGGCAATGAGTCCACTTCATCCATTCATCCACAACATTCTATGGTCTCTCTTGGCTTGGAAATGTATAGTCCCTTTCTCATAAAAACTCTAACAAATCGGTGACTGGGTATTTCTCAAACTAAGGAAGGACTCAAGGATTGAAAAGGGTGTGACTTCAAGGGAACTTGATGCATTTGTGTTGGCCATTCTCTTGGGTGCTTGGATGTTTTCTTCTCGACTTTTCTTGTTGTTTCGACGTTACCTAATTATCGAGAAGCTGAGCAAATAAAAAGAACAAAGTCTTTGCATGGTGTGATTCTCACACATAAACACACAAAACAAAACAAAATTAAAAAAAAAAACAAAAAAAGTGAGAATTCAAAGCACACCCCTTAGACAAAATAATCCCTTGGGCTACAAGCATTAGTTATGGAACTAAAAATATTCCCTATAACTAAGGCCCTTCTCGCTTCCTATTCTCTCCTCAATCATTTCGTTGAAATGGTGGTGGCTCTTGGGGGAGGCATTCTTGTTATTCAAGTGGATGGATTGGCCGAATGCATTGATGCAAAGTCACTGGATGTGGTTTGTTTGAGGCTGGAGTTGGAATGAGACATTAATCATGAAACACACAAGGGGCTGTTCACAACCTTGTTCTTGAGACTCCATTCCATTCTCTCCTTTCCACCCTTCTCTCCATTGTTCAGCTCATTGCCGGTTGTATCATTAGTGTATATTTTGGTTGACGCATTATTTTCTTTTAGGTAAATTCTTGTGGTTAAGACTTTGACTCTTGTTCCAAAGGACATTCCCAGAGCCTATGGCCTCTTCGAATGTGGGTTTGTCAAGGCATTAATGGCATGAGCCTGCTTTGGGGAGGATCCACTTTGGTGCATCTGTTAAATTCTTTCCCTTAACATTTTCGCAATCCACTTTATTTTGTTCATTTCCATCTTGAAATCCATTTCATTGACGTAATAGTTCTCTCTTTTTCTCCATCTTTCTTATTCCTTTTCTTTTTCCATTCTATCACTACCGAGGGTTCGCAATTAGTCATGGGGGTATGGGACCCAATTTTTTCAATTTTCTCCTAACCCCTACACCTTTAGTAGTCATCATTAATATATCTCCAGATCTGTATCAGCCATACCACAACTCAACCAATGGACCTTTCACCGAAGCAAGGTATCAATTGCATTATGATTCATTTACCCTTGCTAATATAAGATTGTGTTGTGTGTGCATATGGTAATCATGCAACAACGGATTAGATCTAGAGGGAACACTTGGAATGGATCGGTGCTGAAGCAGCTATGTGTAACGACGGAAAGCGTTGGCAGCTGGAAAATACCGAACAAATTCTGTGTACACAGTTTTAGCCACGGATCCGCGCGAGGGCTATGCTGGAAAAAATGAATCCGCGGCGCCCTGAACGGTCTTGTCGATCAGACAGGGACTTACTAATCAGTAAACCGATGAATATTTCGTGAAAACGATCTGATCCGAGGAATCGTAAAACGAGGGGAAAACGATGTAGATGGATTGCAATGGTGATAACGCTAAACACGATAAAAGGAGGCTGGCATAAGAGAAGCACGTAGTTTCAAGATCCGCACTTTGACTCGAAAAATGTATATTTTGTATGAGAAATTACACTGGGGAATCCCCGATTACTGAATGTCAAGCAAGCACAAAACAACAAGCAAAACGGTCCAAACAGAAGTCCGATCTACCTCGTGGGCTAAAGTCGAGATGCAAGGAAGGCCAAGCTCTTATGTCTACCAATCAACTGTTTCTGACCAATAGAGTCTTCCCAGCAGAACGATTACTCCTGTCACCGGTGCTCAAAGCGAACTGTGCTCTGTTTCTGCTGCAAGGTGATGCTGTCAACAATTGCCGAGGCGCTGCTCTCTGTATCTCTGCTCCAAAAGTGATAAGTGCTCTGGTGCTCAGAAAAATGCCTTTGCTTCTCTGATTTGCCAACTCCTGTATCTTTGTCAACTAGGGTATTTATAGGCTGCGACGCTCCGTGGAAAAGGCGCAACCCTGATGATGTGTGTCTCGCGTGTTTCGGGTACTGTTGACTTGACTAATTTTACGTCAAACTTCCTGATTACGCACAACACGCTCGTTCGTGTATTGTGCGTGTAAAGAAGAGACGCGCGTTGGGCATGTTTCAACTGTCTTGGGTTACATTACGCTCATTCACGCTGTGTTGCGTGTACGAGCGTAACGTAACATGGGAACAATGAAATTAAAGCCGTTTTACGCTCGCTTACGCAGCCGCGCTTAATGAAGCGTAAACAATGTCTAGTTTGGCGACGCAATACGCTGCGATACGCTCCGTTGCGTGATGAGCGTATGATTGAGCAGTCGCATTGTCTTAGACTTTGCCTTTGATTGTTCTGGAGCTTATTACGCTACCGTGTGTAACATAGCGTAAACCTGTCTTTGAACTAAAGACTTAGCAAAATACACAAGAAATCGCATATCACGCTGCTTAAGCTTCTCCCTATGCTGAAGCAACTATCCTTCTGATGCCGGACTATGTTGAAACACCATCACGCTAAGCGCCATTACGCTTCGTTGCGTGATATAGCGTAAACAGAAAAAGCATAGAAAGATTAGGCATCTGCATAAGAAGTCGAGGACTCGATGCTGTGCGCCTCTTGGTGTTGCTCTGTCTTATTCCCCCCCCCCCATGGAATGCTGAGATGCGCCCTTGCCCGAATTGTGAATCTTTGCCTGCGGCCAATTCGCGATTTTTTTACGGTGTTTCAATGGCCCCTCTTTGTTGACAGTTGGAGGGCTTACCTGAAAGACGTCGACAAAGAATACGAAACACCGGATTGGTAGAAGCAAGAACAGCATCCATCCGTGGCTACTCAAGGATTGCCCTGTCAACATGGAAGAGCAAAGTTGGAGGGAATGGGAGATAGAATGGCATGGTGGGAAATAGGTTCAGAGAAGGTGTAAAATGAGGCAGGATGGTAGGAGTATGGAATACGCTTACTGCACGCACAGAAACGTACGCACATTTGTATTGACAGGAATGCTTCCAGACGAGCGTAGCGCATCAGCCTGAGATCTCTCTGTCATTGATTATAGCAGGAATGCGTGCAAAAGAAGCATGGTGCATCACTTCTGCGATTTCTCTGCTAGCGTGAGTGCGGAAAATGGATACTTGCGTATGTAGGTTTTGCGTATGGGAAGCGGGTGGTGGGGATGAAGGAAACAAGAGCTAAGGGTAGGATTGTGAGAGGTGTAGATATGCAGATCTAAGTGGTCGGGCAAACCTGAGCAGCCATTTCAACA
>MNCI01018471.1:175365-186738 GCA_015680685.1 Gnetum montanum
TGGGGCATGCGAGCGAAGCCGCCAATCCTGACGATTGGCCCAGCATACCTTCGCCAAAAGGCATCAAACACAGTGCAGCTAACTGGTTGTATAGGGAACCAACCAGATGAATTTGCGAAACCGGCATCCGATAGCGATGATTGGCGGAGGTCGCCGAGGTCATTGTCGACGAGGACGTCGTCAGGGCTCTGGCTGGTGAGACTAATCTCTCAGAGGTGCTACCACTGCGGCGAATGCAGCGACGACATCTCCGAGGGGTCAATAGGATGCCTTTCAGCTCGTCCGAGGGATCAGTAGGATGCCAGTGGGGTGACGACGCTGAAACTGTCCCAGTATCCCACCCCGTTGGTCGTGCAGCTGTACAGAGATGATCACGCTCGCTTGATCTGCATGGCAGCAGTCTGTAAGTCCCAGTTTTAAGTCCCGGTAGACTACCATCACTGGTTTTAAGTCTCAGCAGACCATGGTCCCAGTTTAAAGTCTGGACGGACCGAGAAGTGCTAGTTTTACATCGTAGCGGACAGTGGTATGTCTGATTTATGGTCTCAGCAGACCGCGCTGTGGATGTCAGTTTCACGTCATGACCCAGGGACAGATCTGTGCTGGTTTTACGTCTCAGCAGATGGCTACCTACCTGTGCCAGTTTAGCATCGTGGCGGACGCGTGCGAAAGATGCCAGTTTTTCGTCTTGGCGGACCTGTACAACATTGCTAGTTTTACGTCGTAGCAGACGGTTACAACTTGCCAGTTTAGCGTCATAGCGAACGAACATTGCCAGTTTAGCGTCGTGGCGGACGCGTGCAAGACATGCCAGTTTTACGTCGTAGCAGATGGTCAGGGCCAGTTTAACGTCGTAGCGGACGCCTGGTACCAGTTTTACGTCGTAGCGGACGAGTACCACCATACCTGCTGTCGACACCGTAGATGCTGCTAGATGTAATACCGCTTCAAGTACACATGATTGACAGGGTTCGCTAATTCATTACCATTCACATCTGCTAGCTTGAATGCTCCGTTACTGTACATGTCCACCACTAAGAAAGGGCCTTCCCAGTTTGCAGAGAACTTGCCCACTGGTTCGCGCACAGCCTTGAGAACAAGATCTCCTTTCTTGATCGGGCGTTGTTGAAGGTTGTGGCAATGTTTCTGTCGCTGTTTGGCTTGATATATTTCAATCGTGTCAAGAGCCTATATCCGCTTCTCTTCCACTGAATCCAGATCTGCGATTCGAGACTTGGTGTGTTGAGCCTCATTTATAACCGCAGAGAGGACCATTCTCAAAGAAGGGATTTGCAACTCGAGAGGCAGCACTGCTTCAGACCCGTAAACCAGGCTATAGGGCGTACTACCCGTAGCTGTCCTACACGTAGTACGATACACCCATAGCACATAGAGGATCTGTTCGTGCCACCGCCTTTTATTACTGTCGAGCATTTTCTTGAGCAGATTGATGATTACTTTGTTCGTCGCTTCAGCTTGACCATTCGCTTGCGGGTAATAAGGGGAAGAAAAAGATTGTCTGATGCCTAGGTTATCACAGAAGGATTTAGTTTCCGTGCTACTAAAGTGTGGCCCATTGTCGGTCGCGATAGTCATCGGGAAACCAAATCTGATTACTATATTGTCTAAGATAAAATGGCAAATCTGCTGAGAAGTGATCTTCCGCAGGGGAACAGCCTCTACCCACTTTGTAAAAGACTTAGTAGCGGTAATGATGAAGCTATGACCTGCGGAAGACTTCGGCGTGATGGGGCCTATGATGTCTAGTCCCCATCACTGAAATGGCCATGTTATCTGTGTTGTATGTAATTCTGTGGGTGACACGTGTATAAGATTTGCGTGACGCTGACACGTGTCACAGGTTTTAACCTTCGTCAAGCAATCTTTTTCCATGCGTGGCCAATAGTATCCTAAGTGACGGATTTTTAGGACCATAGCCCGTGGTGCTACGTGGCCACCGCACAGTCCCTCGTGAACTTCGTCGACTATGTGCTACACTTGGTCTTTGTCAACGCAAGTAAGCAACATGCCATCAAAGGAGCGTCTACAGAGAGTGATGTCTCCGATGATGACGTATTGCCTAGCCCGCTTACGGATTGCGTCCGTCTGTGCGCATGTTAATGCAGACTGTAGCTCGCCCTGTAAAAGATAAGCTTTAATGTCGTCGTACCATTCAGGCGTGCTTTCCTCGAGAAGAGAGGAGATTTGCGTCATCCGAATGATAGGATCTGTGCAGTCTGTAATCAATGCGGGGCAGGTGTCAAAAAGATGTGCAGGCATGTTCAAAGCCAGTGTTGCCAGTGCGTCGGCCAGTGTCTTATCCGTGCATGGCACGTGCTGGGCATCGAAGGTCGCAAATCGTCTCAGAAGATCTTTAGCCGTATCGNTGAATCGTTTCAGCAGATCTTTAGCCGTCTCGCAGTAAGGCTGCAAATGTACAGCCTTGCAAGCGTAGACTCCAGTGATCTGATTTATGACAAGCATCGAATCGCCCCTAATTGCCAAGTGTTGAACATCGAGTTCACCGGCGGTTAGTAAACCCCTGAGGAGCCCCTCATACTCTGCCACATTGTTCGTACAGGGGAAGGTCAAGCGATAAGCGTGTAGACGCACATCCTTAGGTGATAGCGTAATAACAGTGGCAGCACTGCCGCCTCTAGCGGTTGAAGCACCGTCAAAGTACAACGTTGCTTTGNAGCTATTTTACTACTCTCGTATAAGCTATGCGTAATGGCTCTAAGAATGTTGTTTTTACAGATGACGTTGACCTAGCTACGAAAAAGATAATGCCTACATTTCTTAAGCGTAAAAACTAATGCTAAGCAACTACGCTCGACGTCGTTGTACCTCGTTTCATACGCACATAAAGCGTGACTCAAGTAGTAGATGGGCACTTCTGACCCATCATTCCTCCTTTGGCAAAGTAACGCTACTATCGCTACGTCTGAAGTTGCGAGGTAAATGTAAAATGGCAAATCCCTTTGTGGTGGGAAAACCGTCGGCAAATGTTGCAGTTCTTGTTTTAAACTATCAAACGCACGCTGCCAATCGTCAGTCCATTCGAAATTAACCCCCTTTTTTAGCAAGTGTTGCATAGGGTGTAACTTGTCGGTTAACCTCTAAATGAACCGACGTATAAACTGTAAGCGTCCCTGTAACCCGCGTAATTGCTTGAGGTCTGTGGGAGGCGTTAACTCGACAATGGCTTTGACCTTATCAGGGTCACCTCGTATGCCGGTTTCCGATACCATAAACCCCAGCATGCGCTCGATTTTGACTCTGAATACGCACTTCTTTGGGTTAAGCCGGAGCTCGTATTTGAAGCTTCTTTTAAGGACTAACTCCAGGTCCCCTAAATGATCCTCCGACTTCAAAGACTTAACAGCTATGTCGTCTACATAATCATTCAACCTTCCTAGGAGGTAATCGCTAAAGATGTATGTCATGGCCCGTTGATACGTTGCTCCGGTGTTTTTCAGACCAAAAGGCATCATAGTGTAGCAGAAGGTGCCCCAGGGCGTCATGAATGTCATGGTCAGTTGGTGTTCTGGGTTAATGCGAATCTGGTTATAGCTTAAAAAGCCATCCATGAAGGACAGAAGCGCATGCCCAGCTGTTGTATCCACTAGCTGGTCGATACTCGACAACGGGAAGTTATCCTTGATTGTGGCCTTATTCAAATCCTGGAAGTCTATGCAGATGCGTATGCTTCCAGTCTTCTTTGGGATGACTACAATGTTGGATACCCAGTCCGAGTAATCGACCGCATGGATGAAGCCAGCCTGGTATAGCTTGGTGATTTCATCACGCACGGCTAGCGTGATCTCTGGCTTGATTTTGCATGACTTTTGCCTAACTACTTTAATCTGCGGGTCTAGGATGATGTTATGCTGGATTAACCTGGGATCTAACCCAGGCATATCCACTTATGACCATGCAAAGACAGTAATGTTGTCTTGCAGGACCTGTTTTATAGCGTTATGCGTTTCTTGGTCTAACAAAGAACTAACTTTGAGCGTTTTAGTCTCACCCTTATGCTTAACGATAGGGACCTCACTGAGGGGATCCTCGGTTATGTCCCCAACCTCCAGGTCTAGCGTGCGCGTCGACTGTTCTGGCCATTCTGGGGACGTCTCTGACGCAACTATGGTTACGCCTTCTAAAGAGAGGTTAACATCTACTAGCGCGAAGTCAAACTGTCTAATTACCTTCCCGTATGGGCCCGTCAAAATTAGGGGCGTTGAAGATTTTGCGTCCATTTCCCGTCTGTCCTGCAAAACCGCCAAGTGCGTAAATGGTTAGGAGACAAGTGACGTGATGTTGCTGAACGTCGAAGGCTAACTGAATTTTGAATATTATAGACAAGCTGTAATCAATGTAACCCGATTACAAGGCGATAAAATGTGGTAGTTTAACGTCATTTCGGACAGTGGAGCGTGCGATATCAGCCGCATTGATACCCGGACTTTCGGGTTTCATTTTAGGAAAGTCCCGCTGAAATCGAATATCAAGTCGGTGATCCTCGCATATAAGTAAGGAGTTCTTTGATAACGATAGGTTGTTGGCTGTTGAGAATTAGAACTCGTGACTGTCGCTGAGAGAAGGAAGAGCAGAAAGCGAGAACGTGTAATCTTGCAAAGATTTGCAAGCATTAAGCTGCAAAGGAATTCTGAAACCGTTGCAATGGCACCGAAGATCAAGAGGAAGAACGCAAAATTGGGCAAGATTGATGAAGTGCAAGCAAATTTGAATCGTGTTTCGTAGGCGCTGGTCGATGTTTGCGACCCTACGCCTTTGGACCGGTAGGGCATTCTTCCTGTGCTTATGTTTGTTCCTAATGTCTATTTTTCGTGATGTCTCTTGCGTGAATGTGAATGTCAAAATTGCGGACCTCGGGTTAATGCGAGGGTTTGATGGGTTGCATCTACCGCCGTTGTCAGGGACGAACCTTGCGTTATTGCAAGGGTTTGGACGATTTCGGCTTGGCTAGCTAGGTGTAATTTATGGGTTTTCTGCGTTAGTGATGTAAATGTAAGTGTAGGTGTTATGTATGTATTGGTTTTATGTACAGCGTTGCGCTAAAGCCCACTTTGATCGTGCTGGATATCGTGGGGGTTTTGTGTTGTATAAACCCCATCGTCCCCAATGTCCCTCCCCCGCACACACGGTTGCAAGGGAAGGCAATATGGTTTCGATAGGGCGCGCTGGAGTTTCTACAGTTCTTGATGCGCAACTTCAGCATCATCGTGTGGTCTGATTTGTCTGATGACATCGCGGGTGCCCTGTTAGAGCACCTGCTGATGGGTTCTGCGCAAAGGATTCTGGCTTTTTTGACAGACAGGGCCATCGATACTGGTCGTCCCGAAGATCGAGAGCTTAGCGCCCGGGGCTTGCGGAGCTTAAACTGGTTCTGGGAAATGACCCGATTCAGCTGTTATCATGCATATAACACGCTGTTCGTGGCCCGCCATGTCTCGACCTGTTTCCAGAACCCACAAGGCATGGTGTACTACGCCGGCGGGTAAGCGAATTCTAGTAACTGTCTGTGTTTCTATTTTGTTCTATGTCTGTTGTCGGTGTGAAATATAGGAAAAATGGCAAAAAATGTAAAATAAGCTTATGTTGTATGGTACAGGTTCTTTATTCAGGACAATAGGTTAGTTGGAGATGGCGATGTGTTATCCTAGGCCGAAACGACGATAATGGCGTTTACCGCAACTAGCAACGTGCGCGCCGGTGTTATAGAGCAGATCAGCTTTGACATGCGTGAGTACCCCACCCGTTACGTTAGGGCTTTTAAGAGTTGCCAACGGCTCGGGTGGCTGCACGATGACTGGACCCTAGATCCGCCCCTTACCGTCGAGGACGTGCAGAGGGAACTCCCGCCATTTCCGTTGCCATTTGGCCCTGGTAAGGCGGTGGTGTAGTTGAGTACTGCGTAATGTTATTGTGGATTGTGGACATTACGTAATAGAGCTTTGGTTAATTTGTGCTTCATGTTGTGCAATTAGGGAATCTCGGGAGATTACCCTTACGATTTCCGGCCACGAGGCGGGCACTGTCCTCTTCCGCTACGGCGACATCAAGGACGCACAGCGCTGGCTCAGCCACTTGGTAGCCCCAGTTGTGGTGACCTCCAAGATCCGAGCAACAGGGCTAATGCACCTATTTTTGGCTGCGACTCCTGATGTCCCCGCCAGTGAAATGCTAACCCTGGTCAACTCCTTCAACGAAAAGGCCGAGCATTTCTGGACATGCGTACATAACGTGCGCTTAAGCTTTAACATCGACGCTCAGCTCTTCGCGGACCTCTTTGGCGTCCTCTCAAACGGCCCTCCCGTAAGTGAGAAGGCGAAGAGGAGCGAAGCTTTCCAGAATTGGTTGAAGGAGTGGGTAAGGGTCCCGAAGGAGACTAAAGGGTTTCCCTGCGACAAATTCGAGATGGGCGCCGCCAAGACACTTTATCCCCTTTTCTGGGCCTGGACCTTCCCCAAAACTCTCTCGCAGGGGAAGTTCTTTTCCGTAGAACAGACCCGTATCATGCGAGAGGTTCTGGAGGAGGGGACTCAGTTCAATTGGACAAGCTATTTTACCAAAGGATTGCGTAATGAGATGATCAAGCTTCGCAAGAAGCTTGAATCTCATTTCAACTTGCATTACGCATTCTTCATAGCTTGCCTCCGACGATTTGCTGAGTTTCTGGTCATCCAGAGGAATAGGGTCTGGGCACAGCAAGACCGAGACCAGCAATCCAGACCTTGGATTGCCCACATCCTCAGCACTACCCATGGGCAGGATCCGCCGGAAGGGATCGGGGAGTCGTTGTCAATAACGACTAAGGGTTTGGCGGCGCCCCAAGTGCGGGGCCTCGATAGTGTAGGCGTGATAATGCCTACCTACACTGGCAACGCCTCGCGAGGGAAGCGCGTGGCGGAAGAAATCGTAGAACCTGCAGCTTGGCGTAAAAGGCTCCACCTAGCCGAGGCCCCTGAGGGTGACGTAGGCCGGACTGTGGCGGTCAGAGTTCAGCGGAATAAGCCTCCGCCTGGTAAGCGTGAAAGAATTATATTACGCAATATTTATTTAGATGTTTTACGCAATGATATACTAAGGTGTTGTGATATGACCAGTAAAAGTTACGGAAGAACTGACCCCTGAGACGGGAGCAGTAACACTAAGTCATAGGGAGGGGGCCTCAATTTTGGAGGAAGAGGCCCTAGCTGTTAGCGTGAGCCGCGTACAAGCTTGGGTGCGTGAGGAGGCCCCAGCTGTTAGCGTGATCCGCGTACAGGCTCGGGTGCGTGAGGAGGCCCCAGCTACTGGAACCAGTGACGCACAGACTCAAGTGCGTGAAAGGGAAAGGGATGCTGAAGATGTTGGCGAAGTCGCCACTGTCACTGGTAGAGGTAATGGATTTGTTAGTGTGTTTGCAGGAATTCCGTAAATGAGTGAGGTTTCTAACTGGATTACGCTACAGGCGAAGAGGACGCGCCCACGTCTGTCGCTATGAGCAGAGCGTGGAGAGACTTCCTTGATAAATTTACCTTCATGGAAGGCGTCGTTAGCGACATAATCGAGCGCCTGGAACTCGTCGAACCTGGAGCGGGTACGTTATGATTGTAGTCAATTTGTGATGTTACATAAGGGTAATGTGTCATTGACCCTGATGATTGTTTCTGTTAGGAGCTCGCCTTCGATGGGATCCCACTAAGCCCATTGATTTGGACACAGTGGAGCCACCATCCAATGAAGCAGCCGTGCCACGTCACATTTATGAAGAAATGCGTAAATGTGCGTTACGCTCGACACGCTACTTATGGGAGAGTAAGGGCGTTAATGAGAATCTGTGGAAAAGGCTGCAGAGGTCGGAGCAGAGAGTTGAATCTCTGACCAAAGAGGTCGGAGACTTAAAATCGCGGTGCAACTTCCTACAGGCGCGAGCGTCAAGGGATGAAGACTGGTGTACTGCTGTTGTCGATTACTCCCAGTATTGGACAGCCATCAAACACAGCGTACAGACCAGTCGCACGTTAGTCGAGCAGCGAATGCAGATAGAACTCCTAGCCCAGAAAAGCCAGGACTGGAGGGATTATTGTACAAGTGTGCAAGAATGGGGGCAGAAGGAGAAGGACCACAAGCACTTGTACAAGCGGGAAAGCATTGCTTATCGGAGACTCTACTGAGATCTTGCCATCAGGGCCCGGTCCTTAGAAGTCTTTCGAGACGTCATCGACGCTTCCGATGCCTTCAAGAAGTTCGAGGAGCAGGTGACTGTCAGTGCATCCCCCGAAAGGGCGATTACTTTCTCTAGGGGTCAGGCTTCAATTCCTACTTTCTTCCTTGACCCACCCCGCTAGAGCAGCGTCGAGAAAGGGAAAGTGAAGGTTGGGGCTGCCTTGGGCGAGGACGTATGGCCAGATCTAACGGAGGAAGAGATTATGAAGTGCCTATGGGCTAGTCTGGACAAGCTCCCCTTTGCTGCAGAAGCAGGGCCGTCACAAGTAAGTTTACGCGCGACTTAGTTTGCATTTCTGATTGTGATGTTAAGCCTTGTGTAACTAATGTGCTTACTGTGTTCAGATACCAGCCGAGGATAGGGAAGACGAACAAGCTGAGGAGTTAGAAGAAGGAGTAGCGGAAGCAGAAGAAGAAGCAGAAGAACGCAACAATGAGGAGCGTCCTTCTGTGGAGCCAGCGCCGAAACAGGGACCTCACAAGGAGGACATTCTTCGTGAAAGAGTCATTCCTAGAAACGACGGCTCATTGGAGGACGATCCATTAACGTTGGATCCGGACTTAAGGGATACCGATGATAGTGGCAGTAGGGGAAATGCGTAATTATAATTTACGCATAGTTTTATTGATGTTGAGTGCAATATCATTTTACGAATGACTGAAAAGACGTGTTATAAAACCTGGTGGATGCGTTAAATGTTAGTTACACATTTTTTTATTCGTTTTTGCATTTTGCCGATAGAGTGCGAGCGTAATTGTTGAAAAGTTTGCCTAAGTGATTATGATAGAGCGTAATTCCTAGTTTAAGGCCGTTGCGGGCCATTACGTAATACGCATGAATTGTAGTGGTGTACAATTTTGTGTCACTAGTTTAAGGCCGTTGCGGGCCATCACACAATTCTGCGTAATCTAATAACTAGTTGAAGGCTATTGTGGGCCATTTTAAGCATAAATGGTAATAGAATATAATGGTGCATAAATGCATAAAATGGTGTCATAACAGGAATAACACGGGTACGATAAAAACGTAAGACATGACAAGCGTAAAAGCAGAAGGCGAAGGTAGCATAAAAAGGAATCTGTTGCAACAAAAGAAACTGTTAAGTACGAACCACGATAACTGGCAAAGACATGATGTCGTACGCAAAGACCATTACTCAACCATTGATACGTAATTGTCTCTTAATGGCCTTTACGTTGGTTGCTGCGTAAGGGCAAAGAGACTTATGATTTGCCTCCTCTACGCTGCTGTCCGGAAACGGTAGGTCGGCCCAAACTAAACCGTCATCTTCGCTGTTGGTTTGTTGAGGAGTTTGGAGATGGGTCTGATCGTCATTTGTCTCTACCTCCGAACCCTATTCCTCTTCAATGTTATTAACGGTCCTGGGGGTGAGTTCATCACCGCGTATCACAACCTCCCCTTCGGCATAGGAGAGGTGTATCTCCTGGTGTATCAGTGACGAAACTGCCCTCAGTTGAGCTAACCACGGCCTCCCCAAGATCAGGTTGAACCCTGGCATCTCCTCGACGACTAGGAAGGTGGCCTCTGTTGGGAACTGGTCACCCGCCACAAACTCGATGTGCACCGTCCCCTTGACTTGAACCCATGTCCCATTGAACGATTTTACGCAGGCCGTCGTCGTGGGAGTGATCTGGTCGACCAGTCCCAACCTATCCACAATGGAATAGGGAATGACATTGGTAGCTGCGCCATCGTCCACGTGCACTCTCCGGATCCGGTATTGACCCACCCGGATAGTGATAAACATAGGTTTAGTTGTCACCCGACCTTTCTCAGGATCGTCTTTGATAGATCCGTCGTGGAAGGTCAGCGAGGAAGGTGTAGGTTGCTCAGCTTCGGGAGGAAACATGACAGCATGTATCGCTTCCTCTTCCGCTGGCAAGCTTTCATCCACTGATATGGATGTCAGCATGCAAACCATAGCCTCACGGTGTTCGCGAGATGTCATAAGCAAGTCGTACAGGCTCAGCGTTGTGTTCTTTTGTTTGAGAGCCTGTCTAACTTGCGTAAATACGTCGAGGAGATCCTTCTCTTGGCTAGGTTGCTTGCATCCCTTGTCCTCTTCCATTCATTCCAAGAGACGGATCTCTCAAGGTGGGATAGCGTTGGCTGGAGGGCTACTCTTTTCCTTGCCAAGAGGAGGCGACTGTGTTTCTATGCCTTTATCTTGCTTCTGAGGCATAGACAAGGGTGCAGAGGCTAGGGGCCTAGGCTTAGGGAAGCCGAGCATAAATTGGTCCTTTGTTACACTAACTGAGGTGTCCTCTCCCTTTCACATGGGAGGCGATGATTGGTTATTCTGGCTAGAGGTCTACCCCTGCGTGAAAGGAGCAGCCTGTGGTTTTGGCACCCTGATAATGAAGGGCGCTCTTAGCATGGGCGCGGACGAAGCCGCGGCTTGGGCGTTGTTGCGTGACTGAGGGTTTATCTGAGAAGGTTCCCGTATAATGAAGGGCGGCCTCGAGACGCCACTGGCTACCGATGAAATGATTGGCCCCCTGGGTGAGCTGGCGGGTACGCGCAAGACAAAAGGTTGTTTTAGCGATCCCTTACGCTCATCGTCCGTACTCACTACAGTGATTGTATAAGGATCGTTGTTTGCGTTCAACGGGTCCTTATATACATGCAGTGTTTGGTTTTCCAGACACGTCGGATTACTGCTATCTAATTTTAGATGACCTTCGTCGATCATGCGTTGAATGTCGTCCTTTAACGCCCAGCAGTAATCCGTGTCGTGACCACACATCTGGTGGTAGTCACAAAAACAGTCGAGCCTGAAAGATCTCAGAACTGCTAGTTCTTTAGGTAAGGCTAAAGAAGGGTGCTTCAGCAATTCACAATGATGTCTGTGACACTTCAGAGCTTCCTCGGACACCTTCTTAGGTTGAATGTGCCCTACCTCTAACAGTTGTTTCAGCAATTCGGAATGCTTCACAGGTAAAGCCGCATATTTTGAACGATCTTTACACTCAAAATTTGGCTTTGGCTGGGGGGCCTTTTCAGGGGTCGTTGTGGCTTGGCTGGTGCCGGCACCAGCCGTGGCCTCGGACGCTGTTGTGGGCGCCTTCTTGTTCTTGTTCTTTGCGCTTTCAGTCAGCGCGGCTACTGTCGTTGTT
>MNCI01018471.1:191195-207163 GCA_015680685.1 Gnetum montanum
CATGTGCTCCTTTATATATTTTGTTCATTAAATATGTTCTTCATCAAATTTTTTAATTTTTGAGCTTTCAAAGACCCTCTTCAATGATTTTATCATATTCTTGGCTTTTATAGGGTTCCATAGATCCCACATTCATTGAAAAATTCCTCATATTTTTCAAGATATTCACATTTAAAATTTTTTCCTATGGGCCTCATATACGAGGCCCCGTCAATGGAGTAGATCCATAAACGAGGCCTTGTATACAAGCCCCCATCAATGTAAGGGAAACATAGTATAAATAAGCATGACCTCACTTGGAAAACTTTACATTTTCTCATAAATTCCAAAGGAGTTTTTCAAATTTTCAAAGCCCAAAACCTTCCAAAGCCCATAACTTACAAACTATTTATCCAAATCACTCTGTTCTTCGACCCTGCAGCTATTGGAAGTAAGCTCTTCATCATGGGGACCACAAATGTGCCATTTTTAGCAAATTTTTCATAATTTTTCTAACTCCCACAAAGGTTTAACTAAAAAATCAACTATTAAACACTAAATTACAAGAGTTAAACCTTTTCAACAAGCTTTGATGACATTTATAATAAATAATTAATAAAATAATCAATCTACCATGGTCCAACCTTAGCCAAAGTGGAGAAAAATAACAAGAAAAGGTATTCAAAAATCTAAAGTTACACATTATATTTACTAATCTATGGATGTGTTGTGATCATAGATGGCACCAAAAAAAGCACACGTAGGAAGCAAGATCATCCCAACCAAGGGAGAAATGGCCTAGAACAGGAAGGAGCCAAGAATAGATCCAAGAAGAACCACTCACAATCCATGCCACAGGTCCTCTCAAGGAAGAGGTAGAAGTAAAATCTATCAGACAGATTCCAGAACCAACAACAACAACAACAGAACACTCCCATCAAGATGATACGCCAGCACAACTAGCAAATCTTGAGGTGACCTTAACATAAGCCAACCTAAATCAAATCAAATTAGGGGAGGTCCAAAAATCGATGCTTCAGGAGTTAAATTTTGGCCCTTTCTTAGAGCATGCATCAAGAGAAGTGCAAGACTAGCTAAAGGCCTCTCCCATGTGGCCAATCATCACTTCCACTAGGGAGTGGTACATGGGAGAGATGTTTTTATTCTAGAATAAAAAGCAGCCTAGATTAACAATGAAAATCAATGACATCTTAGTGTCCTACTTAGCATAGGCCATTTCTGCAATTCTTGGGTTGCCTAAAATAGAGGCAAATCTTACTAACATCCCAATGAAGGCAAATCCTAGTATTAAGAAAGAATGGATGCAATGATGTTATGGTGTTGACTACAAGAAGTTTGGTGCACTCACACTAGTAGAGAGGATTTATTACAACATTGCAACCTTCCACCTTAATCACATGATGAGGCCAAGCAAAATCACTACCTTCTCTACTTGAGCATGCATTGCTCTGAGTGGGAGATTCTTGGTCAACCTTCCATAGCTAATCTATNCTTGCTCATTGCTCTTGTTCACTTAATATCCATTCTTTGTATTCTTGTAACTGTTGGGTGATTGTTGCAATGTCTAGCATAGTTTTCTGACTGGTAGGTGGAGGTGGTGGTCGCTACTCCTTTTCATGGATAGTCATTGGATGCATCTTATCTTTCATCATTTTCACCTAGTTGGCAGTCAGAACTTGCCTGATGTCATCATTGGTGTAATGGACTATCCCTCCCCTTCGATAGAGTTTCTTGATGAGGCATGGGAAGGGGAGTGCCTTCCTTCCACATTCATTTCTTTAAACTGCTTCTTCATCTCTACATAGATTAGCTATGGAAGGTTGANACAAAGAATGCACCTACCCATGAGGTTGAATTCAAGTGCCAGAGAGGTCATAGTGTCTTTCATAGAATAACAATCACTCCCAGAAATCTTTGGGAATGCTGTGACCTTCTCGATGCACTTGGAGGAGGGAAAAGGGGAAACTGTATTGGTGATGTAGCACCAACGGCAAAAGACCATGCAAAAGTGGTCACTAATCATATTACCAAGACTCTCAATGCACCTATACCATCTACATCATATATCACTACACTCAAAGATGTGCAGAAATCTACAAGAGCCACAAATGGCAAAATAAACATAGAGTAGCATGAAGAACTATTCGACCGACTAGTAGGAACTAGGAAGCTACTTCCAGATGTCTTTGACCTTCCAAACAACATTACTAAAATCTAATCGAAGTTGTTAGAGGCAAGGGGCAAGAACATCATATAGGACAACTTGAAATAGCCAAGGAGTAGAACAAATGCTTGGCTACAAAAGTTACTAAACTAAGAGCCCAGATTACCGATCCTACATTTCTCAACCCAACACTCACAAGAGATGAAGCTATGAAATAGCTTCATATCAAATTGAAAGGGGTTGAGGGTGCAATAAAAATGGTAGTTTTCTATTGATCCTTAGTAGAGGCCACTCAACACAAGATTCAAAAGGCCTTGGATCAGACCCGCTAGAAGAACATCCAACTAACTACAAAGAACCATCACCTACAAAATGTTGATGCACACAAGCAATAATTAACTAATTTCATCCATTAATAGTAGGAGCAACTAGCTAGAGCAAACATAGAAGTGAGGAGACTGGCATGAAAAAAAGAAATCTCTCCATGGAGGAAGTCCATGCCCTTCACTAGAAAACTATGATTAAGGTAGCTGCCTAGAAATCTGAAGCTCTTAAATTTGAGAAAGTCAAAGATCATTACAAAGAATAGATCAGTCTACAAAAGGAGGTAAATAAAAAATACATCTAGTTGGTGAAGGTGAAAGAAAATGAAGCCCTCCAGCAACTCCAACAAGGCAGAGAAGTTTGGCAATCCATTATTGATGGGATAAGTGCCTACAACATGGTGGAAATCCACATAAAAGAGTTGCAGATCAAGGAGATGACACAATATATGGAGCTCATCAATCTCTATTATGCAAACTTGGTCATGTTAACTATCAGGTGGGTATGGTTAGAGTTAGAGAAGTAGGTGGCCAACTCATACTTGTTGTACTAGGCCAAGTTCAAGCATCACAAGGACACCAAGTAGAAGCTTGTGGTGGCAAATGTTGAACTGGAAGTTCTTAAGGCACAATTCACTGATCAATGATCTACTACTAAGAATCTAGCTAAGAGGATGAGCAATTATCAAAAGCTATAGAATGTAGTTAGGGTGTTTGACATCAAACACAAATAGTTTGCTACTTGGTTTGTCAACATAAAGGAAATGTTCTCGATAATGCCCTGTCCATGGGATGTCCCCATTCCAACTAACATTGGTGATGCCACATGAACCATGAATGATCCCCAAAGCAAGGAGGAGAAGATGAAGGCATTACTTAATTCCTTTTTCCTTCCACTAGAGGTTACAATCACAATAGGACAACCATAGCTGCCTCAACTACCACACATGCTTGGAGTTGGTGAAGGTCCTTTAAAACCTTAGGAGCCTCCACTACCTTAGACTATTTGATCTTCTTCACCATCTTCATGCAATCAAAGGATGTGTTATCCAATTTTTTATGTAGTCACATCATGGTGTTCAATTTTGTGTCATGAACATCACAATTTTGTAATGTGTTGATCTATACACTTGGACACTCAATTTTGTCAAGTTAGTTTCTTTTGTTTTGTTAAGAGTTAGTCAATAATCTCATACCTTCCCAATTTTGTAAAAGAACTCAAGAATGAGTTTTCATTCAGTCGTATGAGTATGATAAGCATCAAAGTGTTACATCGATGGAGCCCCATTTATGTGGTGTTGTCCCATCGATGGGGTTATGTCGATGTTGTGTTGCTACATTGACGAAGCCCCATTGATGTAGTACTATAGCAAAAACTATAAATATGAGCTCCTAGCTATGTTTATGGGAATTCAGGTCATAGTAGTAGCAGAGTTGTTGTAGTTTGTCTATTTGAAAGTTAGAATATTTTTCTGAAGTGCCGGTAGTAGGAGTCATTAAGTGCATGAATCTTTATTCAAGCATTGTTGTACCTAAGCACGATAGTATGTATAGTAATAAAGATGAGCTTCTTGATAAAACCTTGTAGCATACTAGATAGTTTAGATGTTTATTCATGCATTTAATGCTTTCAATTATTTATTTGATGTTTCCCAGTAATTAAGTTAATTAAGTAATTAAGCAAGATAAGCTAGGTAGATTAAATACATAAGTATGACCACTTTGAGCATAACAAGTATTTGCTTGGTAATCCCAGCAGTGTTATTACTTGGCACACCTAGTAGTATAGCACATAGTAACCCAGTAATGGATACATGGTTTCAAGACATGTACGGAAAGTGGGATCGAACGCTTATGTTAGGACTAGTTAGAGATTAGTTAGTTAGTTAAATTAAATTAGTTATTAAATTACTCTATCTCTCTTCAAGTATCAAAATCATAAAACATAAAATGATAAAAATCATATGCCTTGATTACACTTAACCATACCTTTGTACTTCACAAGTGTAATTGAGAAGACAACAAATGACCTTTAGGGCAAGATTCACTTCCTAGAAGACTAGTGCACTAGAAACTAAAAAGTCCACAAAATTTGACTAGATTGTGCATGAACACTTTGTGATTCACATGGTTGGTTGTAGGGGTACCTTTACCACTCATTAATATGTGTTTCTTTTCTTTGAATCCTCTTGCTACTAATCATGCTTTATGTTTTATGACTTCTCCTTCTTTATTAAATTTGATTTTGTACAACCACTTACAATCAATCATCTTGTTTTTCTTTTGGATTATCAACTAATTTACATGTTTTTTTTAAATAATAGCTTGATATTTTCTATTTATGGCTTCTTTCTATATTTTTATTTTTAAAGCTTATTCTATGTTTTTTGGTTTCTGAGGAAGGACTGAGTATGCAATGTTGTTGATGACATTTGATCTTGTTCTTCTTCTTTTAAAGTTAATGTTAAGCATTTTTTCTTGAGGGTGATCTCGTTGTACCTATAATTTGGAATTGTTTTGAACTTTTGTCCTTTTATTTAAGATCTAAAAATCTTTCATGCCAAATTTATCTTTCATGAATACAATGTCTCTAGGTGAATGTTATTTTTTCTCTATAAGATCATAGCAAGTATGTCCACTTGTTTTAGTGTCAAAACCTAGAAAAATGCATTTCTTTCCTCTACTGTCTAATTTATCTATGAATTGTTTATTGGCCCTTTGGTATGTCAAAACATTAAGAAAAATGAAGAACATAGAATGTTTTTTTTTATAATGTGTTTGCAAAACATGGACAAGAACTCCACAACATGACATAAGAACTCAAGGAAACAAGATTTACAACAAGATGTCAAAATGAAGACCACATGGACAAGATGAGAAGCATGGATGAAAATGAAGGCTAAAAATCAAATGAATATGCTCCAAGGATTAGCAAGAAGGCAAATTAATGAGAGAACACCTCAAAAGATAAAGCCTAAAAGTTGAGAAGATGTCTTCTAAAAATAGTTGATGCCTACATCCAAGAGTAGATGTCTCCCAATAAACATCCCATAAGAGACATCCCATTTTCTAGTGAGACATTTCTCCTAAATTAAGGCCAATCATAGGTAGATGTCCCAACATCAAAGTAGATGTCTATACTAATCATTTGGTAGCTGTTGCACAAATTTTGAGATATTTTTAGAAATTCTAAGACTATAAGAAGATACTAAAATCTTGGAAATTGTGCAAACACTATTCACATTCAAGCTCCTAATTATCTATTCTATGTAATTGTATTATTGCTCTTCATTGTAACATCATTTTCTTGGTTGTATATTGTACTAAGCTTCAAAGTGCAAGGATTTGTAAATTTAGCTACATTCTTTCCTTATGTCTTTCAAGAAGGCATGCATATTGAGCTTCTTACAAGAAGGCATGCATATTGAGCTTGTTGGGATCTTGTAGGATTAAGTGATTTTGCAACATCAGAACACTCTAGAGTGGAGCTCAATTTTGTAAAGGTTGTGAGATCCTTGAAATCACATTCTGAGCTTCTTGGAACCTTGCAAGATTAAGTGGTTTCATAGCAAAAAAACACTCCCGTGTAAAGCTCAAAGTTTGTATAGGGTGTGGTGCCCTTCAAACCACTTTTAGAAGAAAAAAATTCTAGAGGTGTGCAAGGAATCTACCCTCTAAGTTTAGACTACCCAAGTTGGGGAACCACGTAAAATTTGATGTATTTTTTGGCTGGTGCATTTTTAATTTGGAAAACTTATTCAACTCCCCTTCTAAGTTCTTGATCCTCAAAATTTTTCAGTCTTGATATAACAATGACATTCAAATGTTTTTGTGTGCTTTATATTTGAAATTTTCTTGTAGAAAATTTTGTGTGGGAACTTTTCTTTGTTGTTGCTACTAATTATCCTATTTGTGATATAGGTTGCTATATTTATAGCCATGCTCCAAAATTTGTTAGAGATTTGAGTAATTTTAAGAAAACATCTCACTATGTCTTACAATGTTCTATTTTTCCTTTTTACAATGCCATTGGATTATGGACTATATCCACATGTGGTTTGATGGAGAATTCCTTTTTATGTATGGAATTCTTTGAATTCTTCATTTATGAATTCTCCCCCTCTATCTAATCTAATGACTTTGATGGGTAGGTTCATGGTATTTTTCATAATAGTATAGAAATCTTTAAATTTGATTATTTCCTCAGCCTTATTTTTCATGTTGTACATACAGTATATCTCAAATATTCATATACCATGACAAGAGCATAATTAGCTCCTCCTATTGAGATGATAGACATTAGTCCAGTAAGATCCATGTGGAGAAGATTAAGAGAGCTTTCTTTTCTTTGTATAGTTGTAGTATGAGGATAGTTGGTTTGCTTTCCTTGAATGCAAATCTTACATTTCTTTTTGGAAGTAACTTTGATTTGAATTTCTATTACCTTTCTCAAATTTGACATTTTCTCCCAAATTTTGTATGAGATGTGTCCCAATATTTTGTGCCAAATTTTAGCTTCTTCTTCATTTTTTGTTTGATGCTTGAAGTTGCTTTGAGTTTCTTTTTCTAAAGTAGTGATATAGACTATTATTTGATTATTATTAAAGACAAGGTTTCCTTTTAGATCAAAATGATTTCATTCTATGTTATAAATTCTATTACTCTAGGCTCTTATTCTAATGATTTCTTCTTTGTTTTACTTTCTGATAATGCGCCAGTCATTTTTAAAGGTGATTTTTATTTCTTTCTTGGTCATTTATCCTACTAAGATAACAAGATTTGAGATATTTGGGATATAGGAGATATCATTGATGACTATAACTTTGTTATTAGATAGTTTGATGATGCAATTTCCAACTCCTTCCATATTGAGATGTTTATCATCTTCTAGTTTTATGTTGTTAATTCTACTTTGTTTCTATTATATAAAATTAAAATTGTATGGTGTCATGTGATTCAAAATTTTGTTGTCTATTATCTAATATTCTTGCTAAATTAAATTGCTGAAATTGAGAGCTTTGATCTTACCATGATTTTCTTCTTGATTTGATGTTGTGCCTTCTTCTTGATTATTATCTTGAAGTTGTAGAGCACCAAGTCCAGTGTTGTGCTAGCATGTTTTTATTATGTGACCTCTTTTATTGTAAATTTTACATGAAGATATTTATGTATTTCTCTATCCTTGTGAATTTCATCTTCCTCTTGTGAAGCCTCTACATCTATTTTCTTTGTGGAATTTTTGTCATGTTTGAGTTACTTTAGTCTTGTGAATAACTTCTATTAAACCTTTCTCTTTCTCTTTCTTTACTAGCTTTGAAGACTTTCTCTTTATCATGTTTATCCATTTTTGAACTTTCTAGTATTTTGATCTAGGAAACTAAGCCATCAATGGTGAATTGTTTGAATTCTCTATTTTGTAGAGAAATCATCATCATGTTTTGATATCTAGAATCATTATAAATGGATGCCATAACTTTTTACACTTTCTGGTATTGAGTTAAGCCACATCTAAATTTATCGATACTTTTAATGCTAGTTTACATTCGTACAAAAAAATCTTTAATGTCTGAATCCCTCTTTATTTCTAATTTATCAAATTGGATTCTATGCAATAGTTCTTTTATGTGTTGATTTTTGTGATTGCTAAGATAGTCTAAGCATTATATTTCTCATACTTATTTGTTACTCTTTAATGGGTACAAACTTACAACTATTTTTTCTAAAATATTAAATATGATGATCATTCTAGCATGTGATAATTTTTTTCTTCCACTTTTCTTCTTTTAGGACTTCTTGAATTAGAAGAAATTTTTGTCCTTATTTTCCCCTTTTAAAGTAATTTGATAGGGGCTTTAGAAGGTTCTATTACATCCCATCCCTTGATTACTTTCAAAAGTCCTTTCATTATTTCTTTCCAAAGAATAAAATCTTGGGTTCCATTAAAGATGATGAAAATTTGGCTATTACTTGATTGCAACTCATGGTGATTGACTTCAATACCAATTTTGTAAAAGATTTAGAATAAACTTCTATCAAATTCTTGATTTTGTTGACTACAAGTTTACCACGACTAAACTACAAGTTGTGGGCTACAATACTATGAGTCATGGTGTTAGAGCATAAGTCGTGGTGATGATGGAACTAGAGAGATTTATTTTTTAAGGATTCCATGAGTGGACCAAGGGGATACCATGAGTTGTGATGATTAGTAGTAGTAAAAATTTTGAATTATCAAGTACCACAAGTACCTAATAGCTTGTGATGATAGACCACGAACATACCAAAACTCGAATCATGGTGAATTTACTTTATTATGAATGTTGATTCATGACGCAACCACAAGTTATAGTTACAATTATGAGATAATTATAAGTTATGGTACTTGACCATGAGTAAACCATGGATTATGATCTATGAAATCTGGAAAACTAACATACCATGAGTTGTAGTGATCTCATGGTTTCAAAGACCTGCAATACCATGACCAAACCATGGGTCATTATGAAAGTAGATTTTGTTGATATCTTGAATTGGAATGATCAAATTTTTATGAAATTTATATATGTTGGTTCACCTTGGAATTCTTTATCATTTGGAATGAAGAACTTAGTGCTTCTCTCTCGATTTTAATAGAAAATCAAATGAAACTTGTAGGATACCTTTGAGTTTATGGGCTAGAAAACCTTAATGATAGATGTCTAAAATAAATGATTTTGAATTACGAATGAAATAGCTTTATGATGTGTAGAACCTATTGAAACTAAAATATGAATAGAGTAAATGTCCAAGATGAACGAAAAAATAATACTACAAACAATTTTAATGATAATGTAAATTATTGATGATATGGGATCAAGATTTTGATGGAATATGAACTATTAGAAAAGTTGAGTAGTTTTTGGAAAAAAATTCATTCAAGAACTATACTGCTGAAAAATTGGTCATTGCATTCATGTATGGCCTTATAATTTATTGAAAATTATTGAGGCCATACTTGGAGAATTTGAGAAGTCATTCCCCATTATAAAAATAAAGTAATTTATACAAAAGAAAGGCAAGTTGGGGCAAAAAAAGGTTTACATTTGTCCATCAACTTAAGAAAATAAGTAAAAACACTTTGGCTCTTTAAACTTTTATCTTCTTGTGGATGGATGCATTGGATACTAATGATGACAAATTTTCCAACAAAGGTAAAGGTTTTGGCCAAGCAATTTACCAATGTCTTCAAGAAGAAACCAGAAAATTTTCCACCAATGAAAAATATGCAGTACTAAATTGACTTCATATTAAGGGCTACAATTCAAAATGAGAGGGCATATCAAAAGTTACCCAATCAAAGGACAAAATTGAAAAAGCAATTGGAAAAGCTACCTACAAATGGATTTTTTGAGATAATTTATTATATATTATGTAGTTCCAATAGTATTAGTATCAAAGAAAGAAATTAAAGAACAAAGGATGTGCATTGACTCAATGGTAATGAGGATCATAGTCAAGTATTATTTTTTAATTCCAAGAATGGATGATAATCTTGATGTTCTCATACATGCTAGGGTGTTCAAAAAAATTGATTTAAATAGTGAATATCATCACATTAGAATCAAGCTAGGATATGAATGGAAGACAACATTTAAGATTCCAAATGATTTTTTTGAATGACTCATAATGCTATTTAGTTTGGCAAGCAGCTCTACTACATTCATGATATTGATGTATGTTGTGCTTAAGGAGTTGACTAGTAAATGCAACATTGTCTTCTTTGATGACATCTTGATGTACAACTTTAAAGAGGAGAAAAACATTGATCATTTAAAGATGATACAACAAAAATTGGATGAGGCATAATTAATAATCAACATCAAGAAATGCTATTTTCTAATGAAGGTAATCACATATTTGGATGTCATTTCTAAAAATTAAGTTAAGATTTCAACAATCGAAATGGAGGACATAATAGAGGGACCTACACACAAGAATGTTGGAGAGGTACTTTCTTTTCTTGGCTTGGTTTTATAGGAGGTTCATTAGAAACTTTAGTGTAATTTCATGGCTAATGTTTACTCTATTAAAGAAGAATTAAATCTTTAAATGGAATAATGAGATGTAAGGAAGCTTTGATTACTTGAAAGAGAAGATTGCAAATGAGCCTACACTTATAATTCTAAATTTTAACAAACTTTTTCAAGTGAAGGTACATGCTAATGGGCTCGTAATTGGAATAGTTTTGTTTCATGAGGGAAGGCCAATGGCATTTTTTCTAAGAAGCTTAATGAATTAAGGTAGAAGTACAAGGCTTATAAAAAAAATTTGTACACTATCCTTTAAGACATTAAGCATTAGAGACATAATCTTTTACCTGAATAATTCTTATTGATGACTACTCACAAGGCATTATAAGTTTTGAATTTCCAAAAGAAGGTGAGTGCTAATACATAAAGTGGATAGCATAATTATAAGAATTTTTTTTAATCACAAGATTAAAAAGAACAATGTAATGAATAAAGCATTATCAAGAATATATGTTATGAATTTCAGCTTACCATAAGTCATCGTCGTCTTCGTCATCATCCTATCCTTATTCAAATAAAATGGGGCTAGCTACATAAGTTCTTTTTCACATTACCTTTATGAACAGCTAGATCATTATTTATTTGAAGTTTCTTCAAGTCATATTTAATCATTTTTTCCCATGTCTTCTTTGTTCTTCCTTTAAGTGGCTTTCCTAGAATAGTGATGTAGCAACCTTTACTTATATGCTCATTATTTGATCTTTTTTGCACAAGACCAACCCATCTAAGCTATCATTCTTATAGCATATCTAAAATAGAAGCCACTCCAATTCTTACTTTAATTTTTATATTATGTAGTTTATCTCTTCTAATAACATTCAACATCCATCGAAGCATTTGCATTTCTACCATGTTGATTTATTATTCATGCCTCTTTTCTACTATCCAACATTTAGCACTATATAAGATAGCAGGCCTCATTGTTGTCTTGTAAAATATCTTCTTTAATTTTATTGGTATTCTTTTATCATATAAAACACCACTAGCCTGTCTCCATTTTGATCATCCTACCTCAATTCTATTGCTAATATCTTTATCAATTTCACCATTTGATTAGAGCATTGATTCTAGATAGTGAAACTATTTGCAGTGAGGAACTTTTTGGTCTTGAATTGTCACTTCTACTTTACCACTGTTTATGTTATTATTAAAATTGCATTCTATATAGTCTATCTTACTTCTACTAGTCTTTAAGCCTTTTAATCGCAGATCATATCTTCACTTCTCCATTTTAGTAGCAATATTTTCTTGAGCTATATCCAACAACACAATATCATCTTCAAATAGCATACACCAAGGAATTTTATCTTGTATTTTTTTCATTTAGTCATCCATAATAATGACAAATAAGTATGAGCTAAGTATGAAAAATAAGCATTTTCTTCATTTAGACCTACTATGACTAGAAACTTAGATGTTATTCCATAAGCTATTCTAATTTTAGTGGTAGCTCCCTCATACATGTCTTGAATCACTTTAATATATTTATCAGGGATTTTTTTCCTCCATGAGGTCCACCAAATAATATCTCTAGGTACTCTTCTATATGCCTCTTCCAAGTCAATGAAGATCATATGTAAATTTTTTCTATGTTTTCTAAATTTCTCCATCAATTGTCATATCAAAAAAATAGCCTCTATAGTAGATCTCCCTAGCATAAATCCAAATTGATTTTCTAATAATGTTGTTTCAAGTTTGAGTTGTTACTCTATGACTCTCTCCTAAAGCTTCATAATATGGCTCATTTAGCTCAATTCCTTTATCGTTTGCATAATTTTGTATGTCTCCTTTATTTTTGTAAATGGGGACAACAACAAAATTTTCTCCAATTATTGGGTATTTTTCCACCCTTCAAAAATTTTTTAGCTAAGAAATTCCTATATCTCTCAATGTTTTTTAAAATTCTATAAGAATTTTATTTAGTCTAATAGCTTTTCCATTTTTAATCTTTGATAAGGCTATCTTTACCTCATAGAAGGAAAGTTTATTAACCAAACAAAAATTTGGTTCTTCTTGGATTGCTTATCTTGGGAATTCTTCATTTAATAAGTTTTGAAAATAATTTTTCCACCTATCCAAAATTTCATTATTTTTTACCAAAGTTCTTTCATGTGTTTCCTTGATGTATTTAACATGATCAATATCTGTACATTTCTTATTTCTACTTTTTGCCAATTTATAAATAGATTTTTCTCCTTCCTTTATTCCTATTTCTTATGAAAGCTATCCATGGCCTTATGTTTGGCTTTTGCTACTACTGTAGTTGCCTCCTTCTTTATCATTTTGTATATTAGCCTATTTTCCTGGCTACTACTCTGTTGTCATTTCCTAAAGCATTTTTTTTTTATTTTGGATAGTGTGTTGTACTTCACCACTCCATCACCATGTCTCCTTTGGGATGGATTTGTTACCTTTTATTTCACCTAAAATGTTCTTTCCAATTTTCTAAATGCAACCTTCCATCTAGTTCTAAATTAAATTTGGAGAGCAATCCAAATTTCAAGTGTCTTCATGAAGAAATTATTCTACGAGGAAGGTGATGTTATCTTCTTTCAAATTCCACCATCTTATGCATTTAGTTCCTTTTCTTGTACTATCTTTAAAGCTCTGTATAGCTAAATATGTGACCATTGGTCAATGCTAAGTTACAAGGTACTCTCTAGGTATGACCTTGTAATCTTTACATATGTCTTAGTCTCTTTCACCTAGTAAGAAAAAATTAATTTGTGTTTTATCCATACCACTCTTGTATGTAATTAAATGTTTCATCCTCTTCTTGAAATAAGTATTTGCAATTGCAATATCATAGGCACTTGCAAATTGTAGTAGTAAATCTCTCATATTATTACACTCTCGGAATCCTTATCCTTCATGAATCCTATCATATCCCATTTTCATAGATCCAACATAATCATTAAAATCCCCTCCAATGAATATGCTTTCCTACTAGGAAATTTCTTGAAGCTCCTAATTCATGGAATCCCAAAAATTTTGCTCAATCGAATTTTCTAGGCTAATTTGTAGAGCATATACATTGATGATTAATGAATCATATTTTACCTAGCTCTGATATCAAAGCCTTGATATCGGATACCCGATATTAAGGCCCAAGATGTGATGTCAAATATCTAATATCACGGGGTGTGTGCTGGCCTATAAATATAGTTCTTGGGCACATGGTTTGGATAGTAGTTTTGTCATACCATAGCAAAGCTCTTGCAGTTTCTTTTCTTTAGAGTTAGAATATTTTCCAAAGTGCCCACAATAAGAGTCATTAAGTGTATGGATCTTTATTCAAGCACTATTATACCTAAGCATAGTAGTGTGTGTGGCAATAAAGATGAGTTTTCTTATCAACCCTTGCAGCACCTTAACTAACTTAAATATTTTATTTATACATTTAATGTTTTGTGCAATTTCATTTAATACTGTCAAGTAATAAGTAAGCCAGCCAGATTAAAGAGCAGTTAATTAATCACATAAGTATGCCTACTTCAAGCATGCACATGATGCTTGGTAATCCCAACAACATGTAACATTTGGTAACCCTGCAACATTATACGTGTTCAAGATGTGCATGGAAAGTGGGACCAGATACTCATGTTAGGATAGTTAGTTATTAATCAACAATTAGATTAGTTAAAGTGGTTCATAAATCGAGTTTCAACTTCTTGTTAATCGCAAGTGAATAAAGTATAAAATAATAAAAATCGTGTACCTCAATCACACTTAACCATACAACTAAGCTCCACAAGTGTAGTTGGGAAGACAACAATCATCATTATTAGATTTCACATCCTAGAACTATTGTCCATAAGAACTTAAGGTCTACAAAATTCAATCAAATCATGCATGAACACTTGTGATTCATATGGTTAGGTGTAAGGGTACCTCGCCACTCAACATTGGCATCATTGTTAGGAACCTTTTTTTTGTTACATGCACTATCTAGAACTTACTAAAAATTATTCAAAATTATCAAAATGAACCCTAAATTCATATCATACATTTAAATACCTACAACAATTTTAAGAAGGCACACTGCATTTCTTGTCTTTTAATACAAGATGTCTTCTTCTCATAGAAGTGATTCTCCACCCAAGTCTGACGGAGCAAATTAGCAGGTGCCCCAACAATACAGAGTGGTACATGCTCATCTTAATGAGTATGTATCAAATTTCACCTTCGTCCTACACCAGGATGAACTACTATGATGGTGAGACATGGAGGACAGCATTATGTTGCCACCCGATCGATCCATTCCTGTGATGCTTCAAAAAAATCTTATGTGGTTGGGCATCCAAGGGCTTCATGCTAAATATGATGTGTAGGATATTGATACTAGGGATTATCATCTGATAGATGCATAACATCTAAGGGATTGACAACTAGAGAAACACTACAAGTTTGTGAAGCGAAAGTGGTCCACTGATTCTCCATTCCTGACGTACCAAAAAGATGATAGAGAACCCTTCTCTAGATGTTTTCCATTCAAAGAAACTTCTTTCTTTGAATTTGGTGAAGGAGGTCAAAACCGAAACTTGATATCCATGATCCATAATCCTAGTTCTGGCAAGAATGGATCCCATGACCAAGGAGGATCCAAGAAAGAGAGCCATGGCAAGGATGTAGGCAAGAAGCATGATCATGATCATGGCTACAACCATGGAAGAGTAGGTGGTAGGCACCATGATGGTGCTAGTCCTTCTTCCTCTTTACCTTCATTATCATCTTATCCTTCTTCTAGCTCTAAATGAAATCGTAGCGGGCATGATCATGATGGAGGTGAACAACGAGCCCGAGATGATTGTAGGAATCATTGGACAAGTCAAGACTCGGGGCATGGGCATTCAAGAAAGGCCTATCACCATGGATGAAGGGGTAGTAGATGATATCATAGGCATCAAATCATAGCCTCAATGAGCCTTTGCTTACTACCTAAAGCATGCTAAACATTGTAGAGGCAATGAGAATTCCCACAAGGCACATAAAGGATAGTCAAATCAAGGGGCTAGACATGAACAATATCTCCAAGTTCAAATGGAGATATAACTTTGATGAGTCATGAATTGTTGGCTGCAATATCACACCCACGATATCGCATACGCGATATTTCAGCCTAGACGTGATATTGGATACATTATATCGCGGCTTGTCTCCTCATCTATAAATAAGAGGTAGGCGGATTTGGTTTAGAATCTAGTTTTAGTATTAAGGTAGGGACTTTTTGTCAATTTTTCCTCTCAACCCTTTCTCCCAGTGCATGCCCACAGTGTGATGATTGTAATTGTATGGCATCCTTATTCAAGTGTGATGTACTTGGACATACACATGACCGGCAATAAAGATCGAGATTACTTCATCATTGCAGCATCCACTTAGCTTAATTAATTAATTTTTATTGTTATTTAT
>MNCI01018471.1:209635-226652 GCA_015680685.1 Gnetum montanum
AAGAGGTTATGTTCGAGGGTACAGTGATATTCTTGACATTCTTAAAACTTAAAATTAATTTTGTGTTCATTGTACCCAAAATGAAGAAGGATGGACCAAGAGGAAATGATTAGGATGTGACATCAAGGGGACCTGCGGATTCTCTTTGGTGATGTCTATGAGAGTTATCATGCAACATGGTTGTACTAAGATCCTTGTAGATCTAATGCAAAATGGGAGTAAAAGTAATCAAAAGGCACTTAAAAATCCAATGTTGTTCTAGGGGGTCCCACTAGAAAGATATGCACCCATGCCTGAGGGTTGGCAGCTTCTCTAGATTCAACATTCCAAAAAAAAACAAAGAAAGTACCACAAAGCAAAAATCACTCCTCCCTTGAACAAAATGTCAAGTGATCATATGCCTTGTTATTATGGTACTCTCATAGTCACTCATCATAGGATTAAACAATGTGGTGTCACTGATCAGAGGAATGGATTTGGTCCTGATCTTGGAACGACGGGTTAATGACACATTAATCATGCTTTACATGTAGGATTCATTATGCCCTAGGTCAGTTACCTCATGTCCCAATCTCTATAATCCCTTTTATAGTCCATCTCATCTCGTTGTTCATGTAATTGCAGCTCGTGTCTTATGTACCATAGAATTCTTACCTCATTCTGGTGATACTTACATGTGTGTGTTTTGTGGAACTAGTGTGGATTACATTTAACCCTTCTAGTGCCTATGGACATTTTAAGGTGTGGTTACGCAAGGGCATTATAGGTTGGAACCTAGTTTAGGGAGGACCCACTTGTGTAATTTTTGTAATTTGCACTCATAACACATCTTTCGCACATCATCTATTACCCTCAGCGTATTGTCAATAATATTCTTTCCCTTATTACTAGCCCTCCGATTCAAACATTCCTATGAACCATCACATAGCCTTATTCACTCCCTTATCATCTGAGGTTCTTATTGATAAATTCCACACCATCATAATTTTCGTGCCTTCAAAACTATTTGAAACCCTCGAACCCTTTAACAACAGTCCAGATGTCCTTAGTTTACATCGTTTAATTTTAGAAAAATATTAAAAATTTGGTACATTCTATAAAGTGCCCTAACTTCGATAGGCCGCGATATACACAATATCGCGTCCAAAAAACATATATATACGTGACCCCCCTGCGCCTATCAACATCATTTGCAACTGTTCAAGTGGGGGAAGTTTTTCAAATTTCTCTCTACGACTCACGATTGCACATCCCTTACTTTCATATCTATAACTCGCTTGCTGGTACTCTAATTTTCATTTCGTTTGAACCTACTTGAACCCAAAGTGTTTAGCTTAGTCGTGGGGGAGGGGCACACGCCAAATAGTGCATAAATTTTTTTGAAATTCGTCATTGCCCAAAGGACATTATTAAGGGTAATTAGTTATAAAATTAATGATAAATGTGCCAAAAAAAATTTCATCTCCTTATTTATACCCAAAAACTAGATTTGGAAACCACCTAAGCAAAGAGGATTAAATATTATAATCTTTCGAGGATATTTTCTCCTAATAATTAACGTCACATGGATATAAAGCAAATTCATTAAGGCAAGCAATAAGGTATAACCTAACTTTGGTAAAAACCTTACTAACGATTGCCCCATGTAATTGCAGATGACCCTAAAACATGAACAACAGGAAGGTCCTGCTCAAGGTGTGATCAAGCGACCTAGGAGAGGTGAAGGACAAGTTCCTGTCGAATAACATGCAGAGTAGGAAGAACAATCATTTAGTATCCATCAAGAAGATCCTACCACTAAATAATCAAGGCAGGCAAAAGGAGGAGTTGTTGTAGTGTCTAAATAGGGACGACATCTCGTGTTACCCCAGGATTGTGTTTAGGTCATCCATGAAAGGTCCATATTAGCTGCAGTGATCATGGAATTAAACTTTGAACTTTTCACAGAATTTGCTTCATAGGTCATTAAGGATAACCTCAAAGGGTCCTCATTGTGGCCTACCCTCTCTGAAAGCGATGCCTAGTACTTAGGGAAAACGTACCAATTTTGGCATAACAAAGAAGAAGGCACCACGATTAACATTTGTGGTGTGACTGTTGATTTCTCTGTTCAAGCCATTTTGGAAGTATTAAACCTTCCAAATATAGGGCCAAAGGTTGCTTGATTGTCTACCTACTCAAACCCTGATGCGCAACGAGTTTGGTTAGATAGGACGTACAGCAAGGAAGATAAGACCTACGGGGAGTTGATGACAAAAGAGAAGATTTATTTCAAAACATGAACTTATCACATCTTTCCCACAAGAGGTTTAAAAATAATTTCAACATATGTGGCAAGAGCATGTGCAGTGTTGATGGGAAAGGTTAATGCTAACCTACCTCATCTATATTATATGAAGATTCTAAGATGGTTTGAAGAATGGAAGACAGGGAAGTTTGCATTGCCCTCCCCTTGTCTTATCAGGAAGCTGTGCAGCCATGCTAGTATCAGAGGATATACTAATGATGTCCTTCAAAAAGCCAAAAATTCTCTGTATGTCAAATTGCTAAAGCCACCAGCTGCAAGGAAAATCACTGGTGAGATGTTGGGGCCAAAATAAGAAAAAGAACATATAGTAGGGCCAACTGCAACTCAACTTGTTGGACCCAGCCAACTTCCAAGCATAGGACCCACTCAACAACAAGAAGTAGGGCCTAGCATGGGCCAACAAGATCAACCACTGCCACCACCACAAGATTACAGACCGTCGATGAGCCATCTCAGGGCTATCGTTGAGACGGTCAGTTCAGGAAGTCATGATGACGCAAATCTCTTTTGCATCATCAACGATGTTGTACAACCTACGATTTCTATGGATCGCACATAGGATGAAGTGTCAATTCAAATAGGAGGAGGGGAGCTTGACCACAACAGATTATAGGGAACGCTACATCCTTTCAGGTGTAGTTGGAAACTAGTAAAGGGCCCACGGTGGTGATCATGCAGCACCAAGATGCAGCAGGAGCCACAGAAGTGGTCGTAGACCACATTAAAGAATCATTCAATGTGTCTGTTGTGCCACTGATAGATCTTACAAGAGCACGGGATGCTCAAACTCTGGCTGGTACCTCAATGATTCCTGCGGAACATGAGGATGTACTCGACCAATTGCTACAAACAGGATAGGTAATGACATCCTTGTTTGACATCCCATAGGATGTTACAGCAATACAATCAAACCTCATTTCCACCAAGGAAAAGCTGGTTATGACAGAGATGAGGGCTAAGCACGCTGAAGCAGAAGTGAAAAGATTACAAGAAAGGCTTGTGACCCTACAAGCAGTGCAGTGGGATCCTTCTCAATTTGTTCCTGTAGACCAACTGGACACTTTCAGAACCAAGCAACTTAATAAATTGTTGATAGAGAATAAAAGGATGGCAAAAGAAAAAGAGAAGGCTGATTGGGATGCCTCTATGGCACAAGTGCAAACTTATGCATACGCTAAGGCACTCAAGGCCTTATAGGAGGAGAATAAATAACTTGTTGCTGACCACCTTCAGTTGACCTCTATGGAGAAGCAAAAGAATGTTCTCAAGGAACATTTTTAGCAGTTGCAACAAAAACTAATCAAGGTCAACCAGGACATGAACCATTTAGCCAGGGAAAATTGAACCCTCTTAATGGAGGAGGTATGTGCCATCCGTCAGAAGATGGCCATTGAAATAAGTGCGTAGAAAAATGAGGCTAAACAACATGAGAAGCTAAAGGAGCATTTCCAGGACTAGGTGGGGATGTATAAATGAATCATCGAAAAGGAGATCCATATGGCCAAGGCCCACATAAACACTATCAGTGATCAACACACTGACTAGCGGGCCATATTAGACACATACGCGTTTGCCCACCAGGCGGAAGTTAAGAGCCAGGACCTGCAGATCCAGGACCTTAGTGGGTACATGGAGTTGGCAAACCTATGGTATGCCAACCTTACCATGTTAATAGCAAGGTGCCTAAGAATATAACTCAAGCAACATTTAGCCACCACCTACACCAAATATGAAACAGAATTTGCAGAACACAAAAAAACATTACAAAAATTGGAGGTTGCAAATTCTGAACTCAAGGTGGTTAAAGCAAGCTACCAGGGTAGAAAGGTGTTGCAACAGACTTGGCTTGACGACTCATAGATTTTCAAGAACACAAAGACAAAGCCAGAGCCTATGAGGAGGAATGGCAGGTGTTTGTGGCTTAGTATGTCAAAGCAAATAAAATGTTTCTGCAACTACCATGCCCATGGGAGGTGCCAACTCCATCAAACATCGGAACATTAGCATGGACGGCACAGGATCCCCAAACTGAAGAGGAGAAACTCCAAGCCATACTTCAATGACATCAAATCCCAAGACCTGGAGCACAAGATAAGGGAAAGGCACCCATCCTCAACCAAGAACTACATGAGTTCCACCTAATTTTTTAGTTATAGGATTTTCTTTTGCATTCTTCATGTTGTGCCTCAATTTTGTTCTAATTCCACATTGTGGCATGAATCCATTCTAGTCAGTCAATAATCCCATATCTATCCACTGTGTAATCAATGGAGCTTGTTCTCACTTTAACTCGAGGACGAGTTTTCATTCAGTCGTGGGGGTATGATGAGTCATGAATTATTGGCTACGATATCGCATCCACAATATTGCGTACGTGATATCGCAGCCTAGATGCGATATCAGATACATGATATCATAGCTTGTCTCCTCATCTATAAATCAGAGGTAGGTGGATTTGGTTTAGAATCTAGTTTTAGTATTAAGGTAGGGAAATTTTGTCAGTTTTTCCTCTCAACCCTTTCTCCCAGTGCATGCCCACAGTGTGATCATTGTAATTGTATGGCATCTTTATTCAAGTGTGACATACTTGGACATGCACATGATCACCAATAAAGATCGAGATTACTTCATCATTGCAGCATCCACTTAGCTTAATTAATTAATTTTTATTGTTATTTATTATTTTCTTAGTTAATATCTCTCTACCCTTATCTCCTAGTAATGTGGAATGAGTACGACTTAATCACGAGCATTTAAGTGTGACTATTTGGTAACCCAGTAGCGTACCTAGGCCATGCACTTGGTAATCCCAGTGGTATTCATGCACAAGGTCCAAGATGCGCATGAATGATTAAGGAAGGGATGCTCATCGCACTTAGGTTAGTTTAGATTCTCTCTCACACTCTCTCTCTTAGCTTAGTTGATATTATTTCCCATCATACCCAGGAGTAGCATTAGTGTAGGAACACATCATACACCTCACTCTGGACTAAAACATACATGACAAAGCTAATACTAGTCCATGTGGGAAGATAGCGAACTGCGATCTATGAGTAACTATCTAGATACCACAACTAGTCTGTATGCGGAGTTCGATCGGATCGTGCATGAAGTGCTCGTATTCATATGGTTGAGTCTAGGGGTACCTCACCACTCATCAAACTTAGATCTACAAAACCATCTTTAGGCTTTTCATGATGCCTATGCCTTGCAAAATATAGAAAATAACTAGAAAAATCTTAAGTTGTTTCCCAGGACACTCATCAAAGAAGTAGAAAGCTGGTACTAGTCCTTAGAACTGGAATCCATCAAATGGTGGAGTACAATGCTTAAACTGTTCAATGACAAATATCAACATACTCTTGAGTGTTCAAATTGAGGAGGCAAATCCAAGGATGGAAATAAGGGACACATAAACCCTTGGATGCCACCATGAGTCGATACTATTCTCTGTTGCATAGATGTCCTGGCCATGGTTATTCTTAATAGAAGCAACTTCACCATTTCATAGATGGGCTCTGATCAAAAATAAGGAGAACTCTTGGAGTATATGCCCAAGGGCAATTGTTAGAATTAAAAGTCCATCAAATCCAATGGCTAATTGAGCAGGTAGCAAAAGAAGAAGAAGAGTTCAGGAAATGTAAAAGTGTAAAAGAATACAACTACGATCTTTCCATTCACAAGAGAGAGGTCTAATTTTATGACCAATAAGAAGAAATCATCACTTGATGAGATGGTGAACAAAAAAACCTTGCCAATTCAAAATTTTGCCTCTAAAATTTTGGCTAAAGTAAATCAATTATGGAACTGTATGGATACCAAATTTCAGGTTGTCCTAAAAATTACTAAAGAGTCCAAAGAACAAAGTAGTGATCATGATTATAGGAGGCGAAAGGAAGCTAAACGTACCAATCAAAGAGGTAAGGAAAAGATTGCTGCAATAGAGAAAGTTGTAGAAATTGAATCAAATGATGATGGTGGATGTGACATTTACCAATATGAACATCCTAAAGGATGTTGCCCCATCATGTCACACTTGCAAGAGTTTGGGGTGTATGTTCTGAATCCAAGATTAGTAAAAAGGCAAGCACCCAGAAGATTGTCTTATCCTTAAGGCAACCCTAAGTAGTCCCATCAACAACAAAAATATTATCCAAGTGGAACTCCACTACAACCATACAAATAATATCAATAATGACAGCAACCATAGTCATGGCCGCTACCACCACCAAGGCAACCATACCCTTACAGGTAACCTAATTCATATGGGTATTATGTTTAGCAACCCCTATTTCTATGTGACTCTTCCAACCATGTTTCTCCTTTTCAACATCACAACTACCCTCTTGAATACTATTGAACTCATTCTCCATATTCAAGGAGGGATACCACCTTTTATCCTTATGCTCCTCCTATTCCTACACCTGTTCCTTCACTCTCAACCCAGCTACCGTCTACTCCATCCATGTAAGGTGAACTTCCAGCCCATCTACAACACAATGCTATCAGAGCCATCAATCTACAACAAGTACATCAATGGAGTGTTTTGGACACTAGATCATGAAAAAGACCTTTTTTCCAATCCAACAGTCCACCTAAACCCTTACATATACATGTGGTTGACAACCCTACTTCTCTACCTCCCTCTACATCTAATCCCTTCGAGTCCCCTTCAAACTAAATACTATCCAGAATCCATACTATTATGCTCACTCATGTCATATCTAATTGGATCTATGCTGGCAACCTTCCTAGGAAATTAGTCGATCCTAGAAGTCCTCTTATTTATTTACAGATTACTGGGAATGAATCATGTAAAGCTCTTCTTGATTCAAGTTCTAGTGTCAACTTGATTTCTCATGAGATGTATACTTCCTAGAACCTACCACCTCTCAAGAAGAGCAATATCATATTGGAATTGGCAAACCAATCCATCACTATTCCATTGGGATTGGTAAAATATATTATGACCATTGTCTATGGATCGTCTTATCCTACTGATTTCCTAGTAATCAAGATAGATAACTATAAAAGGAACTTCCCAATCATCATGGGAAGGGCATGGCTAATCACTATTGATGCAAGAATGGACATTAGAGATCATTCCCTAGAGATATCTAAGGAAAATTCTTTTAGAAAGATCGAGAAAAAGTGAGTTCCATGCATTGCATACAATGATACAAGATGCAATTGCATGCAGAAACTCTGGTCCGTGAAACAAGCATATATTTCTACATGTAGTTAGTGTGCACATGAAACAAATATTCAAGCCACAAAACAAGAAGGCATCTAATGGCTAACCATTAATACTGAAAAGTAGCATAATGTTTATGGAACCTACTAAGAGCCTAACATGTGCTTATGTTGTAGGCATGGATAAACTAGAGCAAGTTCATCATCAACTCTTTGATACTGAAATGATGATACCTATTCATAAGAGTTGGAAATTCTTAAAAATTTTAAATAAGATCCCTTGAGATAAAAACTCGACCTGCAACATGGAATATGCATTCTTAAAAAATGAAAAGCTGGTAATAATCAATGCAAATCTTACTCCAAAATATAAATAGATGTTGTTGAATGTGGTTAAAAAATGATCAATAGCCTTTTCTTGGTCATATCCTAAACTCATGAGGATTGATCTAAGATATGGTAGCATTGTATTGACATTCACATGGCCATGAAGCCAAAGAGGCAACCACAAAGGTCATTGAACCTCAAATTGAAGTATATCGTCAAAGAGAAAATTGAACAACTCCTCAAGGTAGGGTTTATCTATTCCATTGTGAATAGTGAGTGGGTTAGTCCACTCGTAATTATGCTAAAGAAAGGGAGCAAGTGGTGGTTCTACATCGATTTTCATCTATTGAGTATGGCAACATTCAAAGATCATTTTTCATTGCCATTCGTTGATCAAGTGTTGGACACCATATCTGGGCATTGTTATTATAGTTTTCTGGATGATTATAGTGCCTATAACCAAATCCATATTACTCCAAAATATTAGGAAAAAACAACATTCACAAGCCCCTAGGGGACCTTTACATATTGTAAGATGCCTTTTGATCTATGCAATGCTCCTGCCACTTTCCAACACCTAGTCTTAAGCATCTTTTTGTAGCAAATCGATAGTGGAATGAAAGTCTTTATGGATGAGTTCTCCACTTATGATGGTACATTCAAGCAAGCCTTCAACTAGCTTGAACAAGTACTAGAAAGATATGTGGAAACAAATGTGCAACTCAATTGGCAAAAAGAGCCATCTTATGATTCAAGAAGGTATTGTATTGCGACACAAAATCTCACAAGCAGGAATTAAGGTTGACCTTGAAAAAATAAGGGTCATCCAAGGAATTACTTGTCAATTGGAAACTATAAAATATGTCCAGTAATTCCTTGGAAACATTGGCTACTAATAATGATTCATAAAGAATTTCTTTAAGATCACAAAACCATTGGTCAAGCTAACAAAGAAAGATGCTCCATTTGTTTGGACCAAGGAATGTGAAAAAGCATTCCAATAGCTAGAAGAGAAACTTGTAGAAACTCCAATTCTATAGGCACCTAACTAGTCTAAACTATTTCATGTTATGACAAATGCATCAAACTATGCCTTGGGGTTGTGTTTACATAGTTGGATGACAATAAATGTCCATATTACATCCACTGCACAAGCTAAAGCATTATGGGTGCACAACTAAACTACACCATCACAGAAAAAATTGATGGCAGTGGTGTTTTCTTTAAAGAAGTTTAGGCACTATGTGCTTGGATATAAAATATTTGTGTACACTAACCACAGTGTAATTCACTTCCTAATAAATAAGCTAATGATAAGCCCCCATGTCCTACGATGGCTCGTGATCTTACATGAATTCAATCTTACAATAGTAGATCAAAAGGGAACTGAGAATGTGGTCATTGACCACTTTTCTTGGTTGTGATGGGACAACAAAGAGGAGAAAAGCCCATTATCTAATCTATTTCCTGATGAACTTCTCTTTACTAGAGCTAAAACTAAATAATTTCCCATTGAGCCTAAATGGTATGATGACATTCTCACCTATCTTCTCACTCAAGAGATGCCACAAGGACTAAACCACCAAAAGAAATAACAGTTTCTTCACCAAGTGAAATGCTTCATGGAGAGCAATGGACACCTTTACAAGGTGTGCTTCGGTGACCTGGTTTGTTGGTGTGTCCTTGATGCTAATCAACTATGTGTTCTTCAAGATGTTGATGAGGGTCATTGTGGGAACCACTATGCTGATAGATGCATGGCCATTAAAATCTTGATGGTAGGGTATTATTAGCCAACAATTTTCAAGGATGCTCACCAATTTATCCACTCTTGTAAATGCTACCAATGAGATAGTGGAATGACTACTTGAATGGAGGAACCTTAATAGTGGATCCAACCAATGAAACCCTTCGACATCTAGGGCATTGACTTCATGGGTCCCATCACACCCATGTCAAATGAAAAGGCATACATCATAATCACTATTGACTATTATACAAAATGGGCATAAGCAGCAACTGTACATCTTCTACTGTTGCTTAATTTCTATAATAGAATATTGTAAATAGGTTTGGTATGCCATGTGCATTAATTTCTAATAATGGAACCCACTTTATATGCACTACCTTTTGAAAGTTTATGCAACACTTAGGGGTTGAACATGAACTAACAACATCCTACCACCCCCAAGCCAACAGCCAAGCTAATGTTACAAATAGGGAAATCATAAAGATCTTAACAAGAATAGTTAGCAAATATAGGAGAGATTGGAGCACCAAAATCAATGATGCCTTCTGGGCCTACCACTCAACATGGAAACTCCCTGTAGACTATCCTCCCTATGGGCTGGTGTACGAAAAATTACCAATACTTCCTATTCAATCCAAGCTTTGTACACTTTCAACAACCTGTGACCTTAACCTTAACTTGAGTCTAGCACAAAAAGAATGACTAATGAATCTCAATTTGCTAGATGAAAATTGATTCATGGCCATGTCATCTAATGAGCTGCACAAGGCATTCAACATAAAGTATCATGACCTTAGAATCAGGAAAGTCAATTTTCAACTGGGAGATAAGGTCCACTACTAGAACCCCACACACGTACCTCAACAAACTAAGTTCTAGATGTTGTGGAAAGGACCTTATATCATTTACAAAACTATTCCTTCTAGAGCCACGTTGATTTACAAACCTGAGAGCCCAGACAAGAAGCAACTAGTCAACACACAAGAAGTCAAACCTTTCCATGAGCCTAAGCAAGCTAGTGCAATAAACGCTTCATCAAATGGACAATCATGCTTAATCTTTCGGATCTCCTCCTTTCAACTTAGTCATGGGCAATATGGTCATCTATGCTAACTATATAAGCAGCTCCTCAATTTTTCATCTTTTTTTTATACATTTTTGTTTTACACCTTGCTATTTTTACAACTTTTTGTTTTACACATTCTTTATCTTACACCTTTTTGTTTTTATGTTATTAATTTTTCAAATTTTTTTAAAACATCATTAGTACATTTTATTTTAAAAAAATATTTTACAATTTTATGTATAATTTTCTATATTTTCATGCGATTTTCTTGTTGTGTTTTAATAATAATGTGCCTTATTGCCAACTGGGTACAATGTGGTTTGATTGATTTGGGCATGCATTATCTGGTTATCTGATTGTTGGTGTCAAGATTCTAGCTTTGAATTTTGTTATTGATAACTAAGACATGGTTTCTTTTTCATAAAATAGGCAATGAGTCCCAAACACCCACCCATCCACAAACTCTATGGTTCTCCTTGTTCTAGAAGTATGAGATCCATTTTTCATTAATAAAAATTTAACGAACTTGTAACCTTGGTAGTTTCTAGGCTTGGAAAGGATTCAAAGGTTTGAATAGGATGTGACTTCAAGGGGACTTGGTACCCTTTGTTCCTTTCTGGTTACTTAGGTGCATGTGTGTTTTCATGGATTTCTTATCGTTTCGTGTCGACTAATAATAGGAAGTTGAATAAGTATTTGCATGGTGTGGTTCCTATTCCAAAAAAAATGATGAAAATTCAAAGCACACCCCTTAGACAAATAAATGGGCTACAAGCACTAGTTATGAGACTAGAAAGACATGTTATCTAGGCCTGAAGGTCCCCACTAACTAAGGCCCTCTCTCACTTCCTACTTCTCTTTTCTTTTTAAATAAGGAATGATGCTTGTTCTGTGGGAGTACTCTTATGTCTCAAGGGGGTGGATTGGTCTTATAGTGGTGATTGAAGTTACTAAATGTGGTTGGTTTTTGTCTAGACTAAGGATGGATTTTATTAGGTCATTTAACCATAAAATTCACAACAGACTTCATGTAATCTTAATTGGGAACTCCATTCCACTTTCTCTCTCATCCATCTATGCTTTCCATGTCTTAGCTCACTACCAGTGTTCATGTTCTTGTTCGATGTCTTAGTTTGATATGTCAAAATTCTTCAATAGTTTTTTTTGGGTTTTGTACTTCACTTTCCATAACCATTAATTATCCATGGGATCCATGAACTCCTTAGTTTGAGGTTATGCAAGGGCAATAAAGGGCATGTGCTTGCTTTGAGGAGGACCCACTTGCATATCCTTTGGTTGGGTTAGTTAAGACATTACACACTAATCCTCAATTTTGTTGTGATTGTAGTGGGAAGCATGGACTAGAAGCAGGACTATCTTCACCAAAGGATAAGTAGCAGCACCATGCGACGAGGATCCTTTATAATCATTGAATCTTCTTCCTCGCTCCCAACTAGCAGATGAGGTCGATGTTGATTTTGTCCAAGATGTTCAATTATATTATCATGAACACCCAATCTTGTAAAGATTATAAATCTATATACTTGGGCACTTAAAGTATGTCTGTTTCATCTAAGTTAGTTTGCATGTCAGTCAATAATCCCATACCTTCCCAATATTTTGTAAGGGACTTGGTCCTTCTTTTGTTCACTTGAGGATGAGTTTTCATTCAATCATGGGGGTATCATGAACTGTATTTTGCTTGGCTCTGATATCAGAGCCCTAATATCATATACCCGATATCAGGATCCATGATGTGATGTTGGATATCCAATATTGCAAGGTATGTGCCAACCTATAGCACTTAGGCACAAGATTTTGATAGTAGTTTTGTCATAGCATAGCAAAGCTCTTATAATTTCTTTTCTCCAGAGTTATACTATTTTCCAAAGTACCTGTAGCAAGAGTCATTGAGTGTACAAATCTTTATTTGAGCATTATTGTACCTAATCATGGCAATGTGTGCGACAATACATATGAGCTTTATGATTAAACCTTGCAGCACCTTAACTAGCATAAATGTTTTATTCATACATTTAATGTTTTGTGCAATTTCATTTAAAACTATCAAGTAATTAAGCTAAAGTAAGCTAGCCAAGTTAAATAGTATTTAATTAAGCACATAAGTATGACCACTTTGAGCATGTGCATGATGCTTTATAATCCCAGCAATGCTTAACATTTTCTAATCTAGCAACATTATACATGTTCAGGATGTGCACAGAAAGTGGAACCAAATACTTATGTTAGGATAGTTAGTTATTAATCAGCAATTAGATTAGTTGAAGTGGTTCATAAATTGATTTTCAACTTATTGTTAATCGTAGGCAAATAAAATGTAAAATAATAAAAATCATGTGCCTCAATTACACTTAACCATACAACTAAGCTTCACAAGTGTAGTTGGGATGACAACGATCATCATGATTAGATTTCACATCCTAGAACTAGTGTACATAGGAATTTAAGGTCTACGAAATTCAACCAAATTGCACGTGAATGGTTATGATTCATATGGTTGGGTGTAGGGGTACCTCGCCACTCATCAATGATGTTGATGATTTCATTTCCAAGCACAAGTTTGATAGCCATAATTTGATCACCATGGTGATATACTTGTACCACTTTCTCTTTAACAAATTAATCAACGATGATGCCCACTCCATTTTGATGATTTTTTTTTCATGAGTAGAAGGGTTTGTAACCCTAGCCTAAATCTTTAATTTTCTCCCCTTTCCATCTTATTTCCTAAAGGAAAGCAATGCAAATTCTTCATCTTTTCATGGCATTGGTAATTTCAAAGGTCTTTTTCTTGAGAGTGCTAACGTTCTAGGTTATCATCCAAAATTTCTATTACTAGATTTGCTTCTTTGCTTATACCCTTCCCCAATGTAGGAACCCTTATTTACTTTTCATATCATCCAAATGATAATGCTGCACATCATTTTGAGGGGACAACCTAATAAGCCCTTGCTCATTTTCCACAATAATTAGGCCCTATGACTATTACACATTGCTTATAGGAAATGCCCTTGCATCTACAAAATCTTTAAAAAATGTAGTCATGAGACTTGGGAAAGTTTTATAGCTAGCTACTAAACAAATGCTAATCCTCCCCATTCATATCTAAGCTTGGGACCTACATTGGCAAAGTTTAGCTCATTACAAGTGGAAGATATAAATGATTTGCTCATTTATGCATTAATGATGATGGTTTTGGACAAGTTTGGAAGGATTTAAAGAAGCATTTGATTAAAAGAGTTGATCAATGAATGGATTACAATATTTAAAGTGAAATACTTTTCAACAATAAGAAGGTATGTATTCCCAATTATGATTTCAAGACTAAGACATCTTGGAAAAGCATTGTAGAGCATTGGTAGGCTATATGGGAAGAAATAAAACCTTAGAACTTATTAAGATAAGCTATTTTTGGCCAGTTATGTCTACCCATGTTTCCAAATTTAAAACATAATCTCTTACATGATAGAAATTCAAAGAATAAAAAAGGTGTTGATAGGCATTATTTGCCATTCCAAAATTGCCATGGGAGAGTATGTTAATGGATTTCATTGAGGGAATTCTAAAGATAAGGAATGGTAATGATTCCATATTTGTTGTGATGGATAGGTTCACCAAATGGCATATTTTATTCCTTGTAGGAAGGCAAGTGATCCTTCTCGTAATGCTAATCTCTTTTTCTAACATGTTCTTAGGTTGCATGGCTTCCATTATGAATGATAGAGATTCCAAATTCACCAATTTCTTTTGGAGATCATTGTGGAGAATTTTGAAGTCCAAGTTGAATCTCTTAAATTCCTATCATCCTTAATCTCTCAGAAAAACTAAAGTTATGAACAAATACTTATTAAAATTCTTGAGATGCTTGTGTGATGATTAGCCTAATAGGAAGGAGAATTTGTTGCCTCACATTGAATTCTCTTCACTAATGCATTTCCTTCCAACATTGGGAAGAGTTCTTTTGAGGCATTACGATTTTTGTTTTAGAATGTTGGATGATATGAAACATTTTAATGGGAAGGCATAATAGAGTTAAATTTGTCTAAGACATAAAGGGCTTGCGCGCTCAATTGAGATAAAGGGTGTTCAAGAAGGCTAAATAAGTATCCCAAAAGAAGAATGATAGTAAGATGAGGCCCAAATTCTTAGTGATTTAATATAAATCTATTTACACAAGAAGAGGCTAAGGGGAACCAATTTCTCCAAACTAAAAGCTAAGAAGATGGAACCTTTCAAAATTAAGGTTAAAATTAATGATAACCCCTTTGAAATTTAAATGCCTATAGTTGTTAGCACAACTTTGATGTTTAATGTTGTAGATTTAACCCATTATCATGGATTAACTAGTGATCAAAAATTAGAAAGTAATGTGAAGAAATTAAAGGCTATCATTGTTATTCCTAAGCTTTTAAAGAAGTGAAAGGAAACTACCTTGATGAAGAAATAGGTTTTAAGCACTTGGGAAATAAATAGGTTTAAGTACTTAATCCATTAGGAGGATCAAGATGCTAAAGATGTTGTGTGGGTACATGAGATCCAATTGGCTTAGTCGGGTATCATCTCTATCCCAACTCCCTTGCTCACCTAAATTTACTTTTTGAATGGTGGGAAAGATGGTGTAGGAACACCTTCCATTTATCTTATGTCTTTTGCTACATTTTTATTATTTGGAGGTCCTAAGAAGTCTATCTCTTATATTTTTGTTCAATCAAAGATCAAAATTCTATGGTTTTATGTTTGGATTGATAATTGCAACCAAGGTGCATCTTGTAGTTGGTCACAATATGAGATTGTAAGCAAGTTGTGATTCTTGGTGAGCCAAAACTTAATTTTTTATAAAGATTTGACCTAGATAGGAATTTTCAAAAGGAATGCAACTTGTAGGAGCTTGCAATCTACCCAACTACATTGATAACAATTTCATCTTTGGTTTTTGGCTTTAGGAGATTATGAGAAGCTATGACCTACATGAAGTTGTAGTCTAATTAAAATTTTGAATAGACTAAGACTTGTAATCCCTTATAGTAAGCTACCTAATGGTTTCTAAAAATATTTAGAATCACAGAATCAATGAGGCTTCAACATGAAAGCTATAATAAGCAAAAGTAATGAGGTTTTCTTGCAATAAGAAGAAGGCTCTAGAGTAATAATGAGTGAGTCCATTAAGCATTGTAAGTTCTTTATCATTATGATTCTCATCCATTGAATGAGGTGAGGAATGTGAGTGATGCTAGGCCTCATGCCTTTCATCCATGGCTAAGTGTTTTAAGGTTCAATGTCCTTGGGAAGGCTAAATGCTTCAAGAGATCCTTTTAATAGAGACATTTTTAGTGTTATTTTTCTTTCTATCTCATTATGCATGATATTGGTGTCTATTGTGAATATTTTGAGGATGGCTTTTCAACTTAATTATTTAGAAATGATTTAATTATCCAAGACCCATAAGAGATTATTTATCTATCTAACACGACAATCCTTCAACATATATTTTATTATGTCCCCAAGTGAGCTAAAGATAGGTAGCTTAAGTGGTTAGCTCATTATTTTGCTAGGCAAGAGGTTTTCACTTTAAGTACTTGAGACATCATTATATTCATCTATAATTCTTCTAAATGATCATGTCGGCTATATGTCCTAGGATGTACTTATAGTTATTCTTTCAAGTTCTAACATCCCCTCCTATTGTGTTCCTAAGTGAGACAAGTCTTAAGATATCTCTCAGAATTAAACTTATGGCTTAGAGACCGTAAGTCACATACTCTAACAAGGTAACTGTTTCACAAACTCAAGTTAAAAAGTATAATTTTACTTATTAGTCACATGAGTTAACACTTTTAATCTATCAATAATTTCCTTCATTCCAACATGTTCATAAGAATTTTTGGTTGATGTAATATTGCGTCTAAAACTTTGTTTGGGAGGGTGTCAAGACCTAGAAGAATGGCTATGATTTGCAAGCAATAGGAAAATAAATGTTTCACCCATAAAAAGAATGAATGTATATGATGAGTGGCGAGGTACCCCTACACTCAACCATACGAAACGAGCGTAGCACATGCGATCCGGTCGAACTCCGCAGACTAAATGCCTACATGCCCCATGGAACACTTGGGGTTAATCATTCGTTGTCTTCCCAGACTTACTTGCAGTTTTCACGGTGTATGGTTAAGTAAGTCCGAGGTATATGATTTTTATAGTCTTTTCTGGTTTTATGTCTTCTATGCTAAAGAGTGAAGGGTTGAGAAACTAACTAACTTTAACTAATGAACTAAGTCTAAATTAACTAGCGTCAGCATCCGTTCCCACTTACCGTACACACCCTGAACTATGCAACTATGGCTACCAAACGCTA
>MNCI01018471.1:234528-263389 GCA_015680685.1 Gnetum montanum
CAAATCTCTCCACCGCAGTTGTTCGTCCTGATGGAGAATAAAAGTAAAATTAGGAATATACTCATCAGGATGAGTATATATCATATTATATTGTTTAGGACTTGGCTGATTTTGGTTATGTGTTTTATGTTGCCGACTATCTCGTGTATGGTCCTTAGGTGGTGAGTTGCTCTTATGAGAAGAAGGCATTTGTATCGGTGTGCTAATTCACCGTTATATAAATTTTCTTTTTTGATTAACCTGAAGGTTTGTTAAGGCTCACAACGATGTGAGTGACATCCCTTATGTTCTATTCAGTGCACAAACACTTAGTCCTCAACAGCGCCAATGATAAGTGGCGAGGTACCCCTACACTCAACCATACGAAACGAGCATAGCATGCACGATCCGGTCGAACTACGCAGACTAAATGCCTACACGCCCCATGGAACACTTGGGGTTAATCATTCGTTATCTTCCCAGACTTACTTGTAGTTTTCACAGTGTATGGTTAAGTAAGTCCGAGGTATATGATTTTTATAGTCTTTTCTGGTTTTATGTCTTCTATGCTAAAGAGTGAAGGGTTAAGAAACTAACTAACTCTAACTAATGAACTAAGTCTAAATTAACTAGCATCAGCATCTGTTCCCACTTACCGTACACACCCTGAACTATGCAACTATGGCTACCAAACGCTAATCGTTACTGGGATCACCACACGTAACGCACATGCTCGAAGTGGTCGTACTGAGACACTTAACTAGCCTAAACATAATGAGCAGCCGATTCCTTGACTAGCTGTACATGTCCGTAGATGCTCGTAATCAAGTCGTACTCATCCCGCATTCTAGGAGCTGAGGGTAAGAGAGACTAATCGCGATGAGCAGTCGATTCCTTGATTAGCCGTATACATTCGTCAATGTTCGTAATCAAGTCGTACTCATGTCGCGCTAATACAGGTAATAAATAACAGGTAGGAAATAACATGTAATAAACCTATTCCATGCACTGTAAGGTTTATCCACAAAGCTTGTCTTTATTGTCGTACACAACTTGCGCTCAGGTACAAAGCTGCTCGAATAAAGATCCGTTCACTTGGGGACTCCTACTGTAGGCACATGGAAAATATTCTATCTCTGGAGTGATCAAACTGCCAGAGTTTCCCTACTTTAAGCCTAGGATGGAAAATAAGGGGAGTGCTGCCTCTTATTTATAGATTTGGCAGCAGACCACGATATCGCGTACACGATATCACAGCTTGTGCATATCACGTCTCATCAATATACATATAACTATTATATCTCTCAATTTTTTTCCTTTTTTCTTTCTTTCATTTTTCCTTTTTTTATAACAATTAGTTGTTTTTATTATAGTTGATATATCTTATATTTTTCTATTCCTACAACTAGTCATTTTTTTCTTAAAACTAACTATTACCCACTAACTATAATGCTATTTATTTTCTCTTTAACTCTTGAAAAATCAATTGCAATTGACGATAAATCAAATAAAATTTGAACATCTTGCAAAGTAAAAATATTCAAGCTATGGGTGATACAATCATATTAATAATGTTTCTCTTAACTTGTTTGTATTAGACAAGAATATTTTATTATAATGAAAAAATATATCTTGATGTATCTTGACATTATAAATCTATAGAAAATTTAAAGTGATTGTAAAATGTTTAGTTCTTAATTTGTAAGATCTAAAAAGATAAGATGTGCATGCATGTATTAAATGAATAGACATGTTACATTTCATACTACACCATAATAAGGTAAGGAGACGAATTTAGGATAACTTTATGATTGTTTAAAAATAATATATTGTTAAACACCTGTGTGTATGTCAAAACCCAAAACAATTACTATAAGTACACTCACAATCTACACTTGCGCTAACCACTTGCCTAATAAGATAATGAGCTAAACACTTAAGCCACCTATCACTGGCTCGAATGTACATTTTTACCTTAACTTACATAAGCACAAGTCATACTCTTTAATGGGCTAAGCCACATCAAATGGTATTGGTTAGTACAACCCATCTAAATAAACTTAAATTCATATTTTTAAAAATGTTTTGAAAATAATCCCTCAATTAAATTTTTTCATTTTAATAGTTTTAATTATATCAAATTTCTTAAAGATGTTGCTTCTCAATTACAACTTGTAGGAAAATTTTTAGTAAAGGTTTAACAATTAATTTGTTTCTTAGTATTAATTCCCCTTTTTTGTGCTTAAGTTGGAAAAGCTATCAATTTCTATTATGATTTATTTATTATTTCTGATTATTGCATTCATTTTTCTTTAAAAAGAGTTTTCTTGCTCTCTTTACATGCAATCCTTCAATAAGAATTGAGGACTTGTGAGGGTACTTTTGAATGAGAGTAAAGTCTAATCTTTTTTTTTATATGAAATGGGAGCTTTTTCAATATTGATTGTAAGGATGAAAATTTGAAAAGACATTCTCAAAATTATTGGATCTTTTCTTTAGAAGTTCTATGTTAATGATTTGATGTACTGTCATAATCTAAGCTTTGCATAGGTTTAGTTATTTAATTTAATGTACAGGTTAATTATTTAAGTTAATGTTGTTAAATGTGTTTCAATAAGTTATCTTTAATTCTATAATTTAATAATAGTACTACATTATTACTTTACTTAAGTGAATGTAATTTGCTTGTTAAAGTTTTATATCCTTTGTTTCTTATCATCATTGATGCTCAAATATAGATCTTTTATATATTTAATAGCTAAATAGTGAAATTAAGTCATCTCTATAAGTTATTATGCCTTTATAAATATTTGATTATGCATACACATACAAACACATTCATGGAGCATTTAGGACCCAAGTAATGCCCCCTATAACATTTTATCATCAAATTAGAATTTTGAGCTAGTTTCTAATTAAAACTAAAAATCTTTTAGAACAAATTTATTTTGGCCTAGAAGCCAATACCAACCCCATCCAAAATAGTCCTCCTTCGTCACCATAAAATAATTTTATCATCATAATAATGAGGTCCAACTACCAACTAATTGGACTTTGTCACAATAAATAAATAATTATCATCATATTCCTTGGCTAAGAGATAACTTTTCATGGAATTATTAGTTTGGTTAAGATAACGTATATTAGTTTTGATTTTGTTTTCAATGTGAAAATAAATTCTCAATGGGATTTTATTAGTTTTAAAAATATAAAAGATTCTCATAGCCAAATAATAGATATATATCATAGATATATAACTACACTAGTTAAGTATCTTAGATGATGTCCTACCTAGAATTTGATTTTCGCTCAACCCATGTCTTTAGATTTTTAATCCAAAACATTATATGCTTCATGGCTAGCGCAATAAAAATATATTTCTTACTTAAGGGGTTTTCACTCCTACATTTTAATGCAAAGAACCCAAAGTAGGCAAGAGAAAGCCAAAGAGGAACATGAGAAGCAAGATGGCTCAATTTTGTAGAAGATGGACTTCTAGATCCTTTAAATAATTTTTGTATATTTTATATTTCTATAAAATAAAAAACATGTAAAAATCTGGATATTTGAGTCATATACTTACCTTTTTAAATAAATAATAAAATATGATTAATGAGCAGCAAGTACTTCATATGCCCAACCATACAAATCACAAGCAGCATGCACTAGCATGGACTTAGTTCCTAAGTTTGTCATAATCAAAGACTGTGACTGAAGAAAGTATATGATTGTTGTCTTCCTAACTCTATATTTTGTATGCTCTTATGTATGGTTAAGTGTAAGTTAAGACATATGCTATTTATTTATTTTTATATTTTTTATATTTTTTTTAGCCTAAGTGTTGGGTGAAAAGATGAATGGTTGATGATTAACTATTCTAATTATTGAACAGTTCTAAAGCTAACTATCCTAACATAAGTATTCATACCCACTTACCATACACATCTTGAGCTTTTATTAATGCTATTGGATTAGCAAGTGACAATTACTGGACATACCAAATGGTCACTAATGGGATTACCAAGTGTTATATGTTATGCTCAAAGCAGTCGTACTTATGTGTTCAATATTGATTACTTTAGTTATTATAACATGGAATGTAAAATGCATTTAAAGTAAAGTGCTAATTAAGAAAGATTTAATCTAATCCAAGTGCTATAATGAATGCAAGAAATCTTGACTTTATTGTTAGTTACGCCAATGCATTCAGGTACATAGTGCTTGGATAAAGCTCCATACAATCTCTTTTGTTCACATTGTGGGCACTTAGAGAGAAAAATATTCTAACTCTAGAAATAACAAACTACAAGGGATTCACTACTCTATTAACTTAGCATACCTTAAATGTGATGGTTACGCATATTTATATACACTTGACTACTTTAGCATCAATAGGGATGCATCAATGGGGCTACGTCAACAGGGCTATATCAACGCATGTTTGTTGATGCAACCAATCGACTATCCTTCATCGTACCCCCCTAGCTGAGTGAAAACTCATCCTCGAGTGAACAAAAGTAAGATCAAGCTTTTTACAAAAATAGAAAAGTATGAAATTTCTTAATTGAAAATAACAAACTGACTAACTGACCAAATGACTTTGATTGCTAGATTGTATAGGATTACAAAAATTGGTATCCATGATAACAAAATTAGACACCCCTACAAAAATTTCAATGAGTTCCCTTAGACTACCAAAGACAAGTTAAACTTTCAAACAATGTCAAGAGGAAAAGGCTCCTAGAATGCCAAAGATCCTTTGCCAAGCTTTGGCACTCATGGCAACAGAGGCAACTAAGGCTATCTTACTACCACTTCTGCTACTAGTGAAAGTCTAAAAGCATCTAGCAATGCTTTCATCTTCTCTTCCTTACTTCGTGGATTGTACATAGTCCACATGACTTCACCAATGTGGGCTAATACAAGGATATCCCACAGTCGTGCCATCATTGGGAACATTTCCTTGGCATTGACAAACCATGCTATGAATTATTTACATTTGATGTCGAACATCTTTACAATGTTTTGCATCTCGTGACAATCATTCATTCTCCTAGCCAGGCTCTCAAAAACTAATCATTGATTAGTGAATCAGCTTCTAAGAACTTCAAACTCCACATTATCTATCTCTAATTGTTGTTTTTTCTCCTTATGGTGCTTGAATTCTGCCTCATATAAGAGTTAAAAATTGGCCACCTACTTCTCCAATTCTGTTCTTGGCCTCCCTACGATCAACATAGCCAATTTTGTGTATCAGAGGTTGGCAAGCTCCATATATTCTATCATCTCTTCTATTTGCAACTTCTTTAGGCATGTTTTAGCCTTGTTGTATGTGTTTAAGCCATTACAGATTAGCTTCCATACATCATTCCTTTGCTGGAGTTGCTAAAGGGCCTCATTCATCTTCCCTTGGCCAATTATATCTTCTTCTTATTTACCTCCTTGAGAAGCCTAACTTGGTCCCTGTAATGATTTTTAACTCATTCAAATCTTAGGGCCTTGTTTTTCTAGGTAGCTACTACAATGGTATTTTTTGATGAAGTTCTTAAACTTCCTCCATCAAGAAATTTCAGTTTTCTATTATCAACCTTCTCAAATAAAGGTTAACCTTAACTAGGTACTCCTATTGCTATTAAGTGAATTCAACCATCTGATCTTTTTGTTTCTTGACATTACACAAGTGATGAATGTCCTTGATGAGGACCAAGTTTTCTTTGTAGACTTGAGCTAGATCCTTATCAATGTGGAATGCCGAGGCTTTCGATAATGAGATATCAAATACCATAGTCTCCTTTGCATTCTTAAAATCTTTTATTCTTTTTTGAAGCTATTAAAAAGCTTCATCTCGTGTGAGGTCCAAGTTAAGAATTGCAAGGTCAGAGAGATGGGCTTACAACTCTACAACTTCAGCAGATAACCATTTATGTTCAATGATGGTTGCCTACAGTTGGACATTAGTAATGATCAATTTACCCTTTTCCTTGAGTAGCTCTGACTAGGTTGCTATGATTTTATTCGAGAGATCAAAGATCTTTGGAATTAGTTGCCCAGTTCCCACTAGTCTTTTCAACACCTCCTCATGTTGGGTTGTACTTAACTAACGACTTCTTGCTCTTGTGGATGCTTGAACATCTACCATGGTAGCAATGTCTGGTACTACTACCATAGGAGTGTTCAAGGCCTTGGTCATCCTATCAACCACCACTTTTGCCATTGTGTCTTATCCATGGTGCTTCATCACCTAGATAGTTACTCCTTCACCTTCCTTCAAGTGCACCAAGAAAGTCATAACATTCCCAGAGATCTCAAGGAATTCTTATCTAGGGATGAACACTATAACTTCTCATGCTTGTGTTAAGAATCATGGGGTAGTTTCCTCCAGCCAACTGATGGTCCTTATGATCTCATTGAGATGGCTCAATGCTAAATGGTAAACCAATGACTTCCCACCACCTACCAAACACTACTATTGTTGTAATTACTACTCATAGAGCTTTTAGATCCTCTCTACAAATACACATGATTCTCGCATGGTCTCCCTCATAGGTGATGGTGGTGGCAACTCCTCTTCCTACAATTTTGCAACTACTTTTTCTTTCATCATCTCCTACCAAGATGCACTAGCAGCATGGCATAGCATGCCATTCCCATAGTGCACTATGCCTTCCCTCTTGTAGAGTTTCTGAATGAGGCATGGAAAGGGAAGTATCTTCCTTCCTCATTCATTCTCTTTAAATCACATCTTTATCTCTAGATAGATGACCTGAGGAAGGTTGACAAGGAATTTATCACTTAAAGCAATGCATGCATGGGTGGAAAAGGTTGTGACCTTACTAGGCCTCAGTGTGGGGTTTAGGTGACAGGCTATAATTTTGAAATATGCATGCTCTACCTTGGTGAGTGCATCGTACTCCTTACAATCCATCCCATAGTAGTGATGCATTCACTCTTTCTTGGCTTTAGGGTCCGCCTAGGTGGATATCTCCATCAAAGGTATCCTAGTATCGGGCAAACCAAGGACCTTTGTGATGGCCTAAACTAAGTAGGAGATAGTGATGTCTTTGATTTTAACCAATGTGTCTCCCTACCAGTTATTCCAAAACAAGTCAGTCTTCCCTATGTATCATTCTCCATTGGAGGAGAGAACGGGCCATATAGGAGACTGCTATAACTGTGTGTGGACTTCCTCAAGCACCAATTCCAAGAAGGATCCAAAGTTGAGTTCTTAGAGAACTAAACTCTAAACCTCCTTGGTTTAGATCTTTTTAAGATAAACATCTACTAATGTGACCTCTAGATTAGGTCTTGGCCTTAGCACTTCATCTTGCCTTAACTAGCTAGTTCTAGTAGTGGGAATTTATCAAACAAATTCCACTTTAGGATCCTCCCAAGGAGGTCTCGTCACATGAGTTACTTTGGGTTCCTACTCTTGGGGTAGTTCTGGCTATTGTTGGCCCCTTCCTCCTCATGGCTACTTTTCCCTTGGCTAGGAAGGTGATGAGTGGTGAGGTACCCCTACACTCAACCATATGAATATAAGCGTTTCATGCACGATCCGGTCGAACTCCGCAAACAGGCTAGTTGTGGTATCTAGATAGTTACTCATCGATCGCAGTTCGCTATCTTCCTACCTAGACTAGTATATGCTTTGTCACGTATGGTTTAGTCTAGAGTGGGATGTATGATGTGGTTTCTAACCTAGTGCTACTCCTAGGGGCAATGGAAAATAACTTTAATTAAGCTAGGAGGAAAAGGGGGGGAGAGTTAAGCTAATAGGAAGTGGGAGAGAGAATCTGAGCTAGCCAAAGTGCGATGAGCATTCATTCCTTAATCATCTGTACACATCTTGGACCTCGTGCACAACTAACACTGGGATTACCAAGCACATGGCCTAGGTACACTACTGGGATACCAAGTAGTCACACTTGAATGCTCATGATTGAGTCATACTCATTCCGTGTTTAATAGGAGTTGAGGGTAGAGAAGTATTAATTAAGAAAGTAATTAAATAATTAAACTAAGTGAATGCTGCAATGATGAAGTAATCTCGATCTTTATTTCCAGTCATGTGCATGTCCAAGTATGTCATACTTGAATAAAGGTTCTGTACAATTACAATCATCACACTATGGGCATGCACTGGGGGAAAGGGTTAAGAAGAACTAAAAATGAAAACTAACTTCTAGCTAAACTACCGACTAACTAGAAAACTAACCCCCCTAACTCCTTGCACCTACATCTGTATATATAGGCTCGCATAGGAGTCACGATATCATGTATCTGATATGGCTTCTTAGGTCACGATATCATGTACCCGATATCGTGGGTCTGATATCGGGGGTCCAATATCGAAGCCTACTGAATCATGATTCATCAGAAGGTCCCCCTGCTAATGCTCCCCTCTTTGGTGTCATCTGTGATCACAAACATAACTAAGGATTAGTAATTAATTGTGTCACCTAAGTTTCTTTTTAATACCTTTCTTATTTGGTTAAGTTACACTTAAGTTCGTTTATGATCATGGCAGGTTCATTATTTTATTCATTGGCTACCAGAGTTTGTTTATGAGGTTTAACTTAGTGTAGATAGGAGTTTTAATGTTATTTTAATACTTAAACCTTGGGGAGTTAGAAATATTTCCAAAAAAAATTTCATCATAAACCAAAGGTTTATGGCCCCCACTACATAAAGTGTACCTCCAATACCTAGGGGATCAAAGAATGAGGTTAAGCAAACAAGCAATGTGGAAGTTATGGCATTTAGAAGGTCTTTGGGCTTTGAAAATGGTAAAAACTCCCCATGCATTGGAATGAAAATGTGAAAAATGTCTAAGTATTGATGCGTATATATAGTGTTTTTATACTCTGTTAATGGGGATGCGTTGATGCAACTATTTGCAACAATTTTTCACTTTAAAAGAGTAAGTGTTGCGAAAGATTTTTAAGATGAAATTAGAGTCCAAAGGAAGCCAGAAAAGCTTAAAATGATGATAAATCATGGAAGATAGCATGAGATTGGCTTAGAATAGGAGATTTGGAGAAAATTACATATGCCAAGGGTTTGCAAAACTAGATGTTTCTTATGTAAAATGATGGAATTGAATGAAAAATAACTAAGGGATAAGAAGTTTAATAGAACCAGACCAAAGTGCATGCAAGTGGATCCTCACCAGCATAGGCTCATGCCATTAATGCCCTTGCATGCCCTCATACCAAGGAGTCCATAGGCACTAAGAATGATTAATGATCATGAACCATTAAAAATTGAATCCATGTGAGAAATCATCAAAAAATTAAGACATACCAAAATAGAGACATTAATTAACCATGATATGAGGTAATGAGATGGTGGATGATCAAAGTTGAACAATGGGAGAGAAAAAAAATGGAAATAGAGTCTTCCATCCTAGTCACATAAAGTCCCTATGGAATGTGTAGTTAATGTGATTGGATGTTGTCCCATCCTTAGGTAAAATCAGGTCTATCCACTTTTAGTGACTTCATATTGGCACATTTAGACTCTTCAACCCTCCAAAGTTCATGACCATTTTCAAAGATCAACCACCATTCCAAATAGAGAAGAGAAAAGAAGTAGGAAGTTAGCAAGGGTACCTTCAGGCATGGGTAACATGTTTTTCCAACCCCATAACTAGTGCTTGTAGCCCATTATTGTGTCTAAAGGATATGATTTAAATTTCTATGTTTTTTTTTTCATGGGAAGCACACCATGCAAAGACATTTTTACTGTTAGTGGTCGATAGTACGAATGATATGAGATTAATGAGAATACCTATAAAACTCAAGAAGGTAGTTTGGTACAAAAGGTAACAAGTCCCCTTAAATCCACACCCTTTTCTATTCCACTTGATTTATTTTAAGACTGTTAAGTATCAAGGTCATTGATTCTTTTATAAGTTGTAGTTAGAAAAGGACCTCATGATTCTAAGACAAAAAAAATCCATGGAGTTAAGTACAATGGGTGGATGACATGAGCTCACTGCTTGATACCATAAGAAAATCAATGTTCATTTGATCCATGTCATAATCCAAAAATGAAATTTAGTTATTGAACAATGAATCCAAACATGAAGTATAGTTCAATTAAACTTCTAGTAATTAGCAGCTACAACTAAGAGTTAGAATCATGATGGATAATAAAAAAGAAAATACTTGTAAAGGAAATTAAAGGAGAAATATATAAAATAAGTTGCAAAATACTCAAGAAAATGAAAAATGTATAAAGAACAGCATAAAACAAAAAATTTGAAAAACTAAGGAGCCATCACAAAATCTTAGCATTTATGGCCATCTCATCCATGATTGAGTTGAAAGGAGAAAATTTGAAAGATAGAATTTTCTTGGCCATTGGTTGAGACATTCTTACCACAAATTATTATTAATTCGAGGAAAGGTCCCAGATGGAAAATTTGTATGAATAATATAAGGTCTCCCCATAGTATTTGAAATATTGTGCATTGGGGTAGGTGCATGGGATTTTAGTATAGGACCTTATCTCCTCATTTAAATTTAACTTTCCGTATCCTTAAACCATGACATTGTTTGGTATGTGCCTTGTGCACTTCATTCAAGAACAAGGCTACTAATCAGTTTTTGTCTAGTATGTTTAACTTCATTAATCTTTCTCTTTGGGCTAGACTCAATTCGAAGTCAAGTTTAGAAGTTGTTGAAAATGTACAAAGCTTTACTTGAATAGGAAGAGTTAGGAGTTTCTTGTACATTAACTCATAAGGGAAATAACCTATAGGAATTTTCCAATTCGACCAATGAGCTTAAAGAGTGTCATTAAGTTTGGTGCTCCAATCCTTTCTATACTTACTAACTTTACATGTTAGTATCTTAGTTATTTCTTTGTTAGTAATCTCTACTTGACCATTAGCTTGGGAGTGGTATGGAGTTGTAAGTTTATGTTCTACCCCTAAGCATTGCATTCATTTCTGAAAAGTTTCACCTATAAAATGTGTTCCATTATCAAAAATTGGTGCCTTTGGCACACCAAACTTGTTTACCACATTTTGTTGTACAAAAAATGCCACCATAGAGGATGAACAATCAATGATGGTAGCACCAATCATATATGCCTTTGCATTAGACATGGGGTTAATGGGCCCCATGAAATACCCAAAGATCGAAAGGATCTAGTGATTGAATCCACGATTGGGGCCCTTCCATCCATGCAATAATCCCTCCACCTCATTGGCATGTGTCATACAAATTAAAGAACTGATGGGCATCCCTAAAGATCGTTGGCTAGTAATATCCTACCATGAGGATTTAAATGGTCATCCTCCTTCTCGCATAGTATTCCCCACAAGGGCCTTCATGAGCATCTTGGAGGACTCAGAGTTTATTAACATCAAGTACAAACCATTGTGTGAAGCCATCAACACAACTCTTGTAGCTATTGTCCTTGATTTCCATGTAGTGTCTGGCCTAGTGAAGAAACTAGTATTTCTTCCTGTTGTTCCATTCCTCTGGCATCTCTTGAGTGAGTAGGTAGGAGAAGATATGATCATACTAGTTTCAATATTTGGGATTTTGAACTTCAATAGCTCTAGCAAAGAGGAGTTCATTTAGAAATTGATCAGATAATATTCCTTCATCCTTCTTGCTTTCCCATCGTAACCGAGACAAGTGATCAATGACCATATTCTTAGTTTCCTTTATGTCCACCATAGTAGGATCAAACTCTTTAAGAATCGCCAACCACCATATGACATGGGGGCTCACCATTGGTTTATTCATGAGAAAGTAAATAACACTATGGTCTATGTGCACAAAAACTTGATATTTTAGCACATAGTGCCTGAATTTTTCTAAGGCATATACCACTATCATGAATTACTTTTTAGCGGTAGGGTAGTTCAATTATGCACTCACAATGCTTCAACTTGCACAATGGATGTAGTAGGGACATTTTTGATCGTCCAATTGTGTAAGCATAGCCCCAAAAGCATAATTGTATGCATCATTCATGATGTGAAATGTCTTGGACCAATCAGGTACACATAGAATTGGAGTTTTCATGAGCTTCTTTTTTATCTGTTAGAATGCATTCTTGCATTCCCTATTCTAAGTGAACAATGCATCCTTCTTTGTTAGTTCAACCAATGGTTTAATGATTTTTGAGAAGTTCTTTATGAAGTATTTGTAATAACTAGTGTGGCCAAGAAATGACCTCATGTATTTTACCATTTCTAGTTGTTTGTTGATTCCTTGGATGACCCATACTTTTTCCAAGTCCACCTTAATCCCTTTACTAGAAATTCTATTCCCTAAGACAATGCTTTCTTGGACTATCAAGTGACTCTTTTACTAGTTAAGCTTCAAGTTGGTCTCCACACATCTTTGAAGTGGTTACTGAAGATAGTCTAAGGATTGCTCAAATGTAACCCCATAGGTAGAGAAGTCATCCATGAAGACTTCTACCCATGCTAAGGACCAACTGTTGAAATGTAGCATGGGCATTGCATAGGTCAAAGGGCATCTTCCTATATGCAAAAGTCCCCCAAGAACTTGTGAATGTAGTTTTGGCTTAGTCTTTCAATGTTATCTAGATTTGGTTATAGTCATTGTAACCATCCAAGAAGCTGTAGTAGCAATGCTTTGCTATGGTATCCAACACTTGGTCCACAAATGGCAACAAAAAGTGGTCCTTATATGTCACCATATTCAATAGCCTAAAGTTTATACAAACCCTTCCTTTTCCTCTTTTCTTTGAAATAATAATGAGTGGATTCACCCATTCACTATCTACAACTAGGTAGATGAACCTAGCTTTGAAGAGTTATTCAATCTCCTCCTTGATGACCTTGTTAAGTTTAGGGTTCAATTGTCATTATGGTTGCTTCTTTGGCTTGATGGAGATGTCTATATAGATATGATGCTAGCATATCTATGTATCAATTCTTGTAAGCTCATGATATGACCAAGCAAAGACTATAGGCAATTTATTCACCACTTTCAAAAATTCTTATTTTTGTTCAGAAGTAAGTCTAGCATTGATGATCACCAACTTGCAATTATTGAGAAATGCATATTCCATGCCTATTGATAAATTTTTTAGTTCAAGGACCTTCTACTTGAAGCTATTAGGGATCTCCAACTCTCCCTAATCCATTTCGATTTATGCATAGAGAGTTGATGATGGAACTACTCTATTTAGTCCATGCTTTCAACATAGGTGCTAGTAAGGCTCTTAACTAGTTCCATGCACATGGTTGACGTAGTTTAATCATCTAGTATTAGCCACTAGGCACCTTCTTGTTTTGTGGCTACTGCATATAGGCATCTTTTGATCATAGTTGTTTCAACACACTGTTTTCATGCTTGAAGTGATGTATCCTTGATGGTCCATAGTTTTTGCATGCAGTGGCACCCCATGTCACTATATGCGATGCATGGAACTTTCTTCTTTTCAATTTTTCCCAATTTATTTTCCTTGAAAATTTCCAAGGAAAGGTCTTAGATCCCCATCCTAGCATCTACTATACTTAGCCATGCCCTTCCCATGATTATAGGGAAGTCCCCCTTACAATTTTCCACAAGGATCATAAGGAAATCAAAAGGATATGATCATCCATAGATAGTGATCACAATGTCCTCCACTAGGCCTAGAGGAATAGTGATGGATTGATCTACTAGCTCCAATCTTATATTTTCCTTTTTCAAAGGAGGTAGATTCCAAGGCTTGTATATTTCTTGGAAAATCATGTTGACTCTAAAACTCGAATCCAAGAGAGCCTTGCATGGTTTGTTTCCTGCAATCTGTAAGTAAATGAGGGGACTCCCAAGAACAGATTATTTTCTAGGAAGGTGGCCAGTCTTTATCTAATCTATGACCACATGGGTCAACATGATAGCGTGGATTTGGGGAGATTTTTGATTTGAAGGCAACGTAGTAGGATTTTCAAAGGTAGGAGTAGTAGGGTTGGTAGGCATAGGTGTTTGTGAGGGTTTCATGGGGCTACTGGTTCTAAAGAATGGACTTTTATGAGGCTTGGATTCAAGACCACTCAAATGGATATCTAGTTGTAGATTCACTACCCTCATGATGTTTCTTTGTTGTGGCTATGCAGGAATTTCATCTTGCATAGATGGACTAGATGGCAAAGGTGTAGTTGGTTGGGGTGCAAGAGTTGATGGGTGTTGAGGAGGATGAAAGGGAAAAGGAGACTTCCCCCTTAGAGAAGATGCTTTGCAGTATTCTAGAGGGTAGTAGTGATGAGAGAAGGAGGCATGACTAGAGGAGTCACACAAGGATACAAGCTATTAGACATAGTATCCATAGGGATCAAGTTGTCGGTAAGGATATTGCTATCATGGTGGTGGCATCCCCCACGAATGTAGGTGTTGTCACTACTGATATTACTCTTAAGGTTGAGGAGGAACTCCACTTAGATAATATGTTTGTTGGTGGAACTGCTACCTATAGTTGCCTTGTGGATAAGGCCATTGCTCAGGTGCTTGTTGTTTTTCCAATCTAAGATTTAAAGCATATACCCTAGATTATTGTAGATGTGACATCACTAGACAACATCCCTTAAGATATTCATATTGGCAAATGTCCCAACCATCATCATCTATTTCTGAATCTACAACCTCCTCTAGTGCTACAACTTTACCCTTATTTTTATAATATCCCTATTCTACATCATTCTTCTTCATTTGTTCTTGATCACTATCCCCTTGGTTTCTTTATTCCTCTACAATTTTCAGAGTTGCTTGGAACTTCTCATCCAAGGAGTTTCACATCTTATCTACCTTAGCAGATATTTCAATGAAAAATTTTTGTATCGACAAGGTTTTCCTCTGTACCACTTCATCAAGTGATGCCTCCTCCTCAGTATCACAAAAATGCACCTCACTTTTATGAATGGAGGGGGTCCTTATTTTACTGTTTTGCACTTTCATGTTTTTTGAGTTCCCCTTCTTCTTTAGCCACTTAATCTATCAACCTTTAAATTTGATGGACCAATAGCTTAGAAAGTCTCCCTTGGGCATAGACCTAAAGAGTTTTTTTTATTTCATTTCGGAGCTCATCTATGATATGATGAAGCTGATCCCTTTAGGAGTATCCATGGCTTGGGAATTGGTGTAAAAGAGAATAGTACCAGCCCAAGGTTGCATCCAAGGACTTATGATTGCCTTGTTTTCATCCTTGGATTTGTCTTTGTAAGTTGGACACTCTAGAGTATGTCTAGTACTTGTAGTTGAAAAGCTCCAGCATTGTACTCCATCAATGAATAAATTCCAGTTCTAAGAACCAGTACCAACTTTCAACTTCCTTAATAAGTATCCTTGGAAACAATTTCAACTTCTGCCATTCATTTTCAATGTTCTATAAGGCATAGTGATGGGACGCGATATCGCAGCCACCGCAATATCACATCCTATGCAATATCGCATACGCGATATCGCGTCTCCCCCCACGATATCGCATACGTGATATTGCGGTGCGTCGCCAAGTCTATAAATAAGAGGCGAGTCTCCCTTGTTTCATAGTTTAGGCCTAGATCGTAGCGAAACTCTAGCAGTTTTACCTCTCCAGAGATAGAATAATTTCCATGTTCCTGCAGTAGGAACTCCAAAGTGAATGGATCTTTATTCAAGCAAATATTATACCTGAACACAAGTTTGTGTATGGAAATAAAGACGAACTTCTTGGATAAACCTTGTAGTGCATGGATTAGGCTAATTAGGACTTTATTTGCTATTATTTATTGTTTATCCATTTAAATGCTTTCGTAGTTAATTAAATCTCTCTCAACCCATCTCTCCTAGTTAAGTGCCTTAGTATGACCACTTTGAGCATGTGCATTACGCTTGGTGATCCTAATAACGACTAGCGTTTGGTAACCAAGGTTGCATTGGTTCATGGTGTAAACGGTAAGTGGGAATGGATGCTGATGCTAGGTTAATTAAGGCTTAGTTAGTTAGTTAGAGTTAGTTAATTAGTCTCTTCACCCTTCACCTCACTAGCATAATAGTGAGGATAGAGGTAGGCAAAATGAGAGACCTCGACGAGAGAGTCAAGAGCGAAAACAAGGGCATGAACGAAGTGAAAGTAAGGAACAACGTAGACATCATAGACGTCATGAAAGAGATGATCGTGATGAGCCCCTACTTGCCACCCGAAGTATGCTAGATATAACGGAGGCAGTTAGAATACCGACAAGGCATCAAAAAGATAGCCGGATCAAGCGCTTAGACATGAATAATATCCCACGGTTTGAGGGGGGATATAATGCTGATCTACAAAATCATTTACAGGCATTCCTCAATGCTTGTGCCTTGCAAAATATAGAAAACGAGTGGCAGAAACTAAAGTTGTTTCCCAGGACACTCACAAAGGAAGCAAAGAGTTGGTACTGGTCCTTAGAGCTGGAAACCATTAGGAGATGGAGTACGATGTTAGAGTTGTTCAATGATAAATGCCAAACGTACTCCAAAGTGTCTAATTTGCGTAAATAGATCCAAGGATGGAAATAGGGTAATCATGAACCCTTGGATGCTACCATGGGCTGATACTATGCATTGCTACATTGTTGCCCAGGTCATGGTTATGCACAGTGGGATCAACTACGCCAGCTCGTAGATGGGCTAAGGTATGAAACTAGGAGAACCCTTGGAACTTATGCCCAAGGGCAACTATCAGAACTTAGATCCCATGAAATTCATCGATTGTTGGAGAAAGTAGCCAAAGAAGAAGGGGAGCTACGGAAAAGAGAGAGCGCGGAAGAATACAACCGTGATCCTTCCCTTCAGAAGAAGAGAGTGAAATTTTGCGATGAGGAAGATGAGTCACCACTCAAAGAGTTGGTGAATAGAAAAACCTTGCCGCTCCAGAAGTTAACAACTGAAGTGTTGGCTAAGGTGGATCAATTGTGGGATTCCTTGGACTCTAGACTTGAAACTATCCTAAAAATTGTAGAGGAGTCTAAGGAGGAACAAGGTAGTGACTCTGATAAGAAAAAGAGGAGAGATGCAGGCCATGCATGTGACAAGGGTAAGGGAAAATTTACTATCTCCAATGAGGTTATGGACTCAGACACAGACAATGACAGTGGAGGTGAGATATGCCAATATGACCATCCTAAAGAATGTTGTCCAATCATCTCACATCTATAGGAGTCTGCAGTGTATGCACTTAACCGAGACTTAACCAATGGCAAGCACCCTGAAGGTTACCTTATCCACAAGGTAACCCAAGGCAATTCCACCAACCGTTAACGTACTATCCAAGTGGAACTCCACCAAAACCCATTGGGCAACATCAGCAGTGGCAACACCCACAGTCATGGGGGATGCCACCGCCTAGGAAACAATACCTTTACCAGCAACCTAATCCTTATGGCTATTACGTGTAGCAGCCAGTTTCTTCAAGTGACTCTATGGGCCACACAACTCCCCGATGTCACTACCAAGTTCGGGAGTACTTTAGAAGGACTCCTTCTCCTCCAGGAGACGTTCCACATCCATACCATCCTTCAAATCCATCTGCCACTCTTCTGTCAGTAGTCCCACTACCACCTGCTCCAACAATGCAAGGGGAACTCCCCACTCAACCGCAGCAACGTAACACTATGAGAGCCGTAAACATTCAACCCGCTACTGGTTCTGACAAGCGCAAGAAGAGAAGACCTTTCTTCAGAACCAAAAGCCCAGACAATCTCTCACAACAACAAGCGGTTGAGTCTATGCACGCTCCTCCACCATCCAAAACTTCGAGACCCCCTTTAGTCCAACAACAGAGCTTAACACATACGGTTATGTTAACACATACCGTTACCGATTAGATCAAGGTAGGCCACCTTCCTAGGAAACTCTCTAATCCTAGAAGCCCCTTAATCTATCTACAAGTCACCAGGAACGAACCACATAAGGCTCTTCTTGACTCAGGTTCCAAAGTCAACTTAATCTCACGAGAAATGTATCAAGCCTGGAACCTACCCCAACTCAAGAAGAGCAATATTCAACTTGAGTTGGCTAACCAGTCCATCACCATTCCCTTGGGATTGGTGGAAGACATCGTTACCACTATGTGTGGTTGGTCCTACCCAACCGATTTCCTGGTAATAGAAGTCAACAGTAACAACGGGGGCTTTCCAATTATAATGGGAAGGCCATGGTTGAGTACAATAGATGCGTACCTAGGAATCCACGATCTTTCCTTGGAGATATCTAAGGTAAACATTTATGGAAAGATCGAAAAGAAGAAAGTTCCGTGCATCACATATAATGACTTAGAGGGTGATGACATGGAGGAATGCTCAACATCTCCTTCATGTAACTGGTGTGCCCTAGAAACACAAATACAAAGGTGCCTGTATGTAGCAACCACACAAGTAGTGGAAACCCCGTGGTTGACAGCTAATCAAAAGAGCAACCTACCAACATGCATGGAATGAACTGGGGAAACAACCCACGCTAACAACGAAGGCATAGATACATTGGAATATGAGCATCGTCGACTTCCACCCCTTAATCTAAGAACATCAGTCGAGAGAAGTTGGACACTTTTGAAAAATTCAAATAGGCGTTCATTATTTCGGATCCCTCCCTTTCCGTTCAGTCATGGGGGAGATGGCCACCTATGCTAATCATTCGGGGCCCTCAATTCTTTTTAGTTTTTTTTACATGTTTTTGTTTTACACATTTTTGTTTTGCACATTTTTGTTTTACAAATTTCTTTAACTTTTCTTGTTTTTGTTTTACAACATCTTATACTTTTTCATTTTTTGTGTGTGTTTGTGTGTGTGTTATCCATCTTGTAAGTTTGTCACCCAATAAGTGTTCTTCATGATGGTATGAACTATTTTCCTATTGATTACTAATGTTTGGTTTTTACCTTTAAGTTATGATATTGATACTAAGGTATGTTTCTTTTGATATGATAGGCAATGAGTCCACTTCATCCATTCATCCACAAAAGTCTATGGTCTCTCTTGGCTTGGAACTGTACAATCCCTTTTTCAATTAAGAACTAAAATAGATCGGTGATCGGGTATTTCTCAAACTAAGGAAGGACTCAAGGCTTGAAAAGGGTGTGAATTCAAGGGAACTTGGTGCATTTGTGTTGGCCATTCTCTTGGGTGCTTGGATGTTTTCTTCTTGATTTTTCTTACTATTTCGATGTCACTCAATTATTGGGAAGTTGAACTAATAAAAATAACAAAGTCTTTGCATGGTGTGGTTCTCACGCATAAAAACAAAAAAAAAGAAAGAGAGCAAAAAGAAAAAGCAAAAAAGTAAGAATTCAAAGCACACCCCTTAGACGAAATAATCATGTGAGCTATAAGCACTGGTTATGGAACTCAAAATAAAAATGTTCCCTCTAACTAAGGCCCTCCTCGCTTCCCATTCTCTCCTCCTTCGTTTCTTTGGAATGGTGGTGGCTCTTGGAGGAGGCATTCTTTGTACTTCAAGAGGATGGATTGGCCGAATGCATTAATGCAAAGTCACTGGATGTGGTTTGTTTGAGGCCGGACTTGGGATGGGATCTACTAAGTCGCATTAATCATGCAACACACAAGGGGCTGTACACCACCTTGTTCTTGGGATTCCATTCCATTCTCTCCTTTCCATCCTTCTTCCTCCATTATTCACCTCATTGTCGATTGTATCATTAGTGTATATTTTGGTTGACACATTATTTTCTTTTTGGTAAATTCTTGCGGTTAAGACTTTAACTCTTGTTCCACATCACATTCCTAGAGCCTACGGACTCTTTGAATGTGGGTTTGTCAGGGAATTAAGGGCATGTGCCTGCTTTGGGGAGGACCCATTGGCATTCCTATTTGGTGCACCAGTTAAATTCTTCCCCTTAACATTTTTGCAATCTACATTATTTTGTTCATTTCCATCTTGACATCCACTTCATCGACATTACAGTTGTCTTTTTTTCTTCATCTTTCTTATTCCTTTTCTTCCTCCATTCTATCGCTACTGGGGGTTCGCTCTTAGTCATGGGGATCCTGGTCCAATTTTTTCGATTTTCTCCTAACCCCTACACCTTTTGTAGTCATCATTAATATATCTCCAGATCTGTATCAGCCATACCACAACCCAGCCAATGGACCTTTTACTGAAGCAAGGTATCAATTACATGATGATTCATTACCCTTACTAATATAAGACTATGTTGTGTGTGCAGATGGTAATCATGTAACAACGGATTGGATCTAGAGGGAACACTTGAAATGGATCGGTGCTAAAGCAGCTATGCAAGGAACACACTTGATGGCGCGCTTATGGATGGACAACAAAAGGCGCAATCTTGGCTTTGGCAGCAGTAGACTTCTTTTCTCTTCTCTTTTCTCTCTTAGTTGCCAAATGAGGCCTGATGTCAAATGTATAAGGTGTTCACTCTTGTCGTCATGAACACCAGTTTTGTCTTGTCTTGTAATGATGATTTGTTCACATGTCATCCCATTCACCATTAGTTCCATTTGAGTCAATAACCCATACCTTCCTGATATTATTGTAAGGAACTCGAGGACGAGTTTTCATTTAGTCATGGAGGTATGATGGGATGCGATATCGCAGGGGCCGCGATATCATGTCTCCCCCCGCGATATCGCGGTGCACCACCAAGTCTATAAATAAGAGGTGGCTCTCCCTTGTTTCACAGTTTAGGCCTAGACCGTAGAGAAACTCTGGTAGTTTTACCTCTCCAGAGATAGAATAATTTCCATGTGCCTGCAGTAGGAACTCCAAAGTGAACGGATCTTTATTTGAGCAAATATTGTACCTGAACACAAGTTTGTGTACAAAAATAAAGACGAACTTCTTGGATAAACCTTGCAGTGCATGGATTAGGCTAATTAGGACTTTATTTGCTGTTATTTATTGTCTATCCATTTAAATGCTTTCGTAGTTAATTAAATCTCTCTCAACCCTTCTCTCCTAGTTAAGTGCCTTAGTATAACCACTTCAAGCACGTGCATTACGCTTGGTGATCTTAGTAACGACTAGCATTTGGTAACCAAGATTGCATTGGTTCAGGCTGTGAACGGTAAGTGGGAACGGATGCTGATGCTAGGTTAATTAAGGCTTAGTTAGTTAGTTAATTTGTCTCTTCACCCTTCACCTCACTAGCATAGGAGATAAAACAGAAAAGACATAAAAATCATATACCTCAGACTTACTTAACCATACAATCATGACAAATACAACTAAGTCTGGGAAGACAACGAATGATTAACCTTAAGTGTTCCATGAGGCATGTAGGCACTTAGTTTGCGGAGTTCAACCGATCGTGCGTGAAAATGCTCGTATTCATATGGTTGAGTGTAGGGGTACCTCGCCACTCATCACATAGGCATTACAAAAGGCTTACAGATGGTTCTATGAATTTAAGTTATATCCCCCTTCAAATCTAGGGATATTGTTCATATCCAACCTCTTAATTCGACTATCCTTTTGTTGCCTTGTTGGGATTCTAACTACCTTTGAAATGTTTAGCATGTTTTGGGTAGCCAACAAGGGCTCATCATAGTCACGATGATCATAGTGGCCCCTATCATGGCCATGATGTCTATGATGAGTCTTATTATGCCTTCTTTCTCAATGATACTCCTTCCTTTGTTATTGTCTTTGCCCTTGTTCTTGATCATCTTGATGGGTTCTGTGTTCCTCCCTATCTTGTCATTCATCTTCATCCTGATCATGGCTATTCTTTCTTCTATGTCGACCTTTGTTCCTCTTGTCAAAGTTGGAGGAAGAAGAAAATGAGGATGATGATGAGGATGAGGAAGAAGGAGAACCAACACTAGAATGATGCCTGCTAGTTCTTTTTCTTTGGTCCTTACCCCAATCATCTTGTTTTTCTTTATCTTCATGCTTGTCATTATTCTTGCTTTTGAATGAGTGGCTATGGTTATTATCTTTTAAGGCTCCCTAGTCTTGGGAACTATTCTTTCTCTCACCCAAGTTATCCATAGTTGATTGCAACCTTTGTTTAAGGGTTTTCTCATCATAAAAAAGAGGAGAGTCTATCTATTGGGATTGGCCTAAAAAAAATTCCTCACCTTTCTTATATTCTACAAGAATAACCAAGTTGGAACCTTCTTACCTTTAGAAGCCTCGTATTGTGCTTCCATCTGCCAATCCTTCTTTCATTGGGCAGCGATGAGGTGATAGTCCTGGTAAGTATGGTCTTGGACCTCATACTTTACATTAAGTGCAATAATGCCCAAGCTACTGAGATTGTTCATTAGCATGGTAGGAATAGATCGATTGGGAGGTAACACAATGTTACATTTCATATTTCTCCATTGTAGTTACTTATCCTAATGTAGGATGAAAGTGAAATCTAGATTATAAGGATTCGAATGAATGTAGACAACACAAAGTTTTTAGGGCATTTTTTGAACCTATGTCATTGATTAGATCCTCTTGTAAATGGTGAAGATTTGTCCCTGTGAGAAGAAGTCATGTTAGCTTTTGCTAGAAACAGTGTGCTTGCTCTTATTTCCTTAATGATTTATTGTTGATTGGTCCTTACAACGTCTTTATATAATGTCACGGTCTTTTCCTACTTAACACACTTAGCTAAACTAAATCCTTGGTAATGGTGCCAATGATGAGTAGTAAGTAGTCCATACGCCAAACCATACGAATCACAAGCATGCATTAGCAATTCAGTCGAATTCTGTAGACTTCGTTCCTAAGTTTGCCATAATCAAAGACTGTGATTGAAGGAAGTGTATGATCATTGTCTTCTTAACTCTCACTTATGTATGCTCTTATGCATGGTTTAGTGTAAGTTAAGGCATATGATATTTATTTATATTTATATTTATATTTTTATATGTTTTTAGCCTAAGTGTTGGGTGGAAAGATGAATGGTTGATAATTAACTATTCTAACCATCTAACAGTTCTAAAGCTAACTATCGTAACATAAATATCCATACCCACTTGTGTACACATCTTGAACTTGTGTTAATGCTACTAGGTTACCAAGTGTCAATTACTGGGTGTACCAAATGGTCATTGCTAAGATTACCAAGTGTTATACGTTTTGCTTGAAGCAGTCATACTTATGCATTTATTATTGATTACTTTAGTTATTATAACATGAAATGTAAAATGCATTTGAAGTAGGGTGCTAATTAAGAAAGATTTAATATAATCCAAGTGCTACAATGAATGTAAGAAATCTTGACTTTATTGCTAGTTACGCCAATGCAATCAAGTACATAGCACTTGAATAAAGCTCCATACAATCTCTTTTGTTCACATTCTGGGCACTCAAAGAGAAAAATATTCTAACTCTAGAAACAACAAACTGCAAGGGCATTGCTACTTTATTGACTTAACGTGCCATAAATGCAGTGGGTATGCACATTTATATAGGCTTGGCTATGTCAATGTCAATGCATCTACATTGATGCATGTGACCAGACGTCAATGCATGCCCCTTGATGCAACCAGTCGACTATGCTTCAGCAATGATAGTTATGGAATTTTTGTCTTTTTTATATTGTCCAAGATATCACAAGAATTATTTTTCATTTTGGTGCATGTTATACATTTTAGAAAATGATATTGTTTATTAAATATTATTATTTTAGTATTTATTATATTAATTTATTAATAAAAATGTAAACATAAATATTTTTAATTCTCTAAGTCTTATTGGGGTGAAACAAGTGTCATTGGGATTGTCTTGTCATGCACTTTCTAGATATGCAATTTATTTTTTTGGTATTTACTTTTTAGTGGTTGCATTTGTTTATAAATTTCCTTTGTTTATTTATATTTAATTATTAATGCTATTAGTAAGGAATTTTTGCTTATGCACTTTTCTTTATGCTTCTAAACAATGATTTTTAGTAGTAAAATAATTGCTTTATTGATTAGTTCAACGCTAAATTCATATTCTTAAAGTTAATAGCATTTTGATTAGTTATTTATAGAATATTATAGATAACTAACAGAAATGTTACATGTGTTCTAAAGCTTTTATTAATTATTATTATGTTTTTGATCCCATACAAGCTAGTCTCCATGTTGCATTACTTATGGTTGCCTTTGCAAATTTAAGATAAAGCTTTCATGGTTGTGTCACATTCACGCTAATTTTAATTGCATTAATTGCCCATTTCCATTAATAGCCTCAATATCTTTGCTTATTGTTAACAAATTCTAGTTAAAATGACTATGGGTATTACTCTTAATGTTAGGGCTCTTTCTTCCTCCTCTGGTAAGTTCAAAATACGGTGTGCAAACTTTTCTTGCTTCATGTAACACAAACATTTGGAGAGAGGTGCCGGGTTTGAATTTTAAAAAGAAGCATTAACTACACCACACAAGTTGTGGATTTACTAAATCTATTTTATTCCACGAAAACTAAAATCCAACGATCTTATTTCACACGCATACACATAAGAACCAATTTCTTCACCATCTCAATGGGAGATGAAAACAAGCACCAAACTCAATCTCAAACTCCACTTAAAATCCACGTAGAATCCCATATAATCACATTATCAATGAACACCACATTGATATCCTAGAAAATCACACCTAATTTCATTTCACCGCCCTCCAAGGAACAAAACTAGAAAAAATTGACTGAGATACGCATTTCAAGCCCAATAGGACGGTTCCAATAAATGAATTCAAACTCTGATTGGGCGCCCATTCAATGTGGGTCCACCCACCTTGTCAAATTAGAATCAGGACATGATCCTGAAAACACAAATTCAAATGTTCAACCTACACAGAAAACCGTATCCCAAATTGCAAAAACACCCAAGCCATTTGGCATTCAAAGTAAAGGCTGCAATTCTAAAGCCGTGAGAGAAAAAGGAGGGGACCTCAACCAAATTAAAAAAAAAAAACACACAGTAGCAGCCTAGCAGGGCGCTCCGTCTGCTTAATTTTTGGGATGTTTTTCTGATATTAGACTGTCACGGCCTCGAAGCGAGCGACAAGGAAGGTGAGATTTTGATGATATGTTTTGACGGCCTAGTATTTACGGTATTTGCAGTAGCAGTTGCAGTATTCTCATCGTGTTATTCAGAATCATCTTCTTATTTGTTTCGGCACATTTCAGGCTTACAAAATAACAACACCAACAACTCCTGCTGCTGCTGCTTTCTTGCATATTTATCGCCGGAATTCTGAACAGTGAGATTTCTGGTTCCGTCACGCACCGTTTTTTGGGGTCCCTTGTGTGTTTGTGCTTCCGCCGTTTTTGGTTGTGTTTCTTTTACAGTTCCGGTTTTTTCTCAGGGTTTGATCTTATCCGCTGGGCTAGGGTTTCCTCTCCAGAAGATTTGCAGGGCTTCCGCGGTTCTGGGTTTGGTGATGTGAGTTAGAGTTTTTGTGGGTTCGGGTTTCTTGGGTTTCCTTGTTCTCTTTGGTGTTTTCGGTTGTTTAAATGGTTGAAATTTGGGGGAGTTTTAGGTCTGGTTTTCGAGGTGCGGTGGCTTCGTTTATTTGAAGTTTTGGGTTGTGGTATGTGTGCAGAAGATTTACATGTCCGCGGACAACTTGAATCCTCCTGCCATGGAGGAACCTGCTGTACAGGTTGCGTCAGTTGAAGCGTAAGTTCAGGACCTGTTTTGGGATTTTCCCCTTCTCTCCTGGAGTGCACAGACTTTAGGGTTTCTTATGATTTACGGAATTGTTAGGCAGGGGAGCAATAATTTACTTTCTAGGTTTTTTCTGGAAGTCTGATTTACTTGGTTTTTCCTTTCCCTGGAACTTTCATGAGGAATGTTCTGGGTAAACACAGCAGGGTTGTAACCTTGCGGTATTTGAATATTGTTGATTTTTCAATGGTTATGTTATGACAAACTTTGGTATATTTTCATGTATTGTGAATGGGAAACTGTTTTTCTAGCACTTTGTTGTTTTAAAGTCTTTTTGGGTTCTTGTTGGTAATTAATTCGATTTTGTATATAAAAACCTGATTCTACTGTTTTTGAACGTGCAGGTCGTCTTTACGTACTGAATTCCGTGAAGTGACTAAAATTGCAGAGAAAGTTGCCATGGTGAATGTTGAAGCTGAGAAAAAAGAAGTTGGTGCTTTTGGAGAAAGCAGTATCAAGGGAAATGTCCAACTTTCTAATGGTAAGTTTGCAATCTCATAGTACACGTTTTTTAGGAAATAATTGAACTGTATTTTAACACCCAGTTTCCAACCTTTTAATTTATCAAAGTGAACAACGACTGTCATGTTTTTATAATGTTGTTATTTTATAGTGCACTTTTTTGGGAAAATAATATAACCGTATTCCAAGTACCTACTGTCAAGCAAAAAACTTATTGGGCATACATCTGTTCCCGAAATGTTAGGATTCGACTTTTTAGATAGGCAAAAAACTTGTATAATGATATTGAAAGTCGTTTTTTATTGTGTCTGCAAAAAAGTCCTCTGCATTTAGTAGGGGTAATTTTTTTTCTGGCATTCTTACTGCGAGCTAGAAGCAATTAACAAGTCTCACTATCTAAATCTCAGTAAGTTTAACGGTAGAAGCTATAAATCTCAATGCGGCATTTAAGTTGAGCAAGACAACAAATAACCGAATTTGTTACGTTGGCTGAAATCTGATTTACAGATGGCTGTGGTAAAAGATGTTTTAACTTTGAAAACTTGTGACCATGTTTTGTAGTATGTGGAAACTTAATAGTGTTCTTTTTTCCGATGTATTTAGCACTGCAATTTCCGGACATTTCTGAAAGATGCTATTTTAACTAATAAGTTTTCGCAGGAAATGGCGTTCTAAACCAAGAGGAATTGTGCCAACAAGATGACATGTTCAGTGTTGATGAATTATCTGCAGGTGGAGACCATATGGAAGCACAGCAAGAGCCCCTAAAAGATATAGGGGACATTGCAAAGGCTTCTGTAGCTGGGGAAAATGAAGGGAAAATGGCTTCCCATGATTTGAACGCACCCTGTTTTGAGGAAACATTAGTTGATAATGACACCGATACCTTTGTAAAGGAGAAAGAGCAGATTAACTTAAACAACGATGTGTTTGCTTCTTTGACAACTGAAAATGGTGAACATGAAAGGAAAGAGCAATCATTTAATGAAAAGCCAAAGAAAGAGGGAAGCCAGCAGCAAGCTAATAATTTAAATAATGAGATTAAGGGGAGGGAGTCTGTGAGAGAAGGCATCATAGAACATGAACAAGGTACAGTGTCACAAGCACCAATAGCCGAGCATGAAGAGAAAGAAACTCCTATTTTGTCAACTGAAATAGAAATGATCAATGTCCATGGATCAAATAATGAAGATGGTGAACCTGTTGTAAGTCTTTCTGTTATTGGTTGTAAATAGCTTTCAGTGATTTTAAGTTATTCAAGGTGATATTCCATCTAAATGTTGTAAGTTGATTTTGGACAATAAAATCTTTACAGGTTCATCAAGCAACCAATAATGAGCAAGACCATGAATCCTTGATAGGGAGAAAGGTGGCTAAAAAATTTGGTAGAAAGAAATTTATAGGCAAGGTTGTGTCCTTTGATCCTGAATCAAAATGGTTCAAGGTAAAAGCTTCTTGTTTAACTAAGAATTTTTTCATCAATCAAATTTAATGATATACAAAGAAAGCGTTTTTCTCTTGTTTTTTACGTGATTTTGTACTGTATTTCAGGTTGTGTACGAGGATAATGACTCTGAAGATTTGGAGAGGTTTGAGGTAGAAAATATTCTTGTCCCTCTAGATAATGTGAAAACACCATCTTCTAGAAAAAGAAGCGTTTCAGACATAGACGGTTCTGAAAGTGCTGCTAGGTATGATATCTTCTCTGTAAGCCTCACTTTTATTAAGATACTCAAGAAACAGGTATTTATTTTTGAAACTTGGTTTGCAGTTCTGTCAGGAAGTCTAGAAGGCTCGAATTAGATACTACTATGAAAGCCAAGAAAGAGTCTTTAATAGCAGCCCTTTCTTCTGAACAAGCAACTGAAGCTAGGAAGAAAAGGAAAAGGAGAAGAAAGAATAAGAACTTGAAGAAGGGAACACCAAAATCAGGCAAGGGTTCTTCCAAAGGTAAATCTAAGTCAAAGGCTTCGTCAAAGGCTACTAAAGATTCTGCTGCTCGAAAGCGAAAATCAATGGCTGATATTGAACTAAGGGAGGAAGAAAAACTTAAAGAGAGAAAACAAAAGCTTGAAAGCAGATCAGAGACTGTTGCTAATCCAAATGTGGAGCATCCAGGTGAAGATGGTAGGAAAATTGATAGCATGTTAACTGAAGTTAATAATCCAGGTCATGTTAGGGTAGAGAGTGTGAATCCATATCTTGGTAGCAAAGTTAAGAAAGACTTTGGTGGAAAGCTTCTAAATGGTGTCGTAGTCGGACATACATTGTATTACAGGGTAAGATCTTTGAAAGTTTGTAATTATTAATTATCCCGAAATTTTTGACTTGAAAAATTGTTTACGTACAAGGCAAATGCTTTTTTTGCAGGTTGCTTTTGATGATGGTGATACAGAAGATCTTTCTATCAAGGAGTTGATGCGAATACTAGTCCCAGATCAGGGTACTTCACACCAGTAGAAAGGGTAATTGTAATTGTATATTTTGTCCGTAGACATCAAGCTATGTTAATAGCTTGTTTTTCTATTTGAAATTAATGGTCTTTTAGTTCTGCAGATGCTGTTTTTCACTCCATAGCATGTGGACGAGTATTCATTTGAAAGGAAGTTGAGTTCGTAATGACTAATAGATTTATAGAATGTTTTCCCATGCTTTTGTAAACTCTAGCCTTTAGGTATTATCAATGTTGCTGCTGCACAGTGTAGGAGATTTTTGTAGGTGTGAATTTGGAATCATTCTTTGCGAAAACAGAAACATGAACAGGCGAAAATCAACACCGAGTATTTTGCAGTGTGTG
>MNCI01018474.1:0-67757 GCA_015680685.1 Gnetum montanum
ACTTAGTCATGGGGGAGATGGCCACCCATGCTAACCATATAAATGACTCCTCATTTTTTCATCTTTTTGTTTTACACATTTTTTGTTTTACAAATTTTTGTTTTGCACATTATTTATTTAACATCTTCTCATTTTCATGTTATTAATATTTTCTAATTTTTGTTTTACACCATCATTAGTACATTTACTATTTCTTGAATATTTTACACTTTCTTTTATATTTTCTTTTATTTTGGTGTGATTTTCTAAATTTTTGTTAATAAGTGCTAGGTACAGTGGTAATGCATTACTTGATGGTGGTATGTACTACTTTGTTATTTGATTGTTGGTGTCTGGATTTTGGCTTTGAGTTTTGTTATGGATGATTAGGACATGGTTTCTTTTTCATGTAATAGGTAGTGAGCCCAAAACATCCACCCATTCATAAACTGTATGGGCTTTCTTGTTTTAGAAATGTGAAATTCCATTTTCATTAAAAAAAATTTAATGAATTTGTGACTTTGGTAGTTTTTAGAATTGTAAAGGATTCAAAGTTTTGAATAGGGTGTGACTTCAAGGGGATTCGGTATTCTTTGTGCCTTTCTATTTGCCTAGGTGCATGTGTGTTTTCATGGATTTCTTACTGTTCCATGTCGACTAATAAAAGGAAGTTGAATAAGTCTTTAAATGATGTGGTTCTCATAAAAAAAATGATGGGAATTCAAAGCATACCCCTTAGACAAAATAAACATGTATGTCTTTACATGGTGTGGTTCTCATAAAAAAATGATGGGAATTCAACCCACATCCCTTAGAAAAAATAAACATGTACATATTTGCATGGTGTGGTTCCCATTTCAAAAAAAATGATGGGAATTTAAAGCACATCCCTTAGATAAAATAAACACATACGTCTTTGCATGGTGTGGTTTCCATTTGAAAAAAAAAAGAGGTGGGAATTCAAAGCATAGCCCTTAGATGACATAAATGGGCTACAAGCACTGGTTATGGGGCTAGAAAGACATGTTACCCATGCTTGAAGGTCCCCTCTAACTAAGGCCCTTCTTCACTTCCTACTTTTTTCTTCTTTAATAAGAAATGGTGGGAGCACTCTTGCATCTCAAGTGGATGGACTGGTCTTAGAATGGTAATGTGAAGTCACTAAATAAGGTTGGTTTTGGTCTGGACAAATGATGGATCTTATCAAGTTATTTAACTGTAAAATTCAAAAAGGACTTCATGTGACCTTAATTAGGAATATCATTCCACTCTCTCTCATCCATCTATGCTTTCCATGTCGCACCTCACTATCAGTTTCATGTTCTTGTTCAATGTCTTGCTTTGATGTGTCAAAATTCTTAGGTAGCTTCTTTTGAGTTTTTGTACTTAACCTTCCATAACCATTAATCATCCACGAAGCCCATGGACTCTTTGGTTTGAAGTTATGCAAGTGCATGAAAGGCTTGTGCTTACTTTGGGGAGGACACACTTTCATATGTTTTGGTTGGATTAGTTAAGTTCTTTATCCTTAGATACTCTTACAATCAAATCCTTTTGTTTACCTCATTAATGACATCCAATTGTGCACATCTTCACAACATTTTTTATTTAACTTTCCTTTTTATTGGTATGAATTCTTACACCCTCTTCAAATATTTTCTTGTGTAGAAATTTTCCAAATTTAATGGACCACTTGTCTATTTTACCCTATTTGTTAGCCTTCTCACTAACACTCCTAAGGGAATTAATCTACCACAATCACAACCTAGTTGAGTATAACCATTGATGAGATAAGGCATTTAACAACTATGTGTTACACATTGCATACTAATTCATGATTCTATTGTGATTGTAGTGGGAAGCATGGGTTGGAAGTGGGACTATCTTCACCAAGGATGATGCAGCAGTATCACACAACGAGGACCATTCATGATCATTGGCTCTTCTCTTTTGCTCTTTAGCCACCAAGAGGGGTGGATGTTAGTTTTGCCTAGGGTGTTCACTTCTCTTATCATGAACACCCAATTTTGTAAAAGATTGTAACTTCGTACACTTGGACACTCAAAGTTTATTTGTTTCATTTGAATCAATTTGTATGCTAGTCAGTAATCCCATACCTTCCAAATATTTTGTAAGGAACTTTTTCCTCCTCTTCTTCACTTGAGGATGAGTTTTCATTCAGTCATGGGGGTATGATGAGTCATGTTTTGACATGCTCCAATATCAAAGCTACGACATCAGATATCCGATGTTGGAGCCTAAGACATGATGTCAGATATATGATATTGCAGGGTATACGCTAGCCTATAAATATAGCACTTGGGCTCATGATTTTAAGAGATTTTTTAATAGTTTTTGCATAGAGTAGTGAAGATCTTGTAGGTTCTTATCTCCAGAGTTAGAATATTTTCTGACTGCCTGCAACAGGAGTCTGAGTGTGCACAAATCTTTGTTTGAGCACTGATGTACCTGAGTGTAGCAGTGTGAAGGGAATAACAATGAATCCTTTTGATAATCCTTGCAACATTGAGAATAGATTAATATTTCCTTTAATGCACTTTACTTTAATGTATTTAAATTAAGCAATTAAGTTTTAGTTATTAATGAACACAAGCACGACCACTTCGAGCATACATATAGTGTTTGGTAACCCAGAAACATTTAACATTTGGTAGCCCAACAACACTATATGTGTTTAGGATGTGTCCAGGAAAGTGGGATGGGTACTTGTGTTAAGCTAGCCAGGCAATGAATGAATTAGATTTTAAATTACTCCAACTTTCATTCTTTTTGTAGGTGACTAAACTTATAAAACATAAAATGAGAAAAATAATGTACCTTAATTACACTTAAACCATATCCTTAAGCTTCACAAGTGTAGTTGGGAAGACAACAAATGTTCTCAATGCCCATTTCACTTCCTAGAGAAACTAGTACATTAGAGAACTATAGGTCCATGAAATTTGATTGGATCACGTCTAAATGCCTTAGTGATTTTTATGGTTGGGCGTAGGGTTTTCTTGCCACTCATCATGGATGGATATAAACTATTTTGTTCCCAAATCACCTTTATTTTGCATAAACTTCTTTTTTTCACTATGGAAAATGACTTTTTAATTCACCAAGTTTTGCCCCAATCATTTCCTATAAATAGTAAGGCCATACATGAATGAAATGACTAGTTTTAAAGACAATACAGTTAACATTTAATTTTCTTTACAATTTCATGATTTTTCATATTCCTTCTCTCATTTACACATCTATCATTAGTATTAACTTTCATTCTCAATTATCAATTCATTGTCATTAGTCATCAATGAAACTAAATTATCAAGCAAACATCATATTAAATGCATTATCAAGATTTCAATAACTCATTTTCTTGTAGTCTAGACTTTCAAACATTCTAGAATTATCACATCCAGAAGATCAAGAGTCAAAACTACATATGCGAACAATTCAACAAGAAGTTTTAAACAAGAAGAACCATATTGCTTTTACCACAAAGACCTCTTATTTATAAAAATTGGAGAAATGGATGATCTAGTCTCATTGCTTTACACAATTATTTATTCAATCACCTTGATAACATAAGACAAAAACTGAGCACATGGTGTTGACTTCTACATCTTGATAACATTATTAATAAAAACTTACCAAATATGCATAAAACACAAAGGAAATGACTTAGGAAAAGAAAAAATTATAAAGGAAAGTAAAATTAACATAAAATGGAAAACATATTAAGAATTGATAAAAAATTGAAGAAATAGAAAAATGATAGAAAAAATGTTAAACAAAAAGTGAAAATGCACTTATTTGTTCTTGATTCAAGATGAGGTATTTCCCCCATAACTAAACTCATGGATAAGCATTTGAAAAATGAATTGCACATTCCCTTGGTTATAATTTATAAGTTTCTTGTTTATCATCTTTAGTGATTTATGTTTTTGCTTGTTAGCCCATTTAATATAGATGATAATTAAGTTATAATCATTTTGAGACACACATCCAACTAGACTAGAAAATATTTCTATTTGAGAGTGTCCAGAATTATTTTTCTTTTTATGTTCTATTTTAGTTTTTGGATCTCCTTATTCATCACTCTCTTCTAGTGTATAGTTAGAGTGTAAGATGTTCTTCTCTAAGTTCTTTGTTTGGTTCATTTTCTTAGGACAAGAGTTGATAAGTTGGTTGGATGTTTTCATGCATTTTTTGATAGTTTGATATTTTTATTTTCTAGCCATTAGGAGTCTTTTGATTTAGTGGCTATTATCTAAACATGGTTTTACATACATATATGTTCCTCCAATTTGTTATGGGTTGGTATATGGATTGTCTTAACACTTTGAACTTTCAACCCACAACTACATGCTTTATTATTATTAATAATTCATAGAATTTTTTGTCTCCTAACAATGCCATGTTTAGATTTTATGTTTTATGTTGAAGTAGTAATGGTTGTTAACTTTTATGTAGGATTAGGAGACACTATTGTTGTAAGGAAGAAGGTTGTACTAGATTGTCCTTACATTAGTTTTGATAAGCTAGTAGGTCTAATAGTTTTATTTAGATATGTGGAAAATGTCCTAAAGAAAGGATGTTTCTAAAGTGTAGGCTTAGGGCTACTAGCTCTATTGTTTACTTGTACATTCACAACATAAGTCACATTCTCTTATTAAGTTTGTGAAGCTAATTCTTCCTACATTGTTGATGGTGGCATATGTTGGAGGAGAGTATGAGAGTATTGAGGATGTAATGGATGATGAGAGATATGGAATGGTCATCTCACAAGAGATGTTATGGGCTGTTGATATTCAAGAGGGTAGTGGTAGTAATTTGAGGTATGGGAAGTAGAACTATTCTAAGAAACAAGTTATTGAACATAGTATCCATAAGGGTTTGGCTAACAATAGAGATATTTCTAGATTGGTAATAATGAAATCTTCCATAACTATGGGTTTGGCCTTTATGGTTGATAATAGTCTTAAGATTGAGGAGGTGTTCTAATTGTATAGCACTATTAGTTGTAGGACTGTCTATAATTACCTTGTAGATAAGACAATCTCCCAAGGATTTGTTTTTTCATGAACTTAGTATTCAAAGAAAAATTCCTAGACTCTTGTACATGTAACATAACTGGGCAATATCCATTTGAATGTTCATATTGATAGATGTCAAATCCATTCTTCTTATTTAAATTTGAGTCTGTAAGCTCTTCTACTACAACTACTTTTCCTTTTTGATGATAAGTATCCCTATTTATTTTTCTTATTTTTTCCTCTTCTTGTCTCAATCACTTGATCTTACTTACTTTACCTATGATTTTAAGTTGGTTATAACTTTTTCATCCATTAAATCCCACATCTTGTCTACCTTTGCTTGAATCTCAATGATAGACTTTTGTATTGGCAAGGTTTTATGTGAAATCATCTCATCAAGAGCTACCCCTTCTTCCTAATCATACATATGGATATCCTTTTTTTGAAGGGTTGGATCCCAATTATATTCCTCTATGTGATCCCTTGTACATAGCTCTCATTCTTCTTTTTCACCTATTGAATCAGCCTTTTTTTTTGATGAGCCATCATCCCTATTAATCTTCCTTCTCATAGTGAGATCTTTGAATCCTGGTTGTCAGTTTCTGTAGGTGTACCTACTAGCCTCTCCCTGGGTCTAGTTTCTATGAGTATTGTGTAGCCTATGTAGTAACCGTGACTAGGGCATAGATCTTAAGGGTCTTCCTTATTTTGTTATGAAGCCCATCTATGATATGACGAAGTTGCTCTTTTTGGGAAAATCCCTGGCCTGGGCATATATGTAGTAGAGAATAATATCTGTCCAAGGCTACATTAAGGGATTTATGGTTCTCTTGCTTCCACCCTTGGATTTATTTTCTTAAACTATTTTTCCAATATTCTTGTTATAATAACTCTCATTATTTACATTTCTTCTTAATGGCTTGGCCTATAGTAGGTATCTAGTTTATTACTTTGTACAGTAGCACTATGGCATTTAAATTGAATGGATTTAACTTTAATTAATCTGTAGTTGACAATCAAGGTCGTGTAATTAATACTTGGACTAATATAATCAATTGTGCTAAACTTAGTATGAAAGTTATGCATGAGAGAAATGCTCACAATTTTCCTCTTGACTTATCTTTGGTGGAATTGGATTCCATAGATGATAAAGACTAATTCTAATGCTTTTTGAACCTTTTTTAGTTTAATAGTACCAAACCTCTCCTTACTTAGAGTGGTTTGGTCCCTTTTCTTCTTTTGTTTAGCTTTTTTTATATCTATATTATATGATGATGTGGAAGTAAATACTATTGTAATTGGGATGTAGAACTCTCCAAGAAGGATTTGAAGACATTAGATGTGTGCATTTTTGTGCATTCATTAGGAATTGAATCCATGAGTTCACCAATTATGAGTTGGACACTTTAATAACTTAGCCATGGATGCTAAAGAAAGATCATCTAGAATAATCAATTCCTTAAAATTGAGGCTTGAAGGATAGCCAAGTACATTCTCTCAAATTTCAATAATGGCAAACTCAATAAACATTTTTCAAAAGTATGCATTGGACAAACTTGTTGAGAGGATCGATCTTGCAACACTTGGATTTTTTAGAATAGGCTATAAACCCATCAAAACTCTAAGAATACATTCCATTAATAGCTGGTTAGTGGGATGGACAATAAAACTCTATTTTTTTAAAAGAAAAGAATGTCGATTAGAGAGATATAATGGGGTGGATGTAGCCAAGTGGCTCAAGGTAATTGATTGTGAATCCACCACATGTGACTTCAATCCCCATCGTTCACCCAGCTTAGAATATTTTTTTTGTTTTATTTTTCAAATGAATATAATTTTCAAATCCAATTCTACTTATAATTGATGTAAGTTGAGTGTGAAGAACATTGACATCTCATCATAAAAAAGGATCATTTCACACTTTTCTAAAAAATCAAAAATAAGTAAAAAGTCTTTCAAAAAATTCCAATGGTTTATTATATGAAATTGATAGAGATCTATCTATATTTCACATAATAATATATAGAATTGTAAAAGAGGGAAAAAAGTAATGAGACAAGAACCAAAAAGCAAGCTCGAAACCTTGGAAGAAAGTATTTTGGGAAAATTTCCAAGAGAAGTATCACATCTATTTACTAGTGACAAAATATTTTCAAAAAAAGAAAAAGAAAAAGAAAAAGAAAAACTACATATAAACCTTGTTATTTGATCCATGCTTCTTGACCTAGTGGCTAAACCTTTTCAAATAAATACAAAGAATTTCATTCAATCCATGTACTAAATTGATTTTGTTAAGATTGTTCACTCAAATTTCATCTCATCAAGAATGTTGTATTAAGTTGTTTGAATTTTGAATTATCAACGCATTACTTTATAGGATTTACACAATTGTAGTTCCAAAAAAGTCCAAATTTTAGTTTTACTTACATTACCAATTTTTATCTATAACCTAAAAATTAAAGATTTGATTAAAAAATAATTTCTATTTAATCAATCTATTTCCTACTATATATAGCTCCAAAAATTTTTAAAATGAAAAATTAGAAGCTAATTTTACTAGAAACTTGTGGATTTGTTACACCTTTTTTTACTTCAAAACTCTAGCCAATTGGAAAGACTTTCAAATCACTTTTTATCAATTAATGAATGTATCACTTTTTATACCACTTCCATGGAAATTTCAATGTTGGAAAAGATAACCAAATGTTTTTTAAATTTTTAGAAGATTATAAAGAAAAAGAAAAGTGGATTTTTGTAAGATTAAAATGAATTTTTTTAAATTTTCCTTGAATTTGGCTATTTCTAAAAAACCTAATGGGCTCTAGATCTATGATCTATGCTTAAGAAGTAATGAGGAACTAAGTTAGAACAAACATACACTCTCTTCAATTCTATTAGCAATGAACATATGTTTCTATAATTATATAGATCTTGATCTCCCAAGAATAGATTTGGAAAGATAAACATGAATCTAGAAAGTCATGGGCATAATCTTTAACATCTCATTTAAGGATCTTCTTAATAGGAGGTTATCTACTCATGGGATGATAGGAATTACATAAATAGGATCTTATCTTATTTAATATAGATTTATGGATGAGATCTATCTAATTCTTTTTTGGAACATATAATCATCATATTTCACAAACCAACATTCTCTAAATGAGGATCTGCTTGAGTGTCATTGATTTTGATTTTGATTGGATGTCCTCTAAAATTACACTTGAAATGCATTTGTTGTTGACTCCTCATAATCAACAACTCTTTACTTGTATGTTCTTAAGCTTCCTATTAGCTCAACCATGATTGTCTTATTGAGATCTCTTGCTTCTTCAATATCCATGATGAGGGGATCATATTGTCTAGTTGCACTTCAAAGAATATTTTCAATAACATGTCTTTCCTCAAGCATTTATTCACAAGATTCAAGACCATTTGGAACTTGTTTAAATTAGCTGATGTATTAATCAATACTCTCTGAATCTAGCATGCACACAGATTGAAAATATTTCCTTAATACTTGTAGCTTGATAACACAAACTTTTGATGATCCCTTGTATGTAATCTCTAATGCATCTCATGTAGTTTTTCTAGTTCAATGCATGATGGTTTTGGAAAAGATTATCACATTTAATCCAAATTGAATGATGAATAATGCTTTTGCATCATTTTTACGAAGCTTCTTAACTTCATTCTTTTGTTCTTCCCTCAAAGGTTGAAATTTTGCTTGATTAACATCTTTGAATCCATTCTTAACAAAATCCCATAGATGAGATAAAAGAATGTTTACATCTTGATTTTCCACTACTTAGTTCTCTTCATTGAAGATGGAAACTTGGAGAGACATGGATCCATGATTTTGGATCATTTTGGAGAAATCTATTGTCAAGAATCCAAACTAACATGATCCTATACCAAATGAAACACCTAAAGGCCTAGATTTATGATCTAAGATTAAGAAGTAATGAGGAACTCTGTTAGAACAAACATACTCTCTCTTCAATTCTATTACTAATGAACATATGCTTCTATAATTATATAGACCTTGATCTCTTAAGAATAGATTTGAAAAGATAAGCATGAATCTAGGAAAATATGGGGATGATTCTTATCATCTCATTTAAGGATCTTCTTAATAGGGGATTATCTAATCATGGGATTAGATAGAAATTACATTGCTAGGATCTCATCTTATTTAATATAGATTTATAGATGAGATCTATCTAATTCTTTTGTGAAACATCTAATTGTCATATTTCATAGTTTCATCAAATCCAAAATGTGCTATAATTAGATACAATCAAAGGGATATAAACCAATTTCTTTGTAGTCCATTTCTAAATAATTCACCTTGGAATCTCTTGTTCTCTTCATTTTGCAAAGAGATCCTTTTCAATTTTTATCAATTAAAACTAATTGCTCTAAAAAGAATAGATTGATTCACTCTATTAGTAACTAATCCTAGTCAAGTTTTTGGTAATATATATACCTTTGATATATATTATTATATGTTCTTATATGAACTTTAGAAGAAAAAATTATGAGATCAAATCTACCATCACAGAAAAAAGAAAGAATTCATGGCTTAATATGATTAAAAAATAAGATGATTCTTTTAATCAAATAATCAACCAAATCATCTTGATCCTTCCATACAGGCCTTTGGAAAATATAATACGCAATCTTATTTGAATATTTTGAACTAAAAATACAATGAACCAGCCTTCTTTAAATTGGAGTCAATGTCAGAAGAAATGGTTGGATTATTTGATTATTTGAATTTCAAAATATATTAATTGTAATTTGCATGTATACAAAATCTTTGATCAATTCGAATAAATGTAAAACTATTTAAATCATCTTGTTTCCTTCAATCCAAAGGAGTTATCCATTGAAGAAATATTGATTCAGGTTACTTTGATTTTGTTTTATGCTCTTGAAGAAATAGAATTGAAGAACCTCTAGAACAATATTGACATTTATAGAGACATTTATTTTTCTATTGAGAAACTCATTTCAGATTTGAATTTTTTTCTTTCTTAGTAAAGCCCTAAGATCGAAATAGTTCACTAGTCGTAGTTTAGAGAATTTCTTATTTGAATCATTAAGCCAAAAATTCATTTGTTGGATAACAACAAACAATTCTGAAAGATTTAAAAAGGAAAAATCGCATAATTTTTTTGGAATGAGATATCAAATCATACATAGATGATATATGTTTTTAATAATGAAAACAATCGCATCAAATTGTTAGATACTACAAATTTTTCAATAACATAAAATGATCAAGAGAATTGATTGAATTTTGTAAAACTCTCTAATTAGAGCTCATGATGAGCTTCTTTTGGCAAAGAAAATACACTCTAACTTTTTGATTATTTACCTCATCCTTGAACCATGTCCAATTATAAGAACAAATTACCTTCATATATAGAGGAATGGATTATTAGCAAAAAGAATCTTATATATGCACAATTATTTCATCTTTTAACCATCCACAATAATCTATTTTCTTTGTCTCTTGGTAAAATAAGCCTCGTTTATTTAGAAAAAGAGGCTATTTCACTCATAGAATCACAAGTATCCAACATATATGATGAAAAAAAGTATCTATTAATACATGAATATAACTTATCCAAGTTATTAACTCGATGAAATCTATTTATTCATGACAAGATAGATATCTTCTTAGTTGAGGAGATTTCTATAATGCCTTTGATAAGATTCTAGATAGTGTAACGACGGAAAATGTCGGCAGCTGGAATACCAAACAAAATCCGTGTACACAGTCTTAACCACGGATCTGTGCGAGAGCTGTGCTGGAGAAAACGAATCCGTAGTGCCCTGAATGGTCTTGTCGATCAGAGAGGGACTTACTAAATCAGTAAACCGATGAAGATTATGAATGTTGCGTGGAACGATTTGATTCGATGGGTCGCAAAATGAGAGAAAAACAATGTAGATGAATTATAACGATGATAACGCTAACACGGTAAAAGGAATCAGACACGAGAGAAACGCGTGATTTCAAGATCTATGGCTTTGACCCGAAAAAATGAATATTTTGTATATCACATTACACTGGGGAGACCCCAATTGCCTTGTGTGAAGTAGACACAAAATAACAAGGAAAACTGTCTAAGCAGAAATACAGAATGGAGCCTGATCTACCTCGTAGGCCAGAGATGGGATGCAAGGAAGGTCAAGTTCTGACGTCTATTGATCAACTGCTTCTAACCAATAGAAACTCACAAACCACACTAGGTGATCTCTCGATCTCTGATTTGCTCCTTTTACCTTAGGTAGTTTTTGCTCGAAACTGCCGATGATCACCAATGGAGAAAGTTGTGTCTTCGCCAAAGGGGTAATCGCTCCTGCTGCCAATGCTCAAGAAAAATGTTTCCTGTCTCTGTTAAAAGATGGTGCTGCCAAAAGATTGCTGAAAATGCTGCTCTCTCTCTCTCTTTTTCTCTGTGTCTCTGTCGTTTCTGTGTTTTTTCTTTTCTTCGTCAACTGGGATATTTATAGGTTTGACAATATGTGGGGAAGGCATGGCTGTGATGACATGTGTTTCAAACCTTTCAGAAGGTCATTAACTTGACCATTCTTGTGTTGAAATTCATGACTACGCACAATACGCGCATCTGCGTATTGTGCGTATGGATGACAAATGTGGATCGGGCATGTCTCAGTTGATTTTGGGCTACATTACGCTCGTACGCATTGCGTTGCATGCAAGAGCATAATAAAGTACACATGTAATGGACTCAAGTTGCTTTACGCTCGTTCATGTTGCCAAGTGTAGTGAAGCGTAAACAACGATTAACTTGGCGATGGATTACGCTGCGTACGCTACGTTGCGTAACGAGCGTAACTTGATCTGGTGCGCTTCCTTTGGATTCTCTTTGGCATTTTTGAAGCCCATTACGCTGCCTTTCGTAACAGAGCGTAAATCTGCCCTTGGACAAAAGACTTAGCAAAATACATGAGAGATCGCATATTACGCTGCTTAGGCCTTAGGCTTTGCCAAATCTACTGAAGTAAACTACCTTCGAATGTCAGACTATGTTACGCAAAGCGTCAGTACACTATGTTGCATGCTATAGCGTAAAAATGGAAAACATAGTAAGATAAGAAATCTGCAAAAGGAAACCAAAGCCTTGATGCCGCGCGCCTCTTTGCCTTGCCTTGCCTTGTTCTCCTTTCTGGAATCCTGTCATGTACTCTTGCCCGAATCACGAATCTTCGCCTGAGGCCGACTCGCAATTTTCATGGTGTTTCAATGGCCCCTCTTTGTTGACGGTTAGAGGGCTTGCCCGAAAGACGTCGACAAAGAATACGAAACACTGAATTGGTAAAAGCACCAATAGCATTCATCAATGGTTACTCAAGTGTCGCCCTATCAACATAGAAGAGCAAAGATGGAGGAAATGGGAGATAGGATGGTATATAGTAGGAAACAGGTTTGGGGAAGACGCAAATGAGCAAGGATTGCTTCTTCACGCATAAGCAGTTAGGCTTTCTCTTGCAAGTGCGTTAGCATGGAGTTATGCCGTCATTTTGTAGATGAAGGGGCTGCATAGACGAATTGTATTACATCTGCACGGCCTGGGTGAGATGTGTTTCACCCATTTTGCCGACCCCCCCCCCCTTTTTTTTTTGGGCATCCACTCGACGAATTGCGTTATGCCAGCTTACGGACTTGATTATAATGCGAATGTGGAGAACGAGTGTTGCATGTGTAGATTACAGGAAGCAGATGGTAGAGATGGAAGTACAGTAAGGGCTGAGGGTAGGATTGTAAGGGGAACAGGGATGCACTTCTTAGTGGACAAGCTAACCTGAGCAGCCATTTCAAAACGCTGTTTGTACTTCACCACTCAGATGAATGCACCTTTGAACAACATCCTCGAAGCAAGTAACCTGCAACGAAAGAAGAAAATAGAGGATACCATTGCTCGTGCGAATCGCGGGCAAGGTTGTTGAAAAAAGCACCATTAGAGGCGAGATGAAGTGATCGGGCCATGAAGGAGGAACTGTAGCACGAGGCTGGAATCTTCAACCTTGACGCTTGGCCCAGCATATCGCCGCCAAAGATCATTAGACTCAGTACATCTGATTGGTTGTGTAAAAGACCAGCCAGATGAATCTGTGAAGCCAGGGCCTGATAGCGATGATGATAGGAGATCCCCAAAGTCGTAATTGACGGGAACAGCTTTGGGGCTCCGGGCGGTGGAACTAACCTCTCATAGGTACCATCGCTAGAACAGGTGCGGTAACAGTATCTCCGAGGGGTCAGTGGTATGCCCTTCGGCACATTCGAGGAATCAGTAGGATGCCGGTGAGGTGGTGATGCTGGGACTGTCCCAGCGTTCCATCCCATGTGTCTTGCAGCTGCACAGAGATAATCACGCTCGCTTGACTTGCATGATGGCAGTTTATGCATCCCAGTTTTAAGTCCTAGGAGACTGCTATTGCTAGTTTTAAGTCTCAACAGACCATGGTCCCCGTTTAAAGTCTGGGCGGACTAAGAAATGCTAGTTTTACGTTGTAGCGGACGGTGGCGGGGCTGATTTATGGTCTCAGCAGACCGTGCTGTGGATGTCAATTTTATGTCGTGACCAAGGGACAGATCTATGCTAGTTTTACGTCTCAGCAGAAGGTTACTTACCTTCGTCAGTTTTATGTCATGATGGACACTCGGTGCCAGTTTAGCATCATGGTGGACACGTGCAAGAGATGCCAGTTTTTTGTCTTGGCGGACCTATACAACATTGCTAGTTTTACGTCGTTAGCGGACGGTTCAAACTTGCCAGTTTTACATCGTGGTGGACGGTCAGTGCCAGTTTAGCGTCATGGCAGACGCGTGAAGGGCGTGCCAGTTTTACGTCGTAGCAGATGTTTGTTGCCAGTTTAGCGTCATAGCGGACGACGGTGGCCGTACCTAATATTCACACTGGAGATGCAATTATATGTAGTACCACTTTAGATATATATGATTGACAGGATTTGGTAACTTGTTGCCGTTGACATCCGCTAACCTGAATGCTCCATTGCTATATACATCAGTCACCAAGAAAGGGCCCTCCCAGTTGGCAGAGAATTTGCCTATTGGTTCGCGAACAACCTTGAGAACTAAATCTCCTTTCTTGATCGGACGTTGCTGAAGATTGTGATGATGCTTTTGCTTATGCTTGTCTTGATACTTTTCGATTGTATCAAGTGTCTGTATTCGCTTCTCTTCTACTGAATCCAAATCCATGATCCGAGACTTGGTGTGTTGAGCCTCATTTATAATCGTGGAGAGGACCATTCTTAGAGAAGGAATTTGCAACTCAAGGGGCAGCACTGCTTCAGATCCATAGACTAGGCTATAGGGTGTACTCTTTGTAGCCGTCCTACATGTAGTATGATATGCCCATAGCACATAGAGGATTTTTTCGTGCCATCGTCTCTTGTTACTATCGAGCATTTTATTGAGCAGATTGATGATGACCTTGTTTGTTGCTTCAGCTTGACCATTCGCTTGTGGGTAGTAGGGCGAGGAAAAATATTGTTTAATGCCAAGGCTNTTTTTGTGATAGCCTTGGCATTAAACAATATTTTTCCTCGCCCTACTACCCACAAGCGAATGGTCAAGCTGAAGCAACAAACAAGGTCATCATCAATCTGCTCAATAAAATGCTCGATAGTAACAAGAGACGATGGCACGAAAAAATCCTCTATGTGCTATGGGCATATCATACTACATGTAGGACGGCTACAAAGAGTACACCCTATAGCCTAGTCTATGGATCTGAAGCAGTGCTGCCCCTTGAGTTGCAAATTCCTTCTCTAAGAATGGTCCTCTCCACGATTATAAATGAGGCTCAACACACCAAGTCTCGGATCNTTTTGAAGCCATAGCCCATGGTGCTACGTGTCCTCCGCATAATCCCTCGTGAACCTCGCCAATGATACGCTGTGTTTGGTCCTTATTAATGCAAGTAAGCAACACACCATCAAAAGAGTGTCTACAGAGAGTACTGTCTCCTATGATTACATATTGTCTAGCTCGCTTGCGGATTGCATCTTTCTGTGCACGTGTCAATTCATGTGGTAGCTCACCTTGTAAAAGGTAAGTTTTAATGTTTTTGTACCATTCTGGCGTGCTTTCTTCGAGAAGAGAAGATATTTGCGCCGCCTGAACAATAGGACCTGTACAATCTGTTATTAAAGTAGGACAAGTGTCGAATAGATGTGAGGGCACGTTTAAGGCCAGTGTAGCTAGTGCATCGGCCAGTGTGTTATCATTCCGTGGCACGTGTTGGGCATCGATGGTCGTGAATTGCTTCAGAAGATCTTTAGCCATATTGCAGTAGGGCTGCAGATGTACAGCTTTGCAGGCGTAGACTCCTGTGATCTGATTGATGATGAGCATCGAATCACCCCTAATTGCCAAGTGTCGAACATCGAGTTCGCTGGTAGCTAGTAATCCTTTGAGAAGCCCCTCATACTCTACCACATTATTCGTACAGGGGAAGGTCAAGCGATAAGTGTGAAGACGTACGTCCTTAGGTGATAGCGTAATAACGGTGGCGGCACTGCCACCTCTAGTGGTTGAAGCTCCGTCGAAATACAACGTCGCCTCGGGGCCTGTTAAAACAGGGCTTACACTATGTACATATTCATCTAGAAATTCAGGCTCTATGGTTGCCTGACTGTCTATGGGAGATGTTACTAATTGGTCGGCTATCGCTTGACCTTTCATAGAAGATTGGCCAATGTAATGTAGATCGAATTCTGCCGTGATAGCCTTCCAATGAGCTATTTTGCTACTTTCGTATAAGCTATGCGTAATGGCGCTAAGGATGTTATTTTTACAGATGATGTTAACTTGGCTACGGAAAAGATAATGTCTACATTTCTTGAGCGTAAATACTAATGCTAAGCAGTTATGCTCTACCTCGTTGTACCTTGTTTCATACACACATAGAGCGTGACTCAAGTAGTAGATGGGTACTTCCGACCCATCATTCCTCCTTTGACAGAGTAACGCTGCTAAGGCTACGTCTGAGGTCGCGAGGTAGATATAGAATGGTTGATCCCTTTGTGGCGGGAAAACTGTTGGTAGGCATTGAAGCTCTTGCTTCAAGCTGTCGAATGCTCGCTGACAATTGTCCGTCCATTCGAAATTAACCCCCTTTTTAAGCAAATGTTGCATAGGGTGTAACTTGTCGGTTAATCTCGAGATGAACCGCTTGATAAACTGTAACCTCCCCTGTAATCCGCGTAATTGCTTAAGACTTGTAGGGGGTGCTAGTTCAACAATGGCTTTGACTTTATTAGGGTCTACGCGTATGCCAGCCTCCGATACCACAAAACCTAGCATGCGTCCGGTTTTAACTTCGAACACACACTTTTTTGGGTTGAGTCGGAGATCGTATTTAGAGCATCTTTTGAGAACTAACTCCAGATCCTCTGAATGATCCTATGACTTTAAAGACTTAACAGCTATATCGTCAACATAATCATTCAGTCTCCCTAAGAGGTAATCACTAAAGATGTATGTCATAGCTCGTTGATACGTTGCTCCGGCGTTTTCTAAGCCAAAAGACATCATGGTGTAGCAAAAGGTCCCCTAGAGTGTCATAAACGTTGTTGTTAGCTGGTGCTCTGGGTTAATGTGTATTTGATTGTAGCCTGAGAAGCCATCCATGAAGGACAAAAGTGCATCTCCAGCGGTTGTATCCACTAATTGATCGATACTCGGCAATGGGAAGTTATCGTTGATTGTAGCCTTGTTCAAGTCCCAGAAGTCTATACAAATGCGTATTCCTCCGGTCTTTTTGGGAACTACTACAATATTGGATACCCAGTCCGAGTAATCAACTGCGCGAATAAAACCTGCCTGGTACAGCTTAGTGATTTCATCACACACTGCTAGCGTGACTTCGGGCTTGATCTTTCGTGCTTTTTGTCTAACGGCTTTGATATGAGGATCTAGGATTATGTTGTGTTGAATTAACCTTGGGTCTAGTCCTGGCATATCCTCGTATGACCATGCAAACACCGTAATGTTATCCTAGAGAACCTGTTTTATGTCATCACTTACCTTTTGGTCTAATAGAGAGCTAACCTTGAGGGTTTTGGTCTCACCCCTATGCGTAACCACAGAGACCTCGTTGAGCGGATCTTCGGTTACATCTCGAGCTTCCAGTTCTAGCGTGCACATCGATTGCCCTGGCTAGTCTAGAGATGTTTCCGACGTGGCTATGATTGTGTCATTAATGGCTAGGTTGGTTTCTATTAGTGTGGGATCAAGTTGTCTAATGATTTCACCATGTGAGCTTGTTAAAACTAGTGGTGCAGACAAAATTTCGTCCATCCGTGAATTATCCTGCAAAAGTGTCAAATGCGAGAGTAATTAGAAAGATACTAAGTCTAGTGCAATAAGTGTTGAACGAATAACGTTTAGTGTAGTGTACAGGAAATGATGTGACGTTGCTACGTAAAGGTAACTAAATTTTAATGTTTGCGAACAGCTTGTAATTAATGAGACCTGATTATGAGAAGATAAGATACAGTAGTTTAGGGTCGTTTCGGATCGTAATGCGTGCGATATCTGACGCAATTAATGCCTTGATCCTCGGGTTCTAGCTCATACTAACACCAGCATTAGGGCAAGTCTCGCTGAAATTGGGTATCAAGTCGGTTAAATTTTGCATATAAGTAGGCAGTTTTCAGTAAGAACAGGTTGTTGGCTATCGCGAATTCGAATTTCTAACTGTTGCAAAGCGGGAGGAAGAGGAGCAGAAGATTAGAGCGTGTAGTTTGCAAAGACGTGAAAGTGTGAAACTATGTAGGTTTTGAAACTATGATAATGGCGCCTAAAGCGAAGAGGAAGAACGCAAAATTGACTTAAATCAACGAGGTGCAAGAGAATCTGGAGCGCGCTTCGCAGGCGGTGGTCGAAGTGAGGGACCCTACGCCTTTGAACCGATAGGCCATTCTTTGCGTACGTGTGTTGTTTTAGCAGTGTTTATTCCTGTAGTGTTGTTCGCGTAAATGAGGGTTTTAAACCATGAACCTCGCATTAAGATGAGGGTTTAATGGGGTGCGTTTGTCGCCGTTGTCGGGGACAAACCTTGCACTGTCGCAAGGGTTTGAGCGATTTTGGCATGAATGGCTGAGCCTAATTTGTAGGTTTTCTATATTTAAACATGCAAACGTGAATATAGACGTTGATCTATTTATTGCATTTTTTGTATAGTGTTATGCTAAAGCCTGTCTTAATCGTCCTAGACATCATTGGGGTTTTGTGGTGCATAAACCCGATCGTGCCTAATGTCCCTCCCCCGCAAACTCTGTTGCATGGGAGGGCCATATGGTTTTGAAGGGGTGCGCTGGAGTTTCTGTAGTTTTTACTGCATAACTACAGTGTTATTATATGGTCTAATTTGTCAGGAGATGTTGCTGGTGCCATTTTTGAGCACCTGTTAGTGGGTTCCATGCAGGGAATTTTGGCCTTCTTAACAGACGGAGCCATCGATACTAGTCGTCCCGAGGACCGAGAACTTAGCGCCCGAGGTTTGAGGTGCTTAGGCTAGATCTAGGAAATGGCCCAGTTTAGTTGCTACCACGCATACAATACTTTGTTCGTGGCCTGCCATGTCTCAACCTATTTCCAGAACCCCCCAGGCACAGTGTACTACTCAGGCGGGTAAGCGATTTTGTTGGCTATATTGTCATTATGTGTCTATTATCTGAGTTTTGTAAAACTTAAGATGAGCCTATGTGGTATGGTACAGGTTTTTTATCCATGAAAACAGGTTGGTAGGCGATGGTGATACTTTGTCATGGACCAAAACAGCGATAAAGGCGTTTACCTCGACTAGCAATGTACGCGCTGGTGTGATGGGGCAGATCGGCTTCAACATTCATGAGTACCCCACCCGTTATGCTGACGCTTTCGAGAATTGCCAGAATCTTGGGTGGCTACATGACGATTGGACCTTTGATCCGCCCCTTACCGTTGCGGACGTGCAGAGGAAACTTCCTCCGTTTCCTTTGCCATTCGGACCTGGTGAAACTACTGCATATTCTATTGTTGCGTGGTGTAGTTGTGAATTGTGAATATTGCGTAACGGTGTTTTGTTTGACTTATGTTGTACATTGTTCAATCAGGGAATCCCGGGAGATTACCCTTACCATTTCCGGCCGCGAGGCGAATACTGTCCTCTTTCGCTACGGCGACATCAAAGAAGCACAATGCTGGCTCGGCCACGTAGTGGCCCCAGTTGCGGTGGTCTCGAAGATACGAGAAGTGAGGCTAATGCATTTATTTTTAGCCACGATCCCTAATGTTTCTGTTAGTGAAATGTTAACCCTTGTCAACTCCTTTAGCGAAAAGGTTGAGCACTTTTTCATGCGTGTGCATAACGTACGTGTAAGTTTTGATATCGATGCTCAGCTTTTCGTTGACCTTTTCAGCATCCCCTCTGATGGTCTCCCCATAGAGGAAAAGGCGAAGAGGAATCTCGACTGCCAGAAGTGGCTGGAGGAGTGGGTAGGGGTCAAGAAGGAGGCTAAAGGGATCCCTTGTGAAAGAATCAACCTAGAAATTGCCAAGACAGTTTATCCTCTTTTTTGGGCCCGGGCTTTCCCCAAAACACTATCGCAGGGGTGATTCTTTTCCCTAGAGTAGACCCGTATTATGTAGGAGGTTATCAAAGAAGGGACCCAGTTCAACTGGGCAAGCTACTTTGTTGAGAGGCTACACACTGAGATGATCAGGCTTTGCAAGAAGCTCGAGTCTCGTTTTAATGTGCATTACGCCTTCTTCGTAGCCTACCTTCGGCGTTTTGCTGAATTCTTGGTCATCCAAAGGGATGGGATCTGGGTGCAACAAGACCGAGACCAGCTATCCAGACCTTGGATTACCCACATTTTCAGCACTACCCGTGGACAGGATCCCCCAGAAGGGATTGAGGACTCTCTGTCTATAACGACCAGAGGTTTGGCGGCGTCTCGACTGCGAGGCCCCGACAGTGTAGGTGGGATAATGCCTACTTACACTGGCGATGCCTCACGAGGGAAATGTTTGGTGGCAAAAATTGTAGAACCTGTGGCTCGGCGTAAAAGGCTTTGTATAACTGAGGCCTTTGCGGAGCCTGGGAGTGGCACAGGTCGAACCGTGGAAGTTAGAGTTCAGCTGAATAAGCCTCCGCTTGGTAAGCATGGAAGAAATGTATTGCGAGTTGTATTATGCAATGTTTATTTAGGATATTTTGAAGTGTCTTAAGTGTATTATGTGATATGACCAGAAAAAGTTACAAAGCAGCTGACCCCCGAAACAGGGGCGGTGATATTAAGTCACGAGGAAGGGGCCCCAATTTTAGAAAAAGAGGCCCCAGCTGTCAGGGTGAGCCATGCACAGATTCCCGTGCATGAGGAGGCCCTAACTATTGGGACGCACGACGCACAGACTCTAATGAGTGAAGAGAGGAAGGAGGCAGAAGACGTTGGCGAGCTCCCCACTGTTACTAGTAGAGGTAATGAGCGTGTTAAACATTTTGTATAATGCTATTAATAATTAGAGTGTCTAACTTGACTATGCTATATGAGAAGATGATGCATCTACATCCGTCGCTGTGAGCAGAGCATGGAGAGACTTTCCTGACAAATTCGCCTTCATGGAAGGTGTTGTCAGTGATATGATCGAGCTCCTCGAGCGCATCGATCCTGAAGCTGGTACGCTGTAACTTTAATAGGTTTATTGTATTATACAGTGGTAATGTGCCATATACATTGATAACATTTGCTGTTAGGAGCTCGCCTCCGATGGGATCCAACGGAGCCCATTGATTTGGACATAGTGGAGCCTCCGTCTGATGGGGCAGTCGTGCCACGCCACATTTATGAAGAGATGCGTAAATGTGTGTTACGCTCGACATGCTCCTTATGGGAGAGCAAGGGGGTAAATGAAAACCTCTGGAAAAGGATGCAGAGGTTAGAAAAGAAAAATGAGTCTATGACCAAAGAGGTCGGGGATCTAAAGTCACGATGTGAGTTCCTATAGGCACGGGAAACGGGTGACGAGGAATGGTGTACCGCGGTTATCGACTACTTCCGTTATTGGACCACAATCAAGACCAGTGTGCAAACCAGTTGGGCGTTGGTAGAGTAGCAGATGCAGATAGAGCTGTTAGCTCAGAAAAGCCAAGACTGGAGGGACTACTGCGCAAGTGTGCAAGAATGGGGGCAGAAGGAAAAGAACCACAAACATTTGTATAAGCGAGAAAGTATCGCTTATCATCAACATTATCGTGATTCTACCATTGAAGCCCAATCCTTGCGAGTCTTCTTGGACATCATTGAAGCATCCGAAGACTTCAAGAAGTTTCAAGAGTAGGTGACTGTAAGTGCGTCTCCAGAAAGGGAGGTGACTCTCCCTGGGGACCAAACTACCATCCCTACTTTCTTCCCTGACCCACCTCGCTGGACTAGCGTAGAGAAAGGGAAGGTGAAGGCTGGAGCTACTCTAGGAGATGAAGTGTGGTCTGACCTAACTGAGGATGAGATTATGGAGTGGCTATGGGCCGGCTTGGAAAAGCTTCCCTTTGCTGCGGAAGCAGGGCCATCGCGAGTAAGTTTAATCATGACTAAGTCTAAACTTTCTGATTGCGTTGCCCAGTTTTGTTTTGCTAATATGTTCTCTGTATTTAGGTACCTGAGGAGGATAGAGAAGGCGAGCCAGCTGAGGAGCGAGTACAAGAAGAGGGACGTAGTGATCTAGAACGTCCTTCCGTGGAGCCGGTGCAAGAGCAAGAACCTCATGAAGAGGAAATTCCTCATGAAGGAATACTTCCTAGGAGAGAAGGCCCACTAGAGGACGATTTATTAGGACTAGAGCCAGACTTGAGAGATACTGGTGACAGTGGCATCAGAGGAGATGTGTAATTGTGGTTTACGCATGGTTTTATTGATTGTTGTCAACAATGGTTACGGGGATGACTGAAAGACTAGTGATAAGATTTTGTGACAATTTTAAGTGTTATATATATATATTTTTATCTTTTTGTCTTTTACGTTTTTATCTGCAAAGAGTAAGCATAGTTGTTAACGATTTTGCCTAAGTTATGTTACAACGGAATGGAATTGCTAGTTTAAGGCCATTGCGGGCCATGGCTAGTTTTAGGCCATTGTGGGCCATCTGGCGAGTTTGCGTAATCTGGAAGCTAGTTTTAGGCCATTACGGGCCACAACTAGTTTAAGGCCGTTGTGGGCCCTGACTAGTTTTAGGCCATTACGGGCCATTGTGTGTAATATAAAGAGCATAATTGATGGTAATGTATTTTTTTGTGTGTTTGGGCTAAAGTGATCAAAAGACGTAAATGTGTACATAACAGAAATGTAACAGCGTAAGGAAGGAATGACAAGCGTAAACATTGAAAATTTCTATAGCGTAAACATGCATTGAGTGAAAACGGACTGCTAAGCGTAAACAACGATAATTGGTAAAAAACATGATAATGCGCGTAAATGCTGTTCAGTTCAACCGCTAATTTGCAATTGTTTCTTAACGGCCTTTACGTTCGTTGTTGTGTAAGGGCAAAGGGGTTTACAGTATGACTCCTCTATACCACCATCCTAAAATGGCAGGTTGGCCCAGGCTAAACTGTCCTCATTGGTTTCGGTTTGTTGAGGGATTTGGAGATGGGTCTGATCATCCGATGTTTCTATCTCCGAACCCCATTCTTCCTCAATGTTGTTGACAGTCCTGGGGGTGATTTCATCGCCGCGTATTACAACCTCCCCTCCTGTGTAGGGTAGGTGTATTTCCTGATGTATCGATGATGAAACCGCCCTCAGCTGGGCTAACCAGGACCTCCCTAAGATCAAGTTAAACCCAAGCATCTCCTCGATGACTAGGAATGTGGCATCCGTTGGGAATTGATCTCCTGCCACAAACTCAATATGCACCGTCCCCTTGACCTGAACCCTTGCTCCATTGAATGACTTTACGCATGTTGTCGTCGTGGGAATGATCTGGTCGACTAGACCCAACCTATCCATGATGGGATAAGGAATGACATTTGCAGCGGCGTCGTCGTCCACATGTACTCTCCGGATCAGGTATTGACCGACCCGAATGGTGATGAACATGGGTTCAGTTGTCACCTGACCTTTCTTAAGATCATCTTTGATGGACTCGTTGTGAAAGGTCAGCGAGGTGGACTTAGGTTGTTCAGCTTCAGAAGGAAACATGACAGCGTGTATCGCTTCTTCCTCCGCTGGTAAGCTTTCATCCATGGGTATGGATGTTAGCATACAGACCATAGCATCATGGTGTTTTTGGGATGTCATAAGTAGGTCATAGAGGCTCAGCATTGTATTTTTTTGTTTTAGAGCCTGTTTGACCTACGTAAATGCGTCGAGGAGGTTCTTCTCTCGGCTAGGTTGTTTATTCCCTTTATCTTCTTCCATTCTTCCCAAGAGACGAATCTCCCGAGATGGAATGGTGTCAGTTGGGGGGTTGTTCTTTTTCTCGCCGAGAGGAGGTGGCTGCATTTCTGCACCTTTATCCTATCTCTAAGGTACAGGCGAAGGCACAGAGGCCAGGGGCCTAGGCTTAGGGAAGCCGAGCGTAGAGTGGTCTTTTGTAGCGTTAACAGATGTATCCTCTTGCTTTTGTTTGTTGGGTGGTGGTTGAAGGTTTTGGTTAGAGGTCTGCCTCTGCGTGAGAGGAGCAGCCGATGATTTTGGCGTCCTCAGAATGAAGGGTGCCCTAGGTGTGGGCGCGGACGAGGCTGTGGCTTGGCTATTACTACGTGGCTGAGAGGAATTTTGAGAAGGTGCGTGAATGATGAATGGTGGCCTTGAGCTGCCATTGGCTGTTGATGAAGGGCTTCCCCCCTGTTGTGAGTTGGTAGGTACACGCAAAAAAAAGGTTGTTTGGGTGGTGCCTTCCTCTCACTATCCGTACTCACCACATTGATTGTATAGGGTGCGTCGTTTGCATTCAACGGATCCTTATACACGTGCAATGCTTGGTTTTCCGCATGCGTCGAACTACTGCCTTCCAGTTTCAAATGACCGTCATCGATCATGCGTTAAATGTCGTCCTTCAATGCCCAGTAGTAATCTATGTCATGACCACACAACTAGTGGTAGTCACAAAAACGGTCTAGCCTGAAAGATTTCGGAACTGGTGGCTTGTTAGGTAGGGTTAAAGAAGGATTCTTCAGCAGTTCACAATGACGTCTGTGACGCTTCAGAGCTTCTTCGGATACCCTTTTGGGTTGAATGTATCCGGCCCCTAACAATTGTTTCAATAGTTCTGAATGTTTTACAGGCAGGTCTGTATACTTTGAGCGATCTTTACGCTCAAAGTTTGATTTTGGCTGGGGGGAGCCTTCAGGGGCAGCTGTGTTTTGGCTGGTGCCACTTGCACTGGCCGTGGTCTCATGAGGCACTATAGGTGCCTTCTTGTTCTTGTTCTTTATGCCCTCAGCCAGCGCAACCACTGTCGTTGTTGTCGCTTTACCTTTTTCCTTGCCTTTGTTGTGAGCGTTTTTGTAGGTGACATACGCCGGGTCTTTGCTGGCCTCCGCAGCATCTTGGATGCTTCTAATTTGAGCGAAGGCCTGATGTAAGAAGTTGGGGGAAAGATAATACAGCTTTGACTTGATAAAGTCATTGACTGCTCCTTTGAAGATGGCCAATAAATGTGAGTCCGAGATTGGCTCATGGATTTCATTCAAAGTAGCATTCCAGCGCTGTATGAACTTCTGGACTGGTTCGAGAGGATCTTGTTTCACTCCCATGAGTTGATCTAACGTGACTTCCAGCTTTAAGTTGTATTTAAAGTGAGTCACAAATTGTGTCAGAAGCTCTTCCAAGGTTGAAATGGAAGAGCGTGGGAGGGCTCGATACCAATCTAAAGCTTTCTCTTTCAGAGACATAGCAAAGACGTGGATAATCGTGTGAGGCCACTGTTACAACAATAAGGATTCGGATCTAAAGGTGACCAAGTGAGCGTTAGGATCTCCCTCCCCATTATACTTGGTAAAATGAGGTAAGGACATTCCTAGTGGCAACGACAGCATGGGGACCACTGGACTAATAGGATCATCTTGGTAGAAGTCCATGATCTGTACAGTATCTGAGCCAATGGCCTTAAGATGCCTAACCTTCTCGGTGAGGGTTTGAATAAGTAGAAAGGCTTGGTCCAGACCTGTTGCTGGAGGTGTCTATGCAGGAGGAGAAGGGGGTTGACCTAGAAAACTATGCCAGGCAGTGGAAATGATGGGATGGTTTGGCTGGTAGATGGTGGGGTAGGGATCCCTACAGGCAGGGGGGCCTGTGAAGACCACCACCCACCGGTTTGGGAAGAGGGGTTAGCTGTCACCTGCTGCGCGGGATAAGGATAAGGATATTGCGGAACCATCTGTGGAATATGCGTTGCGGGTGCCACCGAGGGTTGCACACCGTATACCGCAGACTGGTTGTGTTGTGCCGCAGGGTAGGTCCACTGACTCGTGGCAGGCTGATGGATAGGTATCTGTGGCTGCACGACGGCGGTGATCTGTCGGGTTGGAGGGGACGGCAGCGATAAATTTTGCATTGGGCGAGTTGTGGATATGGCTTGGGGTTGGATCTGCGGGATAAAATATGGCACGGTGGATGCTGGAACCACCATCGAAATCCTGAGTACACGTGGTGATGAAATCGCCCCCATGTTATTGTGAGGTATTTGCACTTGCAGCCCAGATGGCTGCGTAGTGGCTTGTGGAATGACAAGGATGTGCATCTGTGTGGTTATGGCTAGGTTAAGAGGAGCGGCTTCTCTGTTGTAAGGAAACAGGGGATTTATGTACATGTGGGGGCTCAGAGTATGGAACGAATGTTCAGATTGGGCTGCAAATTCATTCTCTTCCTCCTCCCCATTCTGGGGCTCCAGCGTAGCCCATGTAGCCTGGCTCTTGGCCATGACCAACTGTGTTATAATTTCATGTTGATGGTTTGTTAAAGGGATAATGTCATAGGCTGTTAGGGTGAAATCTTGGCCCCCTCGATGGATCATCTCGAAATTCCGCTTCGCCTCGATTTCGGCTCGACTAAGGGCAAGCTTTGCCTGGATCTTAACGTAGATGAAGTTGTATTCTTCTAGGGTTATGACCGTGAAAATAGGGTCTTTGCTCTGTAGTCTCAATGACCTACATGATGGTCCCTGAGGTCCTGCTGCACCAGAAGCTGATCTGGTGACAGTAATAGGGTTCACAGATGTGGCACCCAAATCAGCGGCGACCATGGCGGTTGTGGTAGTGTATATGGAATCCATTGATCAAATATTTTGACGACAATGTATGACTGAATCTAAACGATGGCTGACAAAAAGATCACGAATAGGCTTTCTACCCTATAGGATTCCAAAGGAATCGTTCCTGTGACCGATCTACACCACACGATTTGCCGTAAACTTCCGTAGAGGTATTACGTTTACAGTTTTGGGTATAAATCGCTAACAGGGCTACCCAAAAAATATGGATCGGAGCCTAGGCCCTCCTTCTAGCATCAGAAAACTATAACGATGTAAAATGTCGGCAGTTGGAATACCAAACAAAATCCGTGTACACAGTCTTAACCACGGATCCCTGCGAGGGCTGTGCTGGAGAAAACGAATCCGCAGTGCCCTGAACGGTCTTGTCGATCAGACAGGGACTTACTAAATCAGTAAACCGATGAAGATTATGAATGTTGCATGGAACGATTTGATTCGATGGGTCGAAAAATGAGAGAAAAACAATGTAGATGAATTATAACGATGATAATGCTAACACGGTAAAAGGAATCAGACACGAGAGAAACGCGTGATTTTAAGATCTATGGCTTTGACCTGAAAAAATGAATATTTTGTATATCGCATTACACTGGGGAGACCCCGATTGCCTTGTGTGAAGCAGACACAAAATAACAAGGAAAACTATCTAAGCAGAAATACAGAATGGAGCTCGATCTACCTCGTAGGCCAGAGATGGGATGCAAGGAAGGTCAAGTTCTAACGTCTATTGATCAACTGCTTCTGACCAATAGAAACTCATAAACCACACTAGGTGATCTTTCGATCTCTGATCTGCTCCTTTTGCCTTAGGTAGTCTTTGCTCGAAACTGCCGACGATCACCAATGGAGAAAGTTGTGTCTTCGCCAAAGGGGTAATCGCTCCTGCTGCCAATGCTCAAGAAAAATGTTTCCTGTCTCTGTTAAAAGATGGTGCTGCCAAAAGATTGCTGAAAATGCTGCTCTCTCTTTCTCTCTCTTTTTCTCTGTGTCTCTATTGTTTCTGTGTTTTTTCTTTTCTTCGCCAACTAGGATATTTATAGGTTTGACAATATGTGGGGAATGCATGGCTGTGATGACACATGTTTCAAACCTTTCAGAAGGTCGTTGACTTGACCATTCTTGTGTTGAAATTCATGACTACGCACAATACACGCATCTACGTATTGTGGGTATGGATGACAAATGTGGATTGGGCATGTCTCAGTTGATTTTGGGATGCATTACGCTTGTACGCATTGCGTCGCGTGCAAGAGCGTAATAAAGTACACATGTAATGGACTCAAGTTGCTTTACACTTGTTCATGCTGCCAAGCGTAGTGAAGCGTAAACAACGATTAACTTGGTGATGGATTACGCTGCGTACGCTGCGTTGCGTAACGAGCGTAACTTGATTTGGTGCGCTTCCTTTGGATTCTCTTTGGCATTTTCGAAGCCCATTACGCTGCCTTGCATAACAGAGCGTAAATATGCCCTTGGACAAAATACTTAGCAAAATACATGAGAGATCGCATATTACACTGCTTAGGCCTTAAGCTTTGCCAAATCTGCTGAAGTAAACTGCCTTCGAATGTCAGACTATGTTACGCAAAGCATCATTACACTATGTTGCATGCTATAGCGTCAAAATGGAAAACATAGTAAGATAAGAAATCTGCAAAAGGAAACCGAAGCCTTGATGCCGCGCACCTCTTTGCCTTGCCTTGCCTTGTTCTCCTTTTTGGAATCCTGTCATGTACTCTTGCCCGAATCACGAATCTTCACCTGAGGCCGACTCGTAATTTTCACGGTGTTTCAGATATCTTAGTTTCCTAAGTGTGTGCAATGAAAATATTTAATTAACTAATGGCTTTGTATAACTCTCCAGCATCCATTCTCACTCTCCAGATACATCTTGAACCAGTGTAACACTACTAGGATTACCAAATGCTAATCGTTACTAGGTTACTAATTGTTCCACGTATGCTCGAAGTCGTTGTGCTAAGTGTGCTAACTCGTTGATAATTAACAATTTAATGGAAATAACATTGATTAACTATTAAAAGCATCAAATAATAGTAAATAACATGAAATGTAATAATTAAGCTATTCTTAATGTTGCAAGGTTTATCATAAAGTTTGTCTTTATTTCTGGTCACAAGGTGTGCTTAGGTACACAATGCTCAAATAAAGATCTGTTCACTCTATGACTCCTACTACGGGTACTTAGAAATAATTCTAACTCTAGAAGGGAAAAACTACAAGAGTTCGGCTAAGGGACTAAAAACTAATTGCAAAACCAAGTGCCTTGGTCTCTTATTTATAGGCAATGAGATAGGTTTCAACATCGCATGTTTGATATCGCTTTGGTACCTCCAATATCATGTTTCCAATATTGAGGGCCCAATATCATGGGTTTGATATCATGGATGCAATATTGGGACTCATCATACCCCCACAATTGAATAAAAATTCATCCTTAAGTTCCTTTCAAAATATTGGGAAGGTATGGAATTATTGACTGAATGATGATTGACGGTGACATGGAATGACTGACTCAAAGTGCTTGGTGAACTGATCGACAAACATATTACAACATTGGTATTCATAACCATTGTGGTGAACACTATACATAGATGACATCCAGACCCTCATTTGACAGCTTGGAGAGAGAGAGAAAAAAAGAAGAAGATGAGGTGAGTTGTTGCCAATGTCAAAATTGTGCATACCATTATTCATCCATGGCCATATGATTAAGCGTGTTCCTTAAGTAAAATTTCTAGCTCCAGTCCATATTGAGTACACCCTCCTATCCAAGTCCACTATTCATGTGATTGCCATCTACACAGACAACACAGTCATGAATTAGCAAGGATAGATAAGGTATAATGTAATTGATACCTTACCTAGATATGAAGTACATTGGCTAGGTTGTGGGTATGGAAGATACTAGGTTAGAGGTTTGTAACTGATAACTACCCAAGGTGTAGGGGTGAGATAAGTAATGAAATGAAAAACTTGTGATAGGCCCCCACAACTAAGAGTAAGCCTTCGGTAGCAATAGGGTGTAAAATAAAAAAATAAGAAATATGAGAGAAATCACAACAGTGAAGCCAATAAAATAAAAAACAAAAATGGATGTCATGGATGGGGTGAAACGAGAAATAGTTGATTGCAAGAAATGTTTAAGGGAAAATAATTAGAAATTTCATCAAAAAGGAATGCTAGTGGGTCCTCCTCAAAGTAGGCTCATGCCCTTTATGCCTTGATAAACCCACAAACCAAAGAGTCCGTAGGCTCTAGAAATGACATATGGAAACAATGGTTAAGAACTTACCCACAAGAATTTACCAAAGAATAACAATGCATTAACCAAGTTATAGACTAATCATAAACCTGGCAATGAGGTGGAATATAGAAAGAAATATGGAAGGAAAAGAGAGACTGGAATGGGATCCCCAAAATCAAATTTGTGTAAAGTCCCTTGTGTATTGTGTGGTTAAGGTGACTTAATAAAATTTAGTCCAAATCTAAATTCAAACTAACCACATCCAGTAACCTCGCATCAACACACATGACCAACCCATCCTCCTGAAGCAACAAGAATGTTATTGCAGAGCAACAACCATTCCAACAAGAGAAGAACATAGGAGCAGGAAGTGAGAAAGGGCCTTAGTTAGAGGGAACCTTTAGGCATGGGTAACATGTCTTTCTAGTGCCATAACTAGTGCTTGTAGCCCATGGTTATTTACTATGTCTAAGGGGTGTGCTTTGAATTTCCACAGGTTTTTTTTGAGTGAGAATCACACCATGCGAAGACTTATTTGATTTAGTCGACTTCCTGATATTGGTCAATAGTGGAATGGTAGAAAACCCATGAAAAGCATCTAAGTACTCAAGAGAATGGCCAACACACATGCGTTGAATCCCCTTGAAGTCAGACCCTTTTCAATCTATTTGAATATTTCCTTGGTTTGAAGAATATCAAGCTACAAATTCATTAATAAGTTTGCTTAGAAAAAGGAACAATACATTTCAAAAAAAAGGAAGACCATAGAGTTGAATGGATGAATGGATGATGTCGAATCATTGCTTATTTCATCAAAAGAAACGATATCTTAGCATCAACATTAAAAGTCAAAGGTAAAAATAAAACATTAGTAGTCAACACTATTATAGTACAATCCACCATCATGAGCACTTATTATACGATGAGTGAGAGTAATTCAAACAAAATGTAATAGAGAAAGAAATAGTAAAAATTTTAATGATGGTGTAAAACAAAAATAAGTAAATATGAAAAATTTATAAAACAAAATGTGTAAAACAAAAAAGACAAAAGAAATTGAGGGCTTAGAATAACTAGCATTGGCGGCCATCTCCCCCATGACTGAGTGAGAAGGAGGAGATCCAAAATAATGAGCAAGGTTGTCCATTAATAGAGGTAGTGCTAGTGCTAGTGCTAGCTATTTTAGGTTCATGGAAAGGTTTGGTTTGCTGGATGTTGATCAATAATTTCCTACCCAGGCTTTCAGGTTTATAGATCATCATGGCTCCTAAAGAAAAAGTTTCATGAATGATATAAGGTCCTTTCCACAGCGTTTGAAATTTAGTTCGTTGTGGCACATGTGTGGAATTCCAATATAGAAGCTTATCTCTTGGTTGGTATTTTAATTTTCTAATTCTTAGATCATGATGTTGTTTGTTAAAGGCCTTGTGTAGTTCATTAGATGACAGGATGGCTAATCGATTTTCATCTAGCAAGTTAAGGTTCATTAACCACTCTTTCTATGCTAGATTGAGGTCAAGGTTGACGGAACATGCTATAGGTAGTGTACAAAGCTCAACTTGGATAGGAAGTGTTGGAAGTTTACTATACACTAACTCATAGGGAGAATAGCCTATAGGGAGTTTTGATGTGGAGAAGTATGTCCAAAGAGCATCATTTAGTTTGGTGCTCTAGTTTGACCTATAATTAATAATGGTTTGTATCAATATCTTTGTGATCTTCCTATTGGTGACTTTGGCTTGACCATTCGCTTGAGGATCATATGGTGTAGTTAGCTTATGCTCAACTCCTAAGCATTGCACCTGTAAAATGTGTACCATTATTAGAAATGTGTACCATTATTAGAAATAAGTGCATGAGGTATGCCAAACTTGTTTATGATTTATTTTTGGACAAATCGTGCAGTAGATGATGATGTACAGTCAGTGACAATAGCTACTTCTACCCACTTTGTAAAATAGTCAACAGTAAAAACAATGTAGGCATTTCCATTGGACATCAGTGTAATGGGCCCCATAAAATCAATACCCCATATGTTGAAGGATTCTAAAGGTTGAATCCATTGTTGTGGATCCTCCATTCTAGCAGTCATTCCCCCATTATGTTGGCAATGCTCACAAGATTGGATGAAATGATGGGTGTCCTGAAATAATATAGGGCAATAATATCCTACAAGCAATATTTTAATGGCTATTTGTCTCCCAATGTAATAATCCCCACAAGGGCCTTTATGAGCATCTTGGAGAACTCTCAATTGATCTACATAGGGAACACACCATCAAACCAAGTCATCGAAACACACCTTGTAAAGGTTTCCATTGATCTCCAGGAAATGTTTGACTTGTTAGAGAAACTATTGTTTCTTTCTAATGTCTAGCCCTTATGGTGTTTCTTGTGTAAGAAGATAAGTAAGAACACTAATATACCAATTTGTATTTTTGGGTGATTGATCATTTATGACACTTACAAAGAGAAGTTCATTAGGGAAGTGATCAAAAATTGGGTATTCATCCTCTTTGTTGTCCATCGCAGCTGAGATAAATGATCAGCAACAACATTCTTGGTGCCTTTGTGATCTATCATCGTGAGGTCAAACTCTTGTAATATCACAAGCCATCATATCATGCAAGGGCTCACCATTGGTTTATTCATAAGGAATCAAATCACACTATGATTTGTATGTATAAATACCTTATAACCTAGTACATAGTGCCTAAATTTCTCTAGTGCAAATACTGCGGCCATTAATTCTTTTTTTGTTGTGGTATAGTTGAGTTGTGCACCAACAATACTTCAACTTACATAGTGAATGTAATAGGGACATTTTTGGTCGTCTAACTGTAAATTGGATGCATTAGTCATTATGTGGAATGGTCTAGACTAGTCAGGAGCTTGTAGAATGGGTGTTTCTATGAGCTTCTGCTTCAAGGTTTGAAAAGATAACTCACATTCCCTAGTCCATTCAAAGGGTACATCCTTTTTCATTAATTCCACCAATGATTTTGCAGTTTTTGAAAAGTTCTTGATGAAGCATCTATAATAGCCAGTATGTCCAAGGAATGATCAGACGTCTTTTATAATTTCAGGTTGATGAGTGATTCCTTGGATGACTCTAATTTTTTTAGGATTTACCTCTATCCTGGTTTGTGAAATTTTATGCCCTAATACAATGCCCTCTTGGACCATTAAATGTCTTTTCTACCAATTAAGCCTTAGGTTGGTTTCAACATACCATTTGAGCACTTGCTCTAATCAGTCCAATGCTTGTTCAAAGTCCACTTCCTAGGTGGAGAAATTATCCATAAAAACCTCCATGCCACTCCTTATCTACTACTAAAATATACTTAGAACTAGATGTTGAAATGTTACTAGAGAATTGCACAAGCCAAATGACATCTACCTATATGCAAATTTTCCCCAAGGACTCGTGAATGTAGTCTTGGATTGGTCTTCTAGTGCTATTTAAATTTGATTGTACCCACTATACCATCCAAAAAACTATAGTAGCAATGCCCTACAATGGTATCTAAAACTTGGTTAATGAATGGCAATGGGAAACGGTCTTTAAATGTTGCCATGTTTAATAGCCTAAAATCTATACACACCCTCCATTTACCATGTTTTTTGGGCACAATGACTAATGGACTAACCCATTCATTGTTAGAAATGGGATAGATGAACCTAGCCTTCAGAAGTTGTTCAATTTCTTCTTTAACTACTTGCTTAAGTTTTGGGTTTAGTTGTTTTTGTGGTTGTTGTCAAGGCTTAATAGAGGGGTCAGTGTAAATTCTATGTTGGCATATCCTAGGATCTATTCTATTTAATTCAGGATATGACCAAGTAAAGGCTTTTAACCATTTATTTACCATCTTCAGTAGTCTTTCTTTTTGTTGAGGAGTGAGCTTAGCGTTAATGATTACTAATTTTCCATTCTTGAGAAATGTATACTCTATACCGGTGGGCAATGGTTTTAAGTCAAGGGGCTCTTGCTTAAACTCGTCAAGGATTTCCAACTTTTCCCAATTGATATTTTTGATGTCAAGACTTAGAAGTTCATGATGGACTTGCTCTAATGTATCTATGCTATTGATATAGGAGCAAGTCAAGCTCTTAGTTGGTTCCGTGCATAAAGTTGAATTGCTCTCTCAGTCAGTTGTTAGCCATTGAGTGCCTTCCTATCTTGTGGTTGCAACATATAGGCATCTTTGTATGTTAGTTATTTGCGCACACTAGTTGCATGCAGGTAATGTTAAGCATTGTACAAACTAGGACTTCTACACGCAGTTACACCCTATGTCACTATATGCAATGCATGGAACTTTCTTTTTCTTGATCTTTCCAAATGTATTTTCTTTTGATATTTCTAGGAAAAGATCACATATTCCTAGGTGCACATCAATCATACTTAGCAATGCTCTTCCCATTATGATTGGGAAGTCCCCCTTGTAGTTGTTGACTTGGATCACTAGGAAATTGGCTAGATATGACCACCCACAAATAGTGGGGACAATGTCCTCCACTAGTCCTAATGGGATAGTGATGGACTAGTTAGCCAACTCTAAACGAATCTTACTCTTTTTTAGTGGAGGTAGGTTCCAGGCTTTGTACATTGCTTGAGAGATTAAGTTGACACTAGAACTTGAATCGAAAAGAGCTTTGCAAGGCTCATTCCCAGCGATTTGCAAATATATAAGAGGACTTCCAGGATCAAAGAATTTCCTAAGAAGATGGCCAACTTTAATCCAATCAGTGATGGCGTGAGTTAACATGATAGTGTGCGTTGAGTGTGAATTTTGGTTTGAAGGAAGCTCTAAAGATTCAAATGGTGGTGAGGGATTTGGAGAATTAGTCTCTTGTGGTTGTAAGGACTTGGTTGAACTATTGGTTCTAAAGAGAGGTCTTTTCTTTGATCGGTTGTCCAAACCCACAGTAGGTTGAGGATTGATAGCCCTTATAGCATTATGTTGTTGCAGCTGGGTAGGAAGCTCACCTTGCATAGTTGGAGTAGGTGGTAATGGAGCTAAGGGTTGAAGAGGTGCAGTTAGATGAGAAGGATAGTACATATGTGAAACATCATTCTTAGGAGAAGGAGTTCTATAGTACTCATGGGTTTGGTAGTGAGGCTGAGGAGCGACGTGACTAGTAGAGTCACGTGAAGAGATTGGCTACTAAACGTAGTACCCGTATGGGTGAGGTTGATGGTAAGGGTATTGTTGATGTGGTAGTGGCATTCCCCATGGCTATGGGTGTTTCCATTGTTGATACTATTCATTTGGTTGTGGTGGAGCTCCACTTAGATAATATGTCAAGGGTTGGTGGAACTGCCTTAGGTTATCTTGAGGATAAGGTAACCTTATGGGTTTTTGTCGTTTGTTTAATTATAGGTTTAGTGCATACATCCCAGACTCTTGTAGATGTGACACTACTGGGCAACATCCTTTAGGATGGTCATATTGGCAAATTTCACATCCATCATCATTGTCTATGTCCTAATCCACAACCTCTTCAATGACAGCAACTTTGCCCTTACCCTTGTTACGTGCATACTCATCTTCTTTCTTTTTCCTTTTCTCTCAATCACTACTTTATTCTCTAGACTCCTCTACTATTTTAAGAATGGTTTGAAATTTATCATCTAGGGAGTTCCACATTTGATCTACCTTTGCCAATACTTTTTATACAAATTTTTGAATGGGCAAAGTCTTTCTATTCATCATCTCTTCAAGTGGTGACTCTTCTTCATCTTCGCAAAATCTAATTTCCTTCTTTCGAAGGGAAGGATCTCTGTTATACTCCTCCACACTTTCTCTTTTCCTTAACTCGCCTTCCTCCTTGGCAACTTGCTCCAAAAATCTTTGTATTTGGTGGGCTCTAGGCTTGGATAACCTTCCTTAGGTGTAAGTCCCAAGGGTTCTTCGTATTTTGTACCTAAGCCCATCCACAAGATGGCATAGTTGTTCCTTTTGTGAGTAACCATGGCTAGGGCAACGATGTAATAATGTATAATATCGATCCATGGCAGCATCCAAGGGTTCATTTCCTCCTTGTTTCCATCCCTGGATTTTCTTACATAGGTTGGACACTTGGGAGTACATTTGATATTTATTGTTAAATAGCTCTCACATGGTACTCCATCGATGAATGGATTTTGGTTCTAAGGATTGGTACTAGCTTTCTACTTCCTTGATCAGTGTCCGTGGAAATAACTTTATTTTTTGCCACTTGTTTTCTATATTTTGCAAGGCACATGCATTGTGGAATGCCTATAAATGGTTTTGAGGATTAGCATTGTATCTCCCTTCAAATTGTGGGATGTTATTCATGTTTAGTCTCTTGATCCTACTATCCTTTTGGTGTATTGTTGAAATCCTAATAGCCTATGTGATATCTAACATACTTCGGGTGGTGAGTAGGGGTTCATCGTGATCATATTGTCTATTGCGTCTATGATGCCTATACTGTTCCCTACTCTCCCTTCTTTTGTGATGTGTCTCTCTAGAATGCCATTTTCCCCTTTCTCGATTATTTTGTCTATGATCTCTATTTTACTTACCATTGTCCTCATGGTCTTTCCCTTTGTGACTACATTCAGATCCCAAAGGAGAAGGGGAAGGAGATGATGAAGGTGAAGAGAAAGGAGGACTAGCATCGTGACAACACTTGTCACTTTCTCTTTGGTTAGAATGTCTATCATTGTCATGTGTTTGTGTTCCTTTTTCAGACCCTTTATGTCCATTGGTACTAGAAACTGGGTTATGAATAGCTGGGTGAAGATTCTGATACACAACTCCTTGACTGAAGTCAACGAGAGGAACATTGTTTTGTGGAAAACCTACCAAGATTGGTTCACCACCCTCGTTTTCACCTAGAACATACGAGACATCCTGAGATCACTTCCCCTTCATGGATTTGTAATGTCTCTCTTGTTGCAAATCCCTTTGGCATTTTGCCTTCGTGGGTCAATAATCTCTCGAATCTTGTTCATGCACAACGTACTTCGATTGTAAGTGCTGCATACCAATTCGTGTGAGAGCACAAAGAAGCATGCCTGGGATTAAGCAATCAGGAGGTAATACTATGTTACCTTCTAAGTCATGCCATCACAATTGTTCATCCTAGTAGAGGATAAAGGTGAAGTCCGGTACATACTCATTGGGATGAGTGTATACCAAGCAAAACTATTGGGGCATTGGCTGATCATCATGTGCACTCTACCTCTGATTGTTCATGGTGTCAGACTTAGGCGATGAAGCACTCGCATAAGAAGAAGGAGGCATGATTGATTATTCAGTGTGAAATATTCTTTTTTGATTATTGTAGGATAACTAACCCTAAGGGTTTGTTCCAATGATGAAAGGATTTCTTAAGTTCTAATCAGCACACAAGCAATAAAATCCTTAGCAATGATGCCAATGATGAGCGGCAAGGTACCCCTACACCCAACCCTATGAATACGTGCGTTCACGCACAATCAGGTTGAACTCCAAGGATTAAGTGCTTATGTACTTACATAAAACAAGGATGGGTTATGCGATCGTTTCCTTCCCAAGCTTACTTGTAAGGCACAATTGTATGGTTAAGTAAACTTGAGGTATATGATTTTTATGATTTTTATGTTTTATATCTTAGTCTCCTAAGTGTGTGCAATGAAAAGATTTAATTAACTAACGGATTTGTATAACTCTGATGTGAATCAAATCCTAACACCAGCATCCACTCCCACTCTCCAGACACATCCTGAACTAGTGTAACACTACTGGGATTACCAAACATTAATTGTTACTGGGTTACCAAGTGTTCTACATATGCTCGAAGTGGTTTTGCTAAGTGTGCTAACTCGTTGATAATTAAAAATTCAATGGAAATAACATTGATTAACTATTCAAAGCATCAAATAATAGCAAATAACATGAAATGCAATAATTAAGCTATTCTGAATGTTGCAAGGTTTATCATAAATTTCATCTTTATTTCTTGTCACAAGGTGTTCTTAGGTACACAGTGCTCGAATAAAGATCCATTCACTCTATGACTCCTACTGTGGGCACTCAGAATTAATGCTAACTCTAGAAGGGAAAAACTGCAAGAGTTTGGCTAAGGGACTAAAAACTAACTACCAAACCAAGTGCCTCGGTCTCTTATTTATAGGAAACGAGATAGGCTCCAACATTGCATGTTTGATATCGCTTTGGTACTTCTAATATTGCGTATCTGATATCAAGGGCCTGATATCGCAAGTCCGATATTGTGGATGCGATATCGAGACTCATCAAGTTTCAACTACGAGGACTTATAAATTTAGTTACATTCTTTCCTTGTGTCTTTTTATCTCCTTCTTTTAGCCTTATGGGGTTGATGTGCTTCTTGCTAGAAGGCATCCATATTGAGCTTTTCAGGATCCTAGAGAATTGAGTGATTTTGCAGCATCAAAACACTCTAAAGTGGAGCTTAATTTTGTAAAGGTTGTGGGATTCTTAAAACCACATTATGAGCTTGTTGGGATCTTATGGAGTTGAGTGGTTTCATAGCAACAAAACACGCTAGAGTAGAGATCAGATCTTGTATACGATGTGGTGTCCTCCAAACCACATTTTGAGCTTATTGAGACTTTAAGAGATTGAGAGATTTTGGAGCAATGAAACTCTCCATAGCATAGGTCAAATCTTGTAAAGGTTATGTTGTCCTCTAAACCACATTTTGGAAGAAAAAAAGTCTAGAAGTGTACAAGGAATATACTCTTCAAGTGTGGATGTATCCAAGTTGGGGAACCACATAAAAATTAGTGTGTTCATGTAGGTGATGTAATTCTAATTTAGGAACTTATTCAACCTACCTTATAAGTTCTTGATCCTCAAGTGGTGATAGAGATTGGTACTCCTATTTTTGAGCATAATAACTTAGGAGTGAATAATTGAAGAAGGATCATACATCAAGTCACCAATGTTCAATGGGATCACCTTCACATGTTGGAATACTCAAATGAAAAAATTCTTTAGGTATGTGAGGGTCATAGTTTTAGGATTCATCTTGGATGAATGCAGTCAACTCATTAGAAACATTTTATTCAGCAAAGGTAAGACTAGAGGTAAGCAATCTAAACTTTCAAATATTATAACCATTTCTATGGAATGTTGGATATGTGATAGAAGAGTCCACATGGCCTCTGAGTGCTCTAATTCTTACAAGTTACAAGTAAAAGAGTATAGTGAAGAAAGAAGAAGAAGTAACATCTATAAAAGTTGGGATGACGAATAAAAATAACTCAAGAAGATAAAAAGATAAAAATTATCTACACTAGATGGGATGATGGAGAACAAGTCAAGAAGAGGTGGATGATGCTACAAAAGATTCACATCTGNAAACAAGTCAAGAAGAGGTGGATGATGCTACAAAAGATTCACATCTGATCTATATGGCTTTCATAGATGACGATGCTAGTCTCTCAAATGATAAAGAAAGATATGACCTTTTGTGTAAGGAACTTCTATCTTTTCAAAATCTTTATATAAAGTTGAATAAGCAACTAAAAACAAAGTATTAAAATATTTTTTCATTAAATATAAAGATTTTAGATCACACAAAAGAAATCTTAGACTTAAGGAGTAAGAATAAAAAACTAGCCCTATCTTATGAGTAGATTAAGGAAGAACTCACATATGCTAAACTTGTAAATGAGAGGTTGGTCAAAGGAAAAGAATCCCTCTAGATAATTCTTTGACAAGGAAGAAGTTCACATGATAAAAGTGGACTAGGATTTTATTCACAAGAAGAAGCATATACACAAACTTTATTTCAACAAAAGGATTCTCTAAAGATTAAAGTATTAATAGGTACTATAATCCAACCAAGAGCAGCTCCAAGGTTTGATCACTTTAGCCACAATAGAAAGGTTAGATGTTATTACTATAATAGGTTTGGGCATAAGCAATGGAATTGAAATTTAAAATATTATCACATGAACACCTAGTTGTATCATAAGACTTCTTAGTCTTACCCAAATGCACCTAGAAAGGAAATCTTACAAGGCAAAAAGGAATGGAAGACAAATCAAGAGGGTAAAGAGAATAAGAAGGTGTGGAGAATCAAGCAAAAAGAAGGAAGTGAAGTAACTCTAAATAGTTGTGCAAAAGGGAGAAAAACATTAGAAATAAATAAAATTGGTATGAAAGGAGAAATTTCAAAAGAAGAACCTCAGTTTCAATCTCCTTAGACATCTTGATCTCCATCAACAAGCAAGGTAAGTAATGGTAAGTATAGTTATAATCATTATTCCTTGACTTGATGAGATTAGACTAGATTAGTATATTTTTATGGTTCAATGGGAGCTATTTGAAATCTTTGGAAATCAAAAGAAATTTCCATTTGATCTTGCAAATCTTGAAGCTATAATATGCTATAATGTCTGGCTTGTGTTACCTTTAAAGTTTTTGTTGATAAATCATGCTCTTAACTAGAATATAGTGATTTTAAGTGGTTTAAAGTCCTTAAATATAATTCATGTACCAAACAAGCTCTTTGTTGAACATTTATTTCTATTTAAACATACATTTCTTGTGCTCCAAACTCCTAATTAAGCTATGGAATTGTTGTTTCCTTGTGAAATCACAAAGTCTGATTGTTTTAAAATTTTTTTTTATGTATGGTAATTGAAGAATTTAAATTGGTACTTTCAATGCAATTTATGTATCTTCTAAGAAAATAAAAAATTCAAAATTAATTTCTTGAGCATATGAATCATTTTCTATCTTTATCATAAGGTACTACTAATGGGAGGTCTTACCTTCAAAAGTATCCAAACTTAACTTGAGATAGTGCTCCAGATTTATGCAGACATCACCTAGCCCTTATGTAATTCTCAATGTCTGTGAGATGTTTCCTAATGTTTATTTTTCTTAAGATGATTTCAAGGTGTTTTTCCATATTTAGGGGTGTTTTAGACTTATTTTGATGAGGCTAGGAGGTTTTGGGAGTTATGGGGACTTTTTTGAAGGTGTCCAGAGGTTGCAAACCTTAAAACGAGCATCTTTAATTGTGGCCCTAGTAGGATAGGCATTTACTCTAACAATTAGAAATATAATTTACATTTAAGACATTTGATTTTGATAGTAGAAATATATATTAGGAGGTATACAAGAAAAGTAACCCATGAATGGATGTTCAAGCAACGGATGCATTACAAAAGTTGAAGTTTGTAGTTGCTATTGTGATTTTTGGATCCTCAATGTCTAATCACATAATCCTTTCTTTAAAAATGGATTCCATATTAATTATTTAGGAAGACACTACTTGCAATAAAAATTAAAAATATTTGCATCTTTGTTGTTGAAGAATTCACTAATGGGAGACCTTAGTCTCCACACTTAATCCTAGAATTTCTATGCAGCATGAAGATCCTAAAAGGCTCAAGGGTAGAATATCAATCTCTCTACAAAAAATGCATTATGATCAAAGAGAATAGAAAGAAATACAAGCATGTATGTAAGGAGGGGAGGGGCTCATTACCAATTATCATCTTATAGGTCACCAGTGCAGGAGGAGTCTTTTGAGATTGTTACCAAAAGACACTCAAGATGCAAGACTTCCCACTCCAACACCCATACCTAACAATAAGAAAGAAGAGGACTATTCATTTTAGAATATGGTAAAGTATCCAAGATAAAAGTATGAGTTAATTTTAGTCAATATGTCTTTTGGATATTTCACCTTATGATGCATTTCTTGGTGTTGGTATTTAAAATTGACATGGCAATACACAAATTGCTTGATGGATATCTGGTTAAGGATATGTTTAGTTGTTCTCAAGTTATTTAGCATGATAAGTTGTATTGCTTTGACCTTTCTTATGAGTATTTGATCTAATTCTTAAAATTTGGATATGCATGTATTTACTCTCTTGTCATGAAATTACTATTCCATATCTTTTTGGAGTAGAATATTAGGTGATTATAGAATCATGAGATATTGGTTTATTTGTCACTAATGGGATAATTGGTTCAAAAGATAGGTTACATGTTTCTCAATGCTCAAACATTGGACTTCAACCTTTGGTTTTAAATACCATTGGACATCACTTAAAAGGCTTGGCTTAGTTTTGTTTGGATTAGTTGTGGCTCATTAATTTTAACTTTGTGAATAGCTAATGTATAGCTCTTAATGGAAATTGGTTTGTCAACATCAGTCCTACGAAATCAATGTTAAGAGATGTGTGCTCTTTGCCTAATTTTCTTCCTTAACTAAATCGTTGTATCTCTATGGGATTGTCATACGATGTTATGATGTCATATGAAAGTTTATATAATGGAAATTTATTAAGGATTATGTTTGATCCTTATATTTTTTCCTGCCTCTTTTTGGATGCTATCCCAAAAGGGGAGAGAAAGAGAGAGTAGAGTATGCACTTAGAATCAAGATATCAAGCATGGTAACTTTGTATTATTTTTGTTGATGAATTATAATTTTCTATATCTATATATACATTTGTGTCATTTAACTTTCACATATTTCTGTTGGTTATACTAATCCATTTTCTTAAGTTTTGGACATCGCCAAAAAGGGGAAGATTGTTGACCTTTTGGTATGTCAAAACCTTAAGGAAAATGTAGAACATAAAATGTTTGTGGTGGATGATGATTTTTTAGGACAAGAACTACACATGAGGTCTAAGAACTTAAGGAAATGAGATCTTCAATGAGATGAATACATGAGGTCTAAAAACTGAAGGAAACAAGATTTACAATGAGATGACAAGGTAAGGACTACATGGGCAAGATGAGAACATGGATGAAAAAAAAGTCTATGAGTCAAATAAATATTCTTTAAGGATTGTCAAGAAGATAAATTGATAGGATAAAGCCTTTGAAGACAAGGAACAAAATTTGAGAAGATGTCTACTATTTTTAGGAGACATCTCCATCACAAAGTAGACATCTTCCTAGAGACGTCTCATTTTGAAAGGAGACATCTCTCTAGAATTAGGGCCAATCTTAAGTAGAAATATCTACCATAAAGAAGATGTCTACACTAGCTATTGGGTAGCCATTTTATGAATTCCAAGAAGTTTCCAAAAACTCTAAGGCTATAAGAAGATACCAACTTCTTGGGAATTTGGCAAGCATTGTTCACATCAGATTAATCATTATCTTATCTATGTTATTGTATTATTTTTCTTCATCATTATTTCATTTGCTTGGTTGTATGTTGTATTGAGCTTCAACTATAAGAACTTGTAAATTTAGTTACATTCTTTCCTTATGTATTTTTCTCTCATTCTTGTAGCCATGCAGGGTTGATGTGCTTCTTGCAAGAAGACATTCATATTGAGCTTGTCGAGATCCTGTGGGATTGAGTGATTTTGTAGTGTTAAAACACTCCGAAGAGGATCTAAATTTTGTAAAGGTTGTGGGATCCTTGAAATTACATTATGAGCTTATTGGGACCTTGTAAGGTTGAGTGGTTTCATAGCGACAAAATACTCCCAAGTAGAGCTTAGGGCTTGTATAGGGTGTTGTGCCATTCAAACCACATTTTGAGCTTGTTGGGACTTTGCAGAGTGAAGAGATTTCATAGCAATAAAACTCTTTCTAGTGAAGCTCAAATCTTGTAAAGGTTGTGGTGTTCTCTAAACGACATTTTGGAAGAAACGAAGTCTGAAGTTATGCAAGGAATCTACCCTTAGAGTGTGGACATGCCCAAGTTGGAAACCACGTAAAAATTGGTATGTTCATGTAAGTGGTGAAATTTTAATTTACGAACTTATTCAACCCCCCTTCTAAGTTCTTGATCCTCACTACTAGCATTGGTATGCATTTGGTTGCTATTGATACTTTTAATAGCTATGAGTTCCCAAAGGGTTTTTTTTGGAAATACTAGATTGGAAAAAACAAATATTTAGGTGTACTAGTGATGGTGATTCTATTTTTGCTAAATCTTAAAATTATGAACTTTTTCATTTTACTAATTTTTCTAAGAAGGATTCACTAAGTTGGATGCAGTTGGATGCTCTTAAATATGAAGAGAAATTTTGTTTTTGATTCTTCTTTAGAATTATAAAGAAAATGTTTTGCATTTCATCAAATACCCAAGAATGTTATTTAGTTGTTGTGTCTTAGAATAACTTATCTTGCTATACTAATAAGTCCCAAGAAGAATCCACATACATTTTGTTGATTTGTGATGATGTCTGACTTCATAATCAACAAGTAAAACTCTTCCCTAAATTTTTTGTTTTTCTCTTCATCAAGATCTTTATCAGATGATGATAAAAATTCAAATTTGAATTCTAATAATAATTATTATAATGAGAATAAGAAAGATACATTTAATTTAATTTTGCTTCTAAGAATAAAAAAAGATCTCTCTTGAATTGAATTGAAATTGACCTATAGAAATTTTGTCTCTAAAGGTTATCAAACCACCAAAGAGCCATGACTTGTATTTTTATGATATTTAGTTGATATTTTTCAAAAAGATCTAGTGAATTACAAGTTCAATTCATTTTTTTTAGCAAAAAAAAAAAATGGATCTTCTTTGCTTTTTATATCAGTATTGCCATGTCTAATCAAAAAATAAATTCTAAAGTTAGAAAAACCCCTTTCTTCTTAGGGCCATCCCTTTCCAAAAGAATTTTATTGATAGGTCCTATGAAAACTGATTGATCTTATTTGATCCAAAGCCTAGTAGCAGACTCTTATGTTTCATTAATAAAAATCAATCTAGAATGGTTCTTTGCTAGTTGGAAAACTTTCTTCCAAATCCATCAGACTTTGACAATGGTAGAAATCATGTCCCTTTACGTAATATGGATTCTAAGAATTCATGCATAAAGATGAAGATCTTTATCAATAAGAAGGCATTGCTTCATCACTTATTAGACCATATGGATACCTATGTTAAGAACATTTTTATTAGTAGAAGAAATATTATTTTTACTGTTTTGACTTATTTTCCTAGAACAGTGAATCCAAATCTAATGATTCCAAATCAATTTGGTCAATTCAACAATATTTGAGTGCCTCTTATCCCCTAACAAGAAGAATAATTTTCCATACTTTTATGCAGGAAGGATTTTTACTTGAAAAAAGGATTATTCTATCTCAATGATTTTGGATGTAGAATTGTAGGTTATATGACACAAGACCTAGCCAAATTTGTCAATGAGGCTGTAGGAATTAGTTTTTTATGAGAAAAAAACCATTATAGACACTAATAAAATTTGATTGTCTCTTGGCATTTTCAATCTATAGATCAAGGTATTATATCTATTCTAAAACATTACAAAAGACTTCTTTATAAGGTAGAAAAGGCTATTCTATAAACTATGCTTAGAACAAAATCTTCTCCTGCATCTATCATAAAGGATTTAATCAAGACAAATTTTCCTTATTTGTATAAATGGTATTTAGAACCTTTGATAGCCAAAACACATATAAAAGAATTCACTATACTCACCCATATTTTTGGTTGCTTGGTTGCATCAATAGCTTGGGATTCTTGGTTGATGACATTAGAACTAAATCAAGAAAATTGAAATCCTCTTGATAGACTTGTTGAATATGATTTTCACCTACATTATGGTTTTTTTTAGGAATTCTTCTTGCAAATTTTCTATGGTTAGCAATATGCCAAGGTAATATTGATAATAATAAAATCCCACTATTTCCTCAGAAAAAAATGAAAAATAATCAATATAACATGTGAATAAGGTTTTTGTCTATAGTTACTAAAATATGTCCAAATTCTTAGCTCCAAAAGAATAAAGAATTCAATGAATCATTAGTTTTGTTCCTTGGGTATGATGTCTTAGTTTTCTTCACAATAATTGATTTAATCCTATGCAAATGTTGAACTAGTTGGAAATATTGAAGAAGGTTAGATTATTTTAAGAAAGGTGGATCCTTGTGAAAATGGTTGAAACTCATCTTCATATGTTTTAACATAAGTATAAGAGGTTCAATTTTCAAAAAGAGGAGATGTTTTCACAGTATAGAAAGTATTGTGAGGTTCTTCAAAAACTACAATTGGATTTCAAAAGTCTATCATTGGAAGAGTATTTGGGATCGTTTAGAAGTTAATCTGGATGTCCACTATAATATAAATCAAAGAAACATCCATATCAGAATAAACCTATATATTTTTTGGAAGACAATTTGTTTGTTATTCCTTCCTAATCCACTAGGAGGATCCAGACTTTTTTCTTTTAGAGCAAGAATTGTTTTGAAATGAAGAAATAGTATACAGGATTTATACTAGTGGAGCCTATGCTCATTTAATAAGAATAGACCAAACCAAAAGACATCACTTTTTCATTCAAAAATGAATTTTTGTATATTTACCGTGATGTCCAACTAGAAATTTTTTTTCCTTGTTGAGAAAAAGAAGAAAAAGAGTCATAAGAAGAAGAAAAAATAAAAAGAAAATAAAAAGAAATAAATGTGATGTTTGCATTTCTCAATGAGAAAAATCCCATATCAAGAATTGTAATGCATTAAAATAAAGGATATGGAATTGCAATTTCTACATGTACACATGGATAGTCCTTTAGCTCTTTATCACCATTAGGTGATAGAAAGTCCATGGAGCTAGTGTAATTGCTAGGACTTGGTAATTGATTGCCAAAGATCTCTTTATAGTAATTGTTTAGTATCAGATGAGATTTTTCTTTATAATATTCTATCTGAGAGATATCAATATTTATTAAATCTATTCCATTCTAATAGAATGTTATTGAATTGAATGATAAAAACATTGTCAAAAACTAAATGGATTTTTGTAAATGAAATTAAACACTTATTTTCTACCACAAGATTTAACATCTCTTCTTTAGAAAGATTAGATAGATCTAGAACTTGAAGAGAGATTCCTCATTCTCTCGATCATGGAAGACAAAAACACATATGAAGCAATTATTGTTTTCTACTTCAAGAACAAATTATTGAAAAAATGGAATAGATAGACATTTTAGCTTGATTTTCTAAATGGAAATATGTCCTATGTTTAATTCTAGATAGGGCATATTTTGTGTTGATAATAATGAGCTTTGGAATTCATTGTTCCAGTATGGCAGACCTTGGAAGAAGTCAAATTGTATTATATATAGAGAATTGTGGTAATACTTTCTTTTCTTATTTTTGATTAACAAAATAAAATTCTTCATTTTTACTTGAGATAATATCCATATTTGCTACCATTCAATACCATAATATAAGTAAACATAATCAACATTATGTTTTCCTTGAAGATGACTTGAACCTCCATGCTCCTTAGCATGAGATTTTGAACGTTAAGTATTTACCATTTGACCATCAAGGCATCTCAAAAGAGAATATAATTTCATTAAGAAAATATCTATCTTATGATCACTTATCTTAATATAAAAATATATAATCTAATGAGTGGTGAGGTACCCCTATGCCCAACCATATGGATCACAAGTGTTCACGCGTGATCCAATTGAATTTTGCAGACTTTGTAGTTTCTGGTGCACTAGACTTCTAGGAAGTGAATCTTGCCTTGAGGTCAATCATTGTCTTCCCAATTACACTTGTGACATACACTAGTATGGTAAATTGTAATTAAGGCATCTAATTTTTATCATTTTGTATTTTATGGGTTTGGTGTTTAAAGAGAAATAAAGTAATTGGATTAACTAATTTAATGTAACTAATTAACTAGTATCTAACTAGTCCTAACATAAGCATCTAGTCCCACTTTCTGCACATGTCCTAAACCCATGTATCCACTACTGGGTTACCAAGCACTATGCTACTAGGCATACCAAGCAATAACATTGTTGGGATTACCAAGTGAATACATCTTATGCTTGAAGTTGTTGTACTTATGTGTTTACTCTATCTTGCTTAATTACTTCATTAACTTAATTATTGAAAAATATTTAATAAATAATTTAAAATATTTAATAAATAATTTAAAACATTAAATGCATAAGAGAATATTTAATTTATGCAAAGTGCTGCAAGGTTTATTAGAAAGCTCGTCTTTATTGTCACACACACTATCATGCTCAAGTACAAAAATGCTCGAAGAAAGATCCGTACACTCAATAACTCTTGCTGCAGGCACTTGGGAGAAAAATTCTAACTCTTAAATAAATAGACTACAAGAGCTTCATTGTTACTAAATCTTGGTTGCGATAAATGTAGTTGGTGGACATGTATTTATAGCTAAATATAGACACTGCATTGATAGGGCCTCATTGACACATGATATGATGCATCAATGAGGCCTCATCGACGAGGTCCAGTTAACGAAGCTGCATCGATGAGGCCTTATTGATGTAGCCAACCAAACTATGACTCATCATACCCTCATGATTGAATCAAAACTCATCCTCAAGTTCTTTTACAAAATTGGGAAGGTATGGGATTATTGATTGACCTCTAACCAACAAAAAAAATTGACTGACTTGAAAAAAATGGAGTTCCTAGGTGTGTAGATCAACACATTACAAAAATGGCGATGTTCAGAACACAAAATTGAACACCATGACATGACTCTTCAAAATTAGATAGCATTTTCCTTGATGGTGTGAAGTTGGTGGAGAAGATCAAACAATCCCAGGTGATGGTGGCTCTTGAGGTTCTGAGGGACTTTTTTTGACTTCACACACATGTAGCAGTCAAAGTGGCTACGACTATCCTGTTGCTATTGCAACTTCTAGCAGGAGGTGAAAAGCATTCAGCAATGTTATCATTTTCTCCACCTTACTTCTAGGATCATGCATTGTCCATGCATCTTCATTAATGTGGGTCGGAACAAGCATATTCCAAGAACATGATGTTACTGGAAACAAATTATTTATGTTGACAAACCATGTAGCAAATTGTTTGTATTTAATGTTGAATTATTTGACTGTATCCTTCAACTCTTGATAGTCATTCAGCCTTTTAGCTAGGTTCTCAGCAATTGATCATTGGTCTGTGAATCATGGTTTGAGATCTTTGAGTTTAGCATTTGTAGTCTCAAACTTCTATTTGGTGTCTTTATGGTGCTTGAACTCTACCTCGTATAACAAATATGAGCTAGTCACTTGTTTCTTCAACTCTGACCATGGCTGTCTAGCAGTCAGCATAGCCAAGTTTACATATTGGAGATTAGCTAACTCCATATATGCTATTATTTCTTCTATCTACAACTCCTTTAAGCAAATCTAAACTGTATTGTAGGCATCAATCCCATCAATGATGGGCTACTAAACTTTTCTTCCTTATTGGAGTTGCTGAAGGAATTCATTTATTTTTTCTTTTGCAATTTGGATGTGTTTTTCATTGACTTCTTTTTGTGGGCCAACTTGGTCCCTTTAGTGATCTTTAACTTTTTCAAACTTTAAGGCTTCATTCTTCCAAGTGGTAATTTCAATAGCAAATTTCTGGTGTAAGGAATGAACTTCCTCCATTGATAGATTCTGATTCTTTACAACCAATCTCCTCAACTCAATGTTCACCCTAGTAAGCTGCTCCTATTTTTGATGATAAATTCTTGCATTTTCTCCTTCTAGGCATCAACATTGCACAAGCGATGATTTTGGGTGGTCAAAGTCTCATTCTCCTAGCACATCTAAGCCAAGTTCTTCTGAATTGACTACATTTTTTCTTCCACCATGGATTTGTTAAAGATGGCCATTACTCCCTCCTTCTCAGCCTTTCTAAATTATTTTTGAAGATGTTAGAAAGCTTCATCTCTTATTGTTGTTGGGTTGAGGATTGCAAGATTAATAAGGTCTACATGTAATTCAACAATCTCTATGGATAAGAATTGATTTTGTGATTGATCCATTTTGAGTTACCCCTCTAGAATGATGCACTTTCCCCTTGCATCTAGTAGCTTTGACTAGGTTACAGTGATGTTTTTCAGAAAATCAAAGACATCTTGAATCAATTGCCTAGTCCCCACCAATTGATCTAGCAATTCCTCATGCTAGGCTACATTTAATTTTTCCTTGACCATGCCTATGGAAATCTTCATATATCAAAGTGCAGATACGTCTGGTATAGACTTTGCAAGTGCATTGAGTGCTTCAACTACACGGTTAGCAACCACTTCAACTATTGTCTCCTACCCTTGGTGTTGCATCACCAAGACAATTTCCTCTTCACCTTTCTCCAATCGCATCAAGAAGGTGGCAGCATTCCTAGAAATTTCTAGGAATAAATGGTGTTATGATACAGACATTGTCACCTCTCAAGCATTGCGATCTAACCTTGTGGGCAATTGCATTCATTGGGCAAAGAATATTGACCTATCCCTCTCAGTTTGACTGATTGTTCAAGCCACCTCATTAACGTGACTCATTACTAGTTGGTACACAGATGGATCCACACCACTAATTCCTACATGTTACTCTTTCTCACTCAAGAGCTACTCTTAGATTTCGCAGAGGCACTCAATGACTATGCAGACTTTTGGCATTGTTTCTTGAGTGATCGGTGGTGATGGTAGTTGCTCCACTTCTTGAGTTGTTGTTGGCATCTTATCCTTTATAATTTTAGACCATGAGGCCAAAGGGGAATGCCTAATTATGTCATTGAAGTAGTGAATGATACCTACGCTTTTGTAGAGGTTTCAGATGAGGAATGGAAAGGGTAGGGTTTTCCTTCCATGTTTATTTTCCTTGAAGTGCTTTCCAATCTCCAAATAGATGAGTTGTGTAAGGTTGATGGGAAAATTTCCACTTAGAGCAGTGCATGCTTGGGCAGAGAAGGTGGTTACCTTGCTTGGCCTCACTATTGGATTGAGGTGATATGCCACAATTTTGAAATAGATGCGTTCCATAGGTGTGACTGCACCATACTCCTTAATCAACCCTGTAACATCCTTGAGTCCATGGCTTTAGGGTCATATTTTGTTGATAGTTTTGCCAACTGTGTCTTGGTGTCAAGACACCCCAGTGCCTACACTAGAGCTTCGATCGAGTAGTATACTTGGATATCTCCCTGATCTTGATTGTGGACCCTGGCCTTTGATTGTTCCAAAAGAGGTACATCTCTCCCATTACCATTTTCCACTAGATGTGATAACTAGCCACATGGGATAGGTTTGTAGTTGTATTTTTAACTTTCGTTGGAGCTTTTCTTAAGAATGGCCCGAAGTTGATTTCTTGAAGAACTAATAGTTGAATCTCTCGAGAGCTGATGATGTTAAGATAGGCTTGATTCAAAGTGAATTCAAGCCTTGGTATGAGTCCAGGAACTTTTTCTTACAATGATTACTGGGTGGGAACTTCTTCTTTTGGAATCTAGTGAATAGATTACGCTTTGGGCTCCTCACAAAGAGATCCCATTGCATGGGTTGCCTCTGGTAGTTCTTGGGCTTGTTCTTGTTGGCCCCTTCCAGCTTCAGGCTACTTCTCCCTTGATTGAGAGGGTTATCCTTCTTATAGGTATTTCAGTTTTGGTGCCATCTATAATTACAATGAGACCATTGATTAGCAATCATTATGTAACTTAAAAGCAATTAGGATACCTTTATCTCTTAAGGATAGTTATACTTGGCTAAGTTGTGATTATATCTAATTTAATTATTCAAATTATTATTTATTTATGTGCTATTGGTAATAATTCACCCTAGAGGATGTTGAGAGGACTAACTTTCGAGAAAAAATGATGTTTGTATATTGTTAAGATTATTAACCCTTGGGGGAGTTAGAAAAATTTCCAAAAAATTTCACCAATTTTTCATTGGAAACCTTAAGGTTTGTGAGTCCACGATAAAGATCTTACCTTTGGTAAGTGCAGGATTGAAACCTGGAGTGATTTGGACAAATGGTTGGGAAGTTATGGGCTATAGAAGGTTTTGGGCTCTGAAAAATTGCAAAACCTCCCTGTGTGTTATGAGGCAAATGTGAAAAATTCCTAAGTGCATGGTGGTATATATAAGATGTATGCACTACATCAATGAGGCCTCATCGATAGGGCCTCATTGATGTGGTTGGCTATGTTGATGAGGCCTCATCAATGCAGTTGTTGACCACCATAGACGATCGTTGACTTTGGCCAAACTTGCAAAATANAAAATTTAAATGAAATTGGGATCAAATGAAAGCTCAAAAGGCCAAGAACAGTATGAAAACATGAGAAGAGGATATTGGAGCTCATAAATTTGAAAAAAAATGGAGAAAAAATAATTCAAGAGATGAATGAAATAAAAGGTTAAGGAGCACTAAGTGGAATAAAAAATGGAATATGTGAAAGATAGGATTGTGGCAATGTCAAAGGTAAGGAAACTTAACTAACCAAACTAAGATCTATGCAAGTGGATCCTCCTCATAGTAGGCTCATGCCCTTGTTGCCCTTGCATAACCTCAACTAAGGAGTTTGTGGGCCCCAAAGTTGACTAATGGTCATGAAAAATTAAGGACCAACCAAAAAGGATCTATCCAAGAATTCAAATGCATCAGACTAAGACATAGAGCATAACATAGAACATGGTAGTGAGGTGAGTTATGGAAGAATGGATGCATGAGAGAGAAGGTGGAATGGAGTTCCAAATTGAGGTCATAAGAAGTCTGTTGTTAAATTTTTTTAAAAATAACTTGGGAAAATCCATCCTTAGTCCAAACCAAAACCTTCAACTTTTAGTGACTTTGCATCATCATCCCAAGACCAATCTGCTCATATGAGACATGACAGTGCTTCCACAAGACAACCACCACTCCATAAGGAGAAGAAAAGAGAGAAGAAGGAAGTGAGAGAGGGCCTTAGTTAGAGGGGACTTTTAGGCATATGTGCATATCTTTCTAGTCCCATAACCAATGCTTGTAGCCCATTTATTTTTCCAAAGGGTGTGCCTTGAATTCCCATTTTTTTTGGATAGGAACCATACCATGCAAGGACTTTATTTGAGTTTCTATTAGTGGTTGAAATGGAATGGTAAGAAGTCCAGGAAAAACACTCAAGCACTCAAGTAAGTAGAAGAGTATAAAGAGTATTGAGTCCCCTTGAAGTCACACCCTTTACAAATGTTTGAATCCTTCCTAATTTTGAAACTACCAAGGTCACTGATGAATTAAAAGTTTCTTTAATGGAAGGGACCTCAAATTCCTATAACAAAGAAAACCATAGAGTTTATCAGATGGGTGGATGACATGGAATCATTGCCTTCTCTATGAAAAATAAACCATGTCAAAGTCATCAGACATTAGAATTCAAAAATAAAAACCAGACATTGATAATCATAACATTAAACACAAACCATCATTAGTAAATAGTAATAGTGGCACTGTGTCTTGTGGTAATAAAGCAATTTTATTAGCAAAAATAAGGAAATATCATACTTGAAAAAAACAAAACAAAATAAAATATATAAGAAAGTGTAAAATAATCAAGAAAGGTTCAAAGGTACTAACAATGGTTAAAAATTAGAAAAAATTGAAAATAAAAAATTTGTAAATAAATAACTTGTAAAATCAAAAATGTGGAAACTAAAATGTACAAAAAAATGAGAAGCCATATGGATTATTAGCATGGATAGTTGTCTACCCCACAACTAAGTTGGAAGGAGGAGATTTAAAAAATGGAACATGGTTGTCCATCTATCAAGGTGATAGTTGCACTAGCCTATCTTGGTTCAAGAAAAGGTTTTACTTATTGAATGTTGACCAAATGCTTTTTATTTGGGCATTCAGGTTTGTAAATCAACATGGCCCTAGAGGGAAAGGTTTGATCAATTATATAAGGTCACTTCCATAATGTTTGAAATTTTTCCTTTTGAGGTACATGTGTGGGGTTCTAATAGAGGACCTTATCTCCTAGTTGAAGCCTTGTGCACCTCATTCAAAGATAGGGCCACTAATCAATTTTCATCTAGCATGTTTAGGTTGATCAATCTTTCTTTCTATGCTAGACTTAGGTCAAGATTAAAATCACAAGCTATTGAGAGTGTATAGAGCTTGTATTGAATCGAGAGCATTGGAAGTTCTTTGTACACTAGCTTGTAGGGAGCATAGCCAATAGGAAGTTTCCATGTTGAATGGTAAGCCCAAAGGACAACATTAAATTTTGTTCTCCAATCTTTCCTATATTTGCTAATAGTTAGTGTTAGTATTTTTGTGATCTCTTAGTTAGTTACCTCTATTTGACCATTGGATTGGGGGTGGTAGGGTGTTGTTAATTTATGTTCAACCCCAAAGAATTGCATTAACTTTCTAAAAGTGGCATCTATGAAATGAGTTCCATTGTTAGAAATTAGTGAACATGGCACTCCAAACCTATTTACAATATTTTGTTGTATAAATCTAATAGTAGTGGATGATGTACAATCAGTAATAACTACTGCTTCTACCCATTTTGTTCAGTAGTCAATTGCTATAATAATATATGCCTTTCCATTAGACATGGGTGTGATGGGCCCTATGAAGTCGACGCCCTATATGTCAAAAGGTTCCACTGGTTGAATCCACTATTGAGGACCTTTGATGGAAGTGGTCATCCCCCTATCTTATTGACAATGTTCACAAGATTTGACAAACTAGTGGGCATCTCTAAAGATTGTAGGCCAATAGTATCTTGCCATCAATATTTTTATGGTCGTGCATCTCCCTGCATAGTGGCCTCTATAAGGCCCTTCATGAGTGTCCTAGAGAATGCATAGTTGATCTTCATCAGGGATACACTAATGAATCAGGACATTTGCACACACCTTATAGAGGTGTGAGTTGATTTCCATGAGATATTTGGCCTAATGAAGAAATTGTTGCCTTTTTCTAAGGTCAAGATCTTATGGCATCTTCTGCATGAGAAGATAAGTGAGGATGCCATTATACCATGTTATTTCTGCGAGCGTTTGTTCATTTATTGCTTTTGTAGAGAGGAGTTCATCTAGAAACTAATCAGAGAGCATGCTCTCCTTCTCTTTATTATCCCATCTTAAGTGAGAGAGATGGTCAACAATCACATTCTCAGTTCCTTTTCAATCTGCCATCATGAGATTTTATTCCTGCAAGATCACAAGCCATTGTATGACATGAGGGCTCACCGTTGGCTTATTCATGAGGAAGTGTATTGCATTGTGGTTTGTGTGCATAAATACTTTGTAGCCAAGCACATAGTGCCTGAGATTTTTGAAAGCATGCACCAATGCTATTAGTTCTTTCTTTATGGTGGTGTAATTTAATTATGCTCCCACAATGCTTCGACTCGCATAGTGGATGTAGTATGGACATTTCTTATCAACCATTTTCATGAGCACTTCTTCCAAGGCATAGCTAGATGCATCCATCATGATGTGGAAGGATCTAGACCAGTCTAGTACTCGTAGGATTGGTGTTTCTATGAGTTTCTCTTTTAACTATTGGAATGCATGTTCACATTCCTTGGTCCAGTTGAAAGGTGCACTTTCTTTGTAAGCTTTACCAATAGTTTTGCAATCTTAGAAAAATTCTCTATGAATCACCAGTGGTAGCTAGTATGTCTAAGGAATGACCAAACATCTTTAATTGTCTCTAGTTGGCATGTTATTTCTTGGATGACCCTTATGTTTTTTGGGTCTATCTCAATCCCTTTTTGCAAAATTTAGTGCCCTAGTACAATGCCTTCTTGGACCATGAGATGGCTCTTTTGCTAGTTGAGCTGCAAGTTTGTTCCAATACATCTCTTTAATACTTACTTAAGGTAGTCCAAGGCTTACTCAAACGTAGCTCCATAGGTGGAGAAGTCATCCATGAAGGCTTCTACACCACTACCAATCTACCGTTAAAAAATACTAAGGACCAAGCATTGAAATTTTGCAGGGGCACTGCACAGATCAAATGCCATCTTACAATACGTAAAAGTCCTCTAAGGAGTCATGAATGTTGTCTTGGTGTGAGCTTTTGGCACAATTTGGATTTGATTATAGCCACTATAACCATCCAAGAAGCTATAATAACAATGCTTGGATATGGTGTCCAACACGTAATCCAAAAATGGCAATGGAAAATGATCTTTGAACATTGCCATATTCAATAGTCTAAAGTTGATGCAGACCTACCATTTTCCACCTTTCTTTGGCATGATTACTAGTGGAATAACCCACTTACTATCCGTGATGGGATAGATGAACTCTATCTTAAGGAGTTGTTCAATTTTCTCCTTGACAATCTACTTTAATTTGGGATTCAACTACCTTTGTAGCTTCCTTCTAGGCTTCATGGCTGAGTCAATGTAAATGCAATGCTGGCATATCCTTGGATTGATTCTGGTTAGCTCAGGATATGACTAAGAAAAGGCTATTGACCATTTGTTAACTACCTTTAATAGTTTTTCTTTTTGTTCAGGAGTAAATTTGGCATTAATTATGATCCATTTACCATTGTTTAGAAATGCATATTCCATACTGATTGGTAATTTTTTTAGCTCTATAGGTTCTTGCTTGAAGTTATCAGGGATTTCCAACTCTCCCCAATAGGTGTCATCATCTTCGTTAGAGAGTTGGAAATGAACTTGTTCAAGTTTATCCATGCCTTTAACATCATCACATGTTAGGCTCTCAAATGGTTCCATTTATAATGTGCTGCTATCTGAGTCAGCTATCAACCATTGAGTGCCCTCCTATTTTGTGGTTGCTGCATACAGACACCCTTAAATATTGATTTCTTGTGCACATTGATTACATGCTTTAATGTATGTACTTTTGATGGATCAAATCTTTGACATGAAATTCCACTTGTTATTGATGTACATGATGCATGGAATACACTTCTTCTCTATTTTGTCCAATTCATTTTCTTTGGATAGTTTTAGAGAGAGGTCCCTTATGCCCATACATGCATTGACCATGCTTAACCAAGCTCTTTTCATAATGATGGGGAAGTCACTTTTGTGATTTTCAACCTTGATGACTAGAAAATCAACAGGATAGGGCCACTTACAAACTATGGTTACAATGTTCTTCACTAGTCCCAAAGGAATAGTAATTGACTGATATGCCAATTCTAGATGGATATTTCTCTTCTTAAGAGGTGGTAGGTTCCAGGCCTTGTACATGTCATGGGAGATGAGATTAACTCCAGAACCAGAGTTAAGAAGAGCCTTACATGGCTCATATCCAATGATCTACAAGTAAATGAGTGGACTTCCTAGGTCAGATCTTTTCTTGGAAATATTTCCAACCTTGATATAGTTGGAAAAAGCATGAGTTAGTATCATAGTATGAATCTAAGGTAGCACTTTTTTTGAAGGGCACTCAAAGGTATTTGATGTAGAGGATGAGGATATTAGGAATGTAGGATGATCAACCAAACTAGATTGTGAGGGTTAGAGAGAACTGATAGGTCAAAAGAAGGATATTTTTCTAGATCAATTGCCTGAACCACTTGGATGGAAAGCCGATTGTGAATCTACAACCCTCATAGCATTTTCATTGTTGTGGCTATGGAGGAATCTCACCTTGCTTGGATGGAGTGAGAGGTAACTAGGTTGAAAGTAGAGGTGCATGTACAAATGGATGAGGAGGGTGATATGAATATGGGTTTTCCCTTTGAGTAGATGATGAATGTGTTTGGTGGTACTTTAGAGGGTAATAGTGATGCTGAAATGAGGTATGACTTGCAAAACTTCAAGGGGAGATGAGTTGCTAAACATAGTACCTGTATGGATCTAGTTGCCTATAATGGTATTGCTACCTTGGTAGTGGCATTTCCCACAATTGTGTTTGGTACCATTGTTGGTATTTTTCATATGGTTGTGGAGGAGCTCAACTTGGTTAGTAAGCTTATTATTGCTAGTGTAATTACCTTGGATTTCCTTCCAAATAAGGTAATTTTCTACGTGCTTGCCTACATGATAGTCGAGGATTTAATGCATACATCCCAAACTCTTGTAAGTATGAAACCATAGGGCAACAACCCTTTGGATGTTTGTATTCACAAATGTCACAATCAGTTTCATCATCAAAGTTAGTTTCCACAACTTCCTCTATGGCTACAATTTTTCCCTTCTTTGGTAGGCATGTTCAACTTCTTTTTGCCTCTTGTGGTTATGATCACTATTTTGCACTTTGGATTCTTTAGTGATCTTCATGGTAGTTTGAAATTTTTTATCTAAAGAGTTCCATAATTTATTGGCCTTTTCCAAAATATCAAAAATATATTTTGAGCGATGACTTCATTGAGCGATGACTTCTCCTCGTCACAAAATTGAACCTCCCGTTTCTTGATGGAAGGGTCCCTATTATACTATTCTACACTTTCCCTTTTTTGTATCTCACCTTCTTCTTTTGCTACCTACTCAATTAGCCTTAGGATCTAATGAGCTCTTAGTTCAGACAATCTTCCTTGGGAATACACTCCAAGGGTTCTTCTAGTTTTTGCTCTGAGCCCATCTATGATGTGGTGAAGTTGTTTCCTCTAAGAATAACCATGGCTAGGGCATCGATGCAAGAGTGAATAGTATCTACCCATGGTGGCATCCAATGGTTCATGTGTTCCCTATTTCCAACCTTAGATTTTCCTTCTCAAATTATACACTCCGGAGTACATTTGATATTTGTCATCAAATGGCTCCAACATGGTACTCTGTCTATAGATAGATTCTAGCTCCAAGGACCCATACCAACTTTTAGCTTCCTAGGGAAGAGCTTGAGTTTCTACCATTCATTTTCTATGTTCTATTAGGCACAGGCATCATGGAAATCTTGTAGATGTGTCTGCAAATCAAAATTGTATCCCCTCTCAAACCTTGGGATATTCTTCATGTCTAAGCACTTGATCTAGCAATCTTTCATATGCCTAGTTGGAATTTTAACTACCTCTGCAATGTTGAGCATACTTCAAGTTGTCAATAAAGGTTCATCATCATCACTATGTCGATGATGCCAATGATGGTTTCGGCCACCCCTTCAGTTTTGGTGGACTTCATGATCATTGTTATCTTGTTGATCACCTTATCATAATTATTTCGATGAAAAATTCTATAAGAATGGGTAGATGAAGAGGAATGTTTGAAATTAGATGAAGAGGAATTTGGACCACCACCACCACCACTACTATAGTGTCTACCATTAACTTTTTGCTCATTATAATCACCATCCTTAGATCCCTTTCCAGTGTGATGCTTGCTAGAGTCTCTACCTTGGCTATCACTTTTTCATGAACCTAGTTTATGAATAGTGGATCATAGGTTCAGGGTCACATCCTTGTCACCAGTAATAGAAGGTGGAAATCTTCATGTTGAAAACCTTCAAAGGAAGGATCCTCATTTTTGTCTAGATCTAGTAGGAATAAGGGATTAATGAATGTTTTCCCTTCGTAGCCTCATGGAGCTTCTCCTGATGTTGATCTTGCTTGCATTGTGTTTTAGTGGGATAGTAGTTTCAAGTGTCATAACCATTCACAACATATTCCTCATGAAGATTTGTGATGCCCAACTTTTTAAGGGTTTGAAATAGCATCTTGAGCATAGATTGATTGAGGGGAAAGATGATGTTACCTTCTATATCATGTCATTGTAGCCATTCATCTTGATAGAGAATGAAGATGAAGTCTGGTACATACTCATTTGGATGAATATATATCACTTTGTACTCCTGTGCGATCTATGGTTTGACATCTTCACGTCTATGGAAAGATGAAGACATTTTGCAAAATAAATAAAATTATCAATGTGCTTAGTATTTATATGTCATTGAGAATGATGTTGACCTTGAGTTCATTTGATGATATGAATAATATTCACTAATCCTAGATAGTACACATTTCAACAAACAAAGTCCCCAGTAATGATGCCAATGATAAGTGGTGAGGTACCCCTATGCCCAACCATATGAATCACAGTTGTCTACTCATAATTTGGTTGAATTCCATAGACTTTGTAGTTTCTGATGGACAAGTCTTCTAGAAAGTGAATCTTGCCTTAAGGTCAATCATTGTCTTCCCAATTACACTTGTGACGTACACTAGTATGGTTAAGTGTAATTAAGGCATCTAATTTTTATCATTTTGTATTTTATAGGTTTGTGTTTAAAGAAAAATAAAGTAATTGGATCAACTAATTTAATGTAACTAATTAGCTAGTGTCTAACTAGTCCTAACATAAGAATTTAGTTTCACTTTCTGCATATGTTCTAAACCCACGTATCCACTACTAGGTTACCAAGTGAACACGTGTTACACTTGAAGCAATTATACTTATGTGTTTAATCTATCTTGCTTAATTTCTTCATTAACTTAATTACTAAAAAATATCTAATAAATTATTGAAAGAATTAAATACATGAATAGAATATTTAATCTATCCAAATTGTTGCAAGGTTTATCAGAAATCTCGTCTTTATTGCTACACACACTGTCGTGCTTAGGTACAACAATGCTCAAATAAAGATCCGTACACTCAATGACTCTTGTTGTAGGAATTCAAGAGAAAAATTATAACTCTCAAATAAACAAACTACAAGATCTTCACTATAACTAAATCTTGGTTGCCATAAATGTGGCTTGTGAATGTGTATTTATAGCTGAATATAGACACTATGTTGATGAGGCCTTGTTGATGCATCGTATCATGCATCGATGAGGCCTCTTTGATGAGGCCCAGTCGACAAGGCTGCATTGATGAGGCCTCGTCGATGCAACCAATGAAACTATGACTCATCATAATTCATGATAAATAAAGATATAGTATTCAATAATTGATATCAACTAGCTATCTAGGTCTAGGTTAAATCATCTAAATCCTACATCTAGGGATATAAGCAAAATCCAAATTTTGGAATTGTTAGCTGATGAGAGATGAGTAGATCGTATGTCCAACCATACAAATCACAAGTGTTTATGTATGATCTTGTCAAATTCCAAGGACTTCTAGCCTTGAAAATACACTTGTTCTAGGAGGTGAATCAACTGTTACAATCATTGTCTTCCTAGTTACACTTGTGAGTACAAGGGTATGGTTAAGTATAATTGAGGCATATGATTTTTATTATTTTTATCTTTTTATTTTTTAAATCATCTAAGAATAAAGAATAGGTAATTAATTACTAAATTAATCTAATTATCTAATGCTTAACTATTCCTAACATAAGCATCTGTTCCCACTTGACATACACATCCTGAACACATATAGCACTACTAGGTTACCAAACATTAAGTGTTACTAGGATTACTAAGTGTTACACATATGCTTGAAGTGGTCATAGTTATGTGCTTAATAAATTTCTATTTAATTTAGCTTAATTAATTACTTAAAACATTATAGGAAATTACTTAAAATATTACATGCATAAAGGAAATAATTAATCTATTTCAAAGTGCTATAAGATTTATCAAAAAGATCATCTTTATTACCACACACACTGCCATGCTCAGGTACAATAGTGCTCAAATAAAGATCTGTACACTCTTTGACTTCTACTATGGGCACTTAGAAGATATTCTAACTTTTGGGAAGGAAAACAACTAGAACTTCTCTATAACTTATGAAAGGAATGTCATAAATGCAACACATGGTGCATATTTATAGGTGAAAAAAGGGTGCCTAATTGATTGGTACATGTCATTGGGTCAAACATTGTATCAATGGAATCATGTTGACAAGATCTCATCAACAAGCTCACATCAATAGCATCTTGTTGACATAGCCAAACCATGACACATCATCATATCCCCACGATTGGATGAAAACTCATCCTTGAGTTCTTTAGAAAATTTGAAAAGGTATGGAATTATTGAGACACAAAAAAAAAACACACACACAAATAACATAACAAAAATTTTTGATGTTCAGGATAACAAAATTAAACACCAGGATCAAACTGATAAACATAATTCCTCAAATGACATGAAGATGTTGGAGAAGATCAAACAGTCCTAGGAGGTGGAGGGTTTTGAGGGTCTAGAGGACCTTCTTTTACTTTAGGTGCATGTGGTGGTTGAGGTAGTTGTGATTGTCCTATGGAAGCTACAACTTTTGGTGGAAGATAAAAGACATCCAACAGTGCCCTCATCTTTTCCTCTTTACTTCGAGGATCATTAACAATCCACATGACTTCACTAATGTGGACTGGAATGGGACTATGCTATAGATAGAGCATTGTAGAGAATAACTCCTTAACATTCACAAACCAGGCAGTAAACTGTTTATGCTCAATATCAAATGCTCTAAGTGCACAACATAGCTCCTAGTAATCATTTGTCTTTTTGGCTAGGTTCTCAATAGTTGATCTCTAATTTGTGAATTTTGCTTTAAGAACCTTGAGTTCAGCATTGGCAATCTCAAGCTTCTTCTTAGTGTCTTTGTGATGCTTGAACTCTACCTTATACAAAAACTATTAGCTGGCCACTTATTTCTCCAATTTAGACTATGACCTACTGGCAATTAGCATTGTCAGATTTGCATAATGGAGATTGGCAAGCTTCATGTACTCCATCATCTTCTCGATCTTTAGCTCTTTCATGTGAATCTTTACTTGTAGTCATTCAACCCATCAAAGATAGGTTGCTAGACATCACCTCCTCTCTTAAGCTCTTGGAGGACCTCATTAACTTTTGCTTTCATCATCTGGATGTATTTTTCATTAATTTATCTTTGTTGAATGACTTAATCTCTGTAATGGTTTTTGACTCTTTTGATTTTGAGACCCTTGTTTTTTCAGGTGGCTATGTCTATCACAGATTTTTGGTGAGGAGCACGGACTTCGGTTAGTGGCTCCTACCGTTAATGGATAAAATCCTGTATCTATTGCTTCTACACATTAACATTCCATATTTGATGATTTTGTATAGTCAAAATTGCATTCTCATTATGTGTTTGGATCAGGTTCTTCTAAATGGTATATATTTTAGCATTAGGATGGACTTGTTAAAGACGGTCATCTCCTTGTCATTATCAACCTTTTTGAGCTTGTCTTCAAGTTTCTTGAAGCTTCATCCCTTGTTAATGTATGGTTCAAAAATGCAAGATCAGTGAGACAAGCTCTTAATTTGACAACCTCTATAGCCAAGAATTAGTTTTGTGCTTGGGCTATTTGAAGTTGCCCCTCCAATATGATGCACTTGCCTCTCACTTCTAGCAACTCTAATTGGATTACAGTGATTGTATCTAGGAGGTCAAAGACATCCAAAATTAGTTACCCAGTTTTCACTAGTCAATCTAACAACTCCTTACACTAGGATGCACTTAATTTGCTGCTAACTATTCATGTGAAGTGCATAATTGGATGCATGATAGGATGCAAAAAAGATTTGACTGTGAATATGCCTAAGGATAAGGAACTTAACTAATCCAACTAAGGGATATTCAAGTGGGTCCTTCCCATAGTAGACCCATGTCCTTTTTGTCCTTGCATGACCTCAACTAAGGAGTCCATGGGTCCCATAGTTGATTAATGGTTATGAAAAGTTATGAACCAAATCCAGAAAAATCTACCTAAGAATTTTGAAACATTAGACTAAGACATTGGACAAGACATGGAAACCAGCAGCGAGGTAAGTTATGGAAAACATTGATGGATGAGAGAGAAGATGGAATGGAGTTCCTAATCATGGTCACATTAAATGCCTTGTGGATCTTATGGTTAAATGACCCAATAAAGTCCATCCTTAGTCCAAATCAAAACCAACCACCTTCAATGACTTTGCATCACCACTTGAAGACTAGTCCACCACCTCAAGACACAAGAATGCTCCCATAGATCAATCACCATTCCTTATTTAAGAAGAAAAGAGAAGCGAGAAGTGAGAAAGGGCCTTAATTAGAGGGGACCTTTAGGCATGGGTAACATATCTTTCTAGTCTCATAACTAGTGCCTATAGCTCATTATGTTTGTTTAAGGGGTGTGCTTTAAATTCCTATTGTTGTTATTTTTTTTTGGGTTTTTACATTTTTATGTATTTTTGGATAGGAACCACACCATGCAAAGACTGATTAACTTCCTATTATTGGTCAACATGGAATGGTAAAAATCCCAGGAAAATACTTATGCACTCAAGTAAGTAGAAACATACAAAGAGTATTGAATCCCCTTGAAGTCACATCCTTTTCAAACTATTTGAGTCCTTTCCAAGTTTGGAGACTACCAAGGTCACAATTTCATTAAAGTTTCATTAAGGAAAAGGGACCTCATACTTCCAAAACTAGGAAGACCATAGAGTTTTTGGATGGGTGGTTGATGTGGACTTACTACCTATTCCATAAAAAAGAAACTATCTTAGTCATCAATCATCAAAATTTAAAAATAGAAACTAGACATTAGCAATAAAAAATAGTAAGTACAAACCACCATTAGTAAATAGCTACAACAACTCTATGTCCTTCTAGCAATAAAACACTTTTATTAGAAAAAAAAAGAAAATTTCATAACAAAATAAAGTAAAATATTTAAGAAATTCAAAATATACTAACGATGTTGTAAAACAAAAATTGGAAAAATAACAAAGTGTAAAATAAAAAGGTATAAACATAAAGAAACTGTAAAACAAAAAAGTGTAAAAATAATAAAGTGTAAATCAAAACATGGTAAAATGAAAAGGTAGAAAACCTAAGGAGCCACTTTAATAATTAACATAGATGACCATATCTCCCATGACTGATTTGAAAGGAGAATATTTGAAAAATTGAGTGAGGTTGTTCATCCTAGGAGGTGTTTCTTCCACTTGCTTACTTGGGCTTGTGAAAAGGTTTGACTTGTTGTATGTTGACTAATTTCTTTTTATTTGGGCTCTCAGGTTTGTATATTAGCATGGACCTAGAAGGAAAGGTTTTACAAATGATGTAAGGCACTTCCCATAATGTTTGGAACTTAGTTCATTGAGGCACATGTGTGGTGTTCTAGTAGAGGACCTTGTCTTCAGGTTAAAATTTTACCTTCTATATTCTAAGGTCATGGCATTTTTTGTTGAATGTCTTATGCACTTCATTCAAGGAGAAGGTCACCAATCTATTCTCATCTAGTACATTAAGGTTTATCAATCTTTATTTTTGTGCTAGGCTAAGGTCAAGGTCAAGGTCATAGGCTATTGAAAGTGTACAAAGCTTGAATTGAATTGGAAGAGTTGATAATTTTCTGTACACCACCTCATAGGAAGAACAACTTATAGGGAGTTTCCATGTTGAGCAGTATACCTAGAGGGCATCATTAAGTTTTTCACTCCAGTCTCTCTTATATTTTCTTATTGTTCTAGTTAAGATCCTAGTGATCTCCCTATTCGTAACCTCCACATGACCATTGCCTTGGGGGTGGTAGGGTGTTGTTAGTTTATGTTGAACCCTTAAGTGTTGCATGAGCTTGGGAAAAGTAGCACTTGTAAAATGAGTACCATTGTCAGAAATCAATGCATGTGGCACCCTAAACCTATTTACAACATTTTTTGAACAAACCATGCAATAGTTGAAGATGTATAGTCAATGACAGCTACTACTTCTACCCATTTTGTAAAATAGTCAACAATGACTATTATGAATGCCTTTCCATTTGACATGGATGTGATGAAACCCATGAAGTCTATGCCCTAGATGTCGAAGGGTTCCATTTGAGTGGTCATCCCACCATCTTGTTGATAGTATTTACAAGAGAAAATAAATTTATGGGTGTCCTTGAAAGGTGTTGGCCAATAATACCCTATCATTAGGATCTTAATGGCTATGCATCTCCCTGCATCGTGGCCCCCATAAGGATCCTAATGAGCAAGCTAGAGAACATGTAGTTGATTAGCATCAAGGACATACCAATGAACCAGGCCATCAATGCACACCTTGTAAAGGTGTCTGTTGATCTCCATGAGGCATTTTGCCTAATGAAGAAACTATTTTTTCTTCTAGTGGTTCAAGTCTTGTGGCACCTCCTAAGTGAGAAGATAAGTGAGGATGCCATCATACCATTTTGATTCAGTGGGAACTTGTTCACTTATTACATTAGCAAAGATGAGTTCATCAGGAAATTGATTAGAGAGTGGACTCTCCTCCTCTTTGTTGTTTCCTTATAACCAAGATAAGTGATTAGTGACCACATTCTTAGTTTCCTTTCGATCTAACATTATAAGATTAAACTCCTATAAGATCACTAGCCACCTTATGATGTGGGGGCTCACCATCAGCTTGTTCATTAGGAAGCAAATGGAACTATGGTTAGTTTGCACAAACACTTTGTATTCAAGAACATAGTGCCTAAACTTCTCCAAGGCATACACAACTGCCATTAGCTCTTTTTCTATAATGGTGTAGTTAAGCTGTGCACTCACAATGCTTCATCTTGTGCAATGGATGTAGTATGGCCATTTCTAATCGTCCAACTACATAAGCACTACTCCCAAGGCATAGTTTGATGCATCTACAAAGATGTGAAATGAATAGGACCAATCAGGGGCTTGTAGAATTATAGTTTCTACAAGCTTTTATTTGAGTTGCTAGAATGTCTTTTCACATTCCTTGGTCCATACGAATGGAGCATCTTTCTTTGTAAGCTTGACCAATGGTTTAGCAATATTAGAGAAATTCTCTATGAATCACTAGTAGTAGCCAGTGTGTCCAAGGAATGATCAAAAATCTTTAACAATTTTTGATTGGTGGGTTATTCCTTGGATGATCCTAATCTTTTCATGGTCCACCTCAATCCCTACTTGTGAGATTCTATGCCCCAACAAAATGTCCTCGTAGACCATGAGATGGCTCTTTTGCCACTTGAGCTAAAGATTATTTTCAACACACCTTTTCAACACTTGCTTAAGGTAGTCTAGTGCTTGCTCAAATGTAGTGCCATAGGTGAAAAATTCATCCATGAAGACTTCTACCATGCTACCAATCTATTGTTGAAAAATGCTAAGAACAACGTATTGAAAAGTTGTAAGGGCATTGCACAAACCAAATGCCATCTTGTGATATGGAAAAGTCCCTAGGGACTTGTGAGTGTAGTTTTGACCTAATCCTCTAGCACAATCTAAATCTAGTTATAGCCACTATAACCATCTAGAAAGCCTTAAAAATAATGCCTGAAAATAGTATCCAACACTTGGTCCAAAAATGACAATGGAAAATGATCTTTGAACATCACCATGTTCAATAGCCTAAAATCAATACACACCCTCCACTTGCCACCTTTCTTTGGCACAATCACAAGTGAGCTAATCCACTTTCTATTTGTAATTGGATAGATAAACCCTACCTTGAGGAATTATTCAATTTTTTCTTTGATGATCTGCTTCAATTTGTGATTTAGCCATTTCTGTGTTTGCCTCTTTGGATTGATGGAAGGATTAGTATAAATGTGATGCCAGCATATCTTAGGATCAATCCTAGTGAGTTTAGGGTATGACCAAGAAAAGGCTGTTGGCCATTTGTTAACCACATTTAGCAACATCTTTTTCTGCTTAGGAGTAAAGTTGACACTAATTATCACTTGCTTGTCATTTTTTAGAAATGCATACTCCATGCCAGTAGGTAGAGATTTCAATTCTATGGGCTCATGTTTAAAAATTTTAGGATTTTCCAACTCTTTCCAATAAGTGTCATTAGGTTCATCATTAGAGAGTTAGTAATGAACTTATTTTAGTTCATCCATGTTCTTAACATAGACACATGCTAGATTCTTAGTAGGTTCCATGTAAAGTGTGTTGCTTTTAGGATCAGCTACCAACCACTAGATGCCTTCTTGGTTTGTGGCTATTGCATATAGGTACTTTTAAATTTTAGATTCTTTTGCACACTATTTTCATGCTTTGATTGATGTGCTTTCTACACACAGTTACACCTTGTATCATTGTACTCAATGCATGGAACTCTCTTTTTCTCGATCTTTCTAAATGCATTTTCCTTAGAAATTTTTAGGGAAAGATCTCTGATGCCCATTCATTCATCAAAAGTGCTCAACTAAGTCCTTCCCATAATGATTGGAAAGTTTCCCTTGTGATTGTTAATCTTGATCACTAGGAAATTAGTAGGATAAGAAGTGGTTACAATATGCTCCACTAGTCCCAAGGAAATAGTGATGAATTAATTTTCCAATTCTAAATGAATATATCTCTTCTTGAGAGGAGGTAGGTTCTAGTCTTTGTACATTTCATGAGAAATCATGTTGACACTAGAACTTGAATCCATAAGAGCCTTGCATGGCTCATTCCCAATAATTTGCAATTATATGAGGGGACTTTTAGCATTGGCTCTTTTCCCAGAAAGATTACCAACCTTGATTGATGAGTGGCGAGGTACCCCTACACTCAACCATACGAATA